>CM025788.1:30640772-30658366 GCA_014636745.2 Centella asiatica
TTAGTCCCCGATAGTTAATACTATCAGAGACTATCTTAGTCCCCGATAGTTAATACTATCAGAGACTATCTTAGTCCCCGATAGTTAAGACTATCAGAGACTATTTTAGTCCCCGATAGCTAATACTATCAGAGACTATCTTAGTCCCCGATAATTAATGCTATCGGAGACTACCTTAGTCCCTGGTAGTAAACCCTATCGGAGACTAATCTTCTTCTAGTCTCTTACGAGTGAACAGATCAGAGATTAGGGCAATCTCCGATCAAGGGTAAAATTGTAGTTGCCCATCCGTAGGAATTGCAAACGTTTCTAACAAATTGATAAAACAAATTTCAAACATCTTTGCAATCACAATCACTCAAAGCTCTGAAATTATTTTCTCTCTGATAATACTCTGCAATTTAACCCTCTTTTAAGTTTCTTCCAAAGTTCACAAATCTCTCACAATGGCCGCTAAAACAGTTGCTTTCAAGTTTGGAGACTTTGATTTCGTAAAGACCAACCATGCAGGGGTGGCTGATAAGAATGTTTTTGAAGTCCAGTACCACCCCTTCGTGGATTTTCTTCAAAACTCCACACTAACTTACGCCATTTATGAAGCTCTCGTCCAAGCCGCTGAGGTCATCACAACTATTTGGTCCACTGCTACCATACAAG
Source organism: Centella asiatica (assembly GCA_014636745.2). Taxonomy (NCBI): domain Eukaryota; kingdom Viridiplantae; phylum Streptophyta; class Magnoliopsida; order Apiales; family Apiaceae; genus Centella; species Centella asiatica. Next base: position 30,641,430 of record CM025788.1, read on the forward strand.
GTGCAAAAACTGATTCACCTATGGTAAGTTTCAGGTATGCAAACACTACTTATACTATAGACCATACCATTGTAAATACTGCTTTACATTTACCAGTTTATGAAAACTTTGACTCCCCTGCCTCTGATGAAGAAATAATTTCTATGTTGAATAACTTAAATTATACGGCTGAAATTGGATCTGTTGGGTCTATTACACGACCCCATCTAAGGCAAGAGTGGTCACTGTTCTTTGACATAATCACTAAAGCTTTTGCAACAAAATGCAGGGGATATGATGCTATCACTACACTCACCCAACAAATTGCTTTCAGTGTGTTGTATGGTAGACATCTTAACATTGGGCTTTTAATTTTGCAAAACTTGTTGCCAAAACTTAAAACCAGTACAACTAAAATTTATTATGCTAGGTTTTTGATGATGATTGCTTATTATCTAATCCCTAACCTAAATATTACTGGAATGCAAGTTGTACCAACTATTTTGCAGAGTAAAAGAATAATAAAAGATGTGAAGAACTCTGCATAAGGTAAATGTTCCTTTAACTTTTCCTCCTATCATGAGAAATATTCTCATAGACAAGCTTCCAAATCTTTACTCTTTGCAATCTTTTGAGGATAATACAAGCCAAAACCCTGAAAATCCTCCAACAACTTCACAACAACAGTCTACAGCCCCCTCCACAGTTTTCCAAAAGACTGTGGTTGTAAAATCCAAGACAATCACCAAGCTCCCAATTAAAAGAAAAATAATTGAGGGAGTCAGTGAGTATGAGGGAGAACAAGAAGCTGAAGTTCCACTTCAGAGAAAGAAAAGAGTTATAACCCAACGCCAAAAGCAATCCATTGCTTCCCAAAAGGCAATGGAGGTTATAAGGAAAAACAGTGAACTGTCACCATCCTCCCAAAAGGATGCTGACATTGAAGACAATTCCCAACCAGGAACACACTGTACAGAGTCTGCACAAACTCTTGGTCACAGCCAAGAGGAACCAAATAGAGAGAATATAAAAGAAAAGAGTGACACAAGGAGTGCACACACAGAGTTATCTTTTGATGTTCCTCAATTTTTGTCATCTGAGGAACAATCAACACTCCCCACTGTACATTCTTCTCCTTTTTCTCCCATTCTTGATTCTTTTGATACACAAATAATTGATTCTCTTGATTTTTCCCAAGATGAGCCAATAATCGAGACAAACTCTCATACATCTTCCATGGATAGATCCCTAGCGCAAGATAAACAAAGGGAACCCCCTATCCATGCTGTCACAAGTACTTCTCAACCCCCCATTTCTGTAGGAATGAGTGCACCTTCCCAAAAGAGTGAGGATGAGAGAATAATTAGTGAGAGTCAGGCTTCTTGAATGCTGCATTGGATTTTCTGTTATAGCTATGGAACTTGTATTATCACAATAAATAGGAATTTTGGATAATGACATACCATAGTCTAGGAGTTGATTTTTGATCCATAAGATCTGAGCACAGCAACTTCCAGCTGCAATGTATTCAGCTTCTGCTGTTGAAGTTGAAACTGAATTTTGTTTCTTGCTAAACCAAGAAACAAGTTTGCCTCCAAGAAGTTGGTAGCTTCCACTGGTGTTTTTCCTGTCAAGCTTGCAACCTGCATAGTCAGCATCTGAATAACCAATTAGTTTAAAATGAGATTCTTTGGGATACCATAAACCAAGGTTTGGGGTACCCTTTAGATATCTGAGTATTCTTTTTACAACAATCAAATGTGACTCTCTAGGGTCAGCTTGAAATCTAGCACATAAACATGTAGCAAACAATATATTAAGTCTACTTGCAGTTAGATATAAAAGAGAGCTTATCATGCCTCCATAGCTAGTAATGTCAATTTTCTTTCCTTTTAAATCCTTATCTAGCTTAGTGGCAGTAGGCATGGGTGTTTTTGCAGATGCACAATCAACTAAATCATATTTTCTCAATAAGTCTTTGATATACTTGGACTGACTGATAAAAATTCCATAAGTTGATTGTTTTATTTGCAATCCTAAGAAAAATGTTAATTCTCCCATCATATTCATTTCATATCTAGACTGCATTAGTTTTGAAAATTTTTCACAAAGTTTTTCATTTGCAAAACCAAATATAATATCATCTACATATATTTGCACAAGTATTATGTCAGAGCCTTGCTTTCTATGGAATAAAGTTTTATCTATGATACCTCTAACAAATTTATTTTCAAGTAAAAATTGAGATAGAGTATCATACCAGGCTCTTGGTGCTTGTTTTAAGCCATAAAGTGCTTTGTCTAACCTGTAGACATGATTTGGAAGTTTGAAGTCCACAAAACCTGAGGGTTGGCAAACATAGACTTCCTCTTCCAATTTTCCATTCAAGAAAAGCACTTTTGACATCAATCTGGTATACCTTGAAGTTCTTGTAGGCTGCAAAAGCTAAGAAGATTCTGATTGCTTCAAGTCTTGCTACTGGTGCAAAAGTTTCATCATAGTATATTCCTTCTTCTTGAGAATATCTTTTTACAACCAGTCTTGCTTTATTCTTTGTAATTGTACTAGTTTCATCCAATTTATTTCTAAAGACCCTTTTGGCACCTATAATTGATCTATTCCTTGGTTTGGGTACCAGTCTCCAGACTTTGTTTCTAGTGAATTGGTTTAACTCCTCTTGCATGACTATTATCCAGTCAAGATCTTGAAGTGCTTCCTCAATTTTCTTTGGCTCAATCTTAGAGAGAAAACTAAGATATAAGCATTCATTTTGAGTTGCACTTCTAGTCTTGACTCCATCCTCTAGATTTCCAATAATCAAATCTGGTGTGTGGTCTCTCAACCATGGAATTGCATGAGGCAGATTTGACCTTGAAGTGGAGGCTTCACTTTCTAGATTGATGTTGTCCAATCTAGCTTCATGATGTTGTCCATTGACTTCTTCATTATTAGCTCCCCCTGAGCTGTTTATTTATATAGCCCTAGTGTCAAGATAGTCTCTGATTGTGCATTAATGACACTAGTCCTTGGTGAACCATTAGTCTCCATTGATATACTAATGTCACCAGTTTCTTGTGTTTCATTTGATTCTAATATTCTAGTCTCTGATAGAGTATTAGTCCTTGGTACTTCATGCACAATTGTTAACTCCCCCTCAATTATGTAGGGATCATTACTATCTTGGGTTTTTTCAGTAGTCTCTGATGGATATTCCCATGCATCCAATTCATTCTCAAAACTGAGAAGTTCATGCAATCCTTGTCCAATAATTCCTGGAATTTTGTATGCCTTGCTTGACAAAGAATAACCTAAGAAGATTGCCTCATCAGACTTGTTGCCAAATTTTCCTCTTGTCTCTGATGAATCTCTCAGTACAAAGCACTTACAACCAAACACATGTAAAAACTTGAGAGTTGGTTTTCTCCCAGTCATCAATTCATAAGGTGTTTTGTTGTATGCTTTGTTTATCAAGGATCTGTTCTGTGTAAAGCAAGCAGTGCTTATAGCTTCCTCCCAAAAAATAAGTTGGAAGCTTTGACTCTTGTAACATGGTCCTTGCTGCTTCAATAAGGGTTCTGTTTTTCCTCTCAACAACTCCATTTTGTTGAGGGGTTCTTGGAGCTGAGAATTGATGAGTTATTCCTTTTTCAGTGTAGAATTCAATAACTTGGGAATTCTTGAATTATGTTCCTCTATCACTCCTTATCACCCTTACTGTTTTTCCTGACTCAGTTTCTATCTTCTTGATATGATCAATTATCAACTGAGCAGCTTCATCTTTTGTGTAGAGGTATTTTACCCTAGTATACCTCATATGATCATCCACTATAACCAAAGCATATCTATTCCTTAAGGTAGACATCACATTCACTTGACCGAATAAATCCATGTGTAATAGCTGTAAAAGGTCAATGATTGATGTTGTTGTTTTGCTTTTGAATGATACATTTCTTTGTTTCCCTTTCTGGCATGAATCACACAATCCATCTTGTGTAAACTCCAATTGAGGAATGTCAGCTACCATTCCTTTCCTCACTAGCTTGTTGATATTCTTGAAATTCAAGTGAGAAAGCTTCTTGTGCCAAAACCAACTTTCATCAGTTAAACCTTTGCTGTAGAGACATGTGATTTGAATAGAGGAAGAGATAAGGTTTGCAACATACAAATTTCCTTTTCTTTTCCTTGTCAATATCACATTATCAGATTCTTTGTCACACACAAAGCATTGATCTTCTTTGAAGGTGACATTGAATCCCTTATCACATAGTTGACTCACACTCAGTAAATTGTGCTTTAAGCCATCAACTAGTGCTACTTCAGTGAAGATGATATCTCCATGTTCAACACTACCACAACCCTTGGTATGGCCTTTGTTGTCATCTCCAAAAGTGACTTTTGGGCCACTTTTCTCTTCATACTGTTTTAGCAGGAACTTATCTCAAGTCATGTGACTTGAACATCCACTGTTCAAGTACCATGTTTTCTTCTTTTTGCCCTGCACAGTAAAGAGTAACTAGTTAGAAATTTTTGGAACCCAGACTTTCTTGGGTCCTTTCTCACTAGTTGTAGACTCAAGACTTGACTCAGATTGAGTTAATTGTCTTTTAGCATTTTTGACTTTAATTGGACAATCACTAGTCTTGCTATCTTTTTGTGAGAGATTGTCAAGCTTAGAATTTTCACAGTTAATGCAAAGATGATTTAACCTTTTTACAGGTGATTTATCTTTTATTATCTTTGAAGGTGCAGTCTCTATTATAGGAATTTTATTTTTGTTCCTACGGTGCATAGCTATGTGATTAGGATTACCACATATATGACATGTTTTTCTAGGAGCATCAGGCATGCTAGCATAATTTGTGTACTTGTTGATGCCTATTTTTGCATTCCTATTTTTCTTATTTCTGCTAGATTCTACTAATGTTTCAGCCTTTTTCATAGGAATATTTTCCAATTTTTTGTTTAATTGAGTCTTTGTCATGAACCCTATGTTTAATATTTTATTTTCACTTTTATCAACAATATTCACTGTCTTTTGATCAATCTTTGATTTTGTAGTGACTTGTTGACATTGAGTGTTAATAATTTTTGGTTCATTGACAGGAGAGACAAAATTAATTCTTTTCAAAACATTTGGCCTACTAGTAGTGGAGTTAGCAGCTTCAATTAGATCGTTTAAATCTGAACTCTTGTCTAGATATTCGTCATAACCTAGTCTAGATTTTTCACCTATCGTTTGACATTCTACCAAGTCCGTCAACTTTTTAGAGGAAGTATTCCACTGTTTAATCTTAGCTTGAACATTTTCAAGTTGCTCGACTAAGTAATATTCCCTCTTTTTCAAAGCATCAATCATATGATGAGCTTTGTTTAAGTTAGACTTAATAGTGTCAAATTGTATCAATCTCTCTTCAAGAAATTTGTTTCTTTTCAAGAGAAGATCATGTGATTCTTTTACATTAGTATGTTCAATTGTTAATGATCTAAAACTAACATGCAAATCAGACATATCTTTTTGAATGCTTTCAATACTAGATGTATCAATTAAGTTAAGCACATTAAAATTTTGAGTTGTATCACATACCTTTGTAGAATCACTTGACTCGTCACTTCGAGCCATTAGGGCAAAGTTGACAATTTCCTCCTCAGAGTCACTGTCAATCCAATCCTTGCCCTCAGTAATCAAGGCTTTGCTTTTTGATTTGAACTTCTTGTCAGCAAAGTCATTCCCCGTTTTCCTTGATTTTTCATCCTTAGATCTATCACTAGATCTAGGCTTCCTGCACTCATTGGCAAAGTGCTCTAACCCATCACAGTTATAACATCTGATTTTCTTCTTGTCAAAGGTCACAGTTTGACCTTCACGTTTAGGGTTAGGCTTCCTTGAAGACTTTCTTCCTTTTCTACTAGCTCTAAATTTCTTGAACTGTTTGACCATGAATACCATGAATTCCTCCATGTTATCATCATTATCCAGTTCATCTTCCTCATCAGTCGAGCTTGCATTGGAAATTTCATCATCAAGCTTCTCTTGAGACTTGTTTGTCTCAACCATTAACGCAACTCCTTTGTCCCTTCCATGCATGCGTTGTCGTTGCTCTACTTTAAGTTCATATGTCTTTAAATTTCTGTAGAGCCTTTCCAATGTGAGTATGTCTAAGTTATGAGCCTCCCTTACTGCAGTAGTATTTGGATCCCAACTTGGTGGAAGAGATCTCATGAACTTAGTGTTGACATCCTCATTATCATAGGACTTTCCAAGTATTTTCAAGTCATTGAGCAAAGTATTGAACCTGTCATAGACTGATGTTATTGGTTCACCAGGCTTTGCTTGAAAGAACTCATATTGTTGTGTCAACAACGACCTTTTGTTCTTTCGGACTTGGTCAGTCCCTTCACACATGACTTTGATGGTGTCCCAGATTTGCTTAGATATTGTGCAGTTAATGATGCTTGTGAACATATTTTTGTCAATACCATTGTAAAGTATGTTCATAACTTTAGCATCTTTTAACACTTCCAACTTGTCTTCGTTTGTATAATCACTTTCAGGAGCAAGTTCAAAGTGTTCACCAACAACAGATCCATCAACAGTTTTAGCAGGAACAAATTTCCTGGGAAGATAAGGACCTTTTTCAATCCTTTCAATATAGTCAAGATCTGTTGCTCTCAAGTGCATATACATCTTTTGCTTCCACATAGGATATTCTTCTTTTTTAAGAATAGGAATCCTAGTACCACCATCATAACTGCCTGCATATGCCTTTATGCTAGAGCTGCTTGCTTCATCGTTGGCCATCTCTTGGAACGTTTTAATTGAGTAATTTCAAATAAAGGCTCTGCTACCAATTGTTTTCCTAGTGAGATAGCTGAGAACTTGTAGAAGTGGGGGATGAACACAAGTTCTTTTAATTCTTTTTGGTTACTTGTTCTTTAAGAAATTAACTTTTCTTGTAGAATATAAAGAACAAGAACTCAAATCAATTTATAAACAATTGCTTTATTGATTTTAACAATTGATTATAAATTCTAACAATCATGACAATATGATCATCAGCTTCTTTTCTTTTCTGTATAGTAAAGATACAAAACTATGAAAACCTATACAGCTTTGAAATTCAATTGTCTGTAAACCTAATTACAGCTTCTAAATTACAATTCTCTGTAAGCCTTTGTCACAGCTTCTTAAACTGAATTACTCAGTTTTCCATTCTAAATCAATAATGATTCAGCTTCCTTATTCGAATCAAACACAATCTTTCCTTTTTGATTAGGAACAGATTTCTGGCTTGTTTCCTTACCAGCTACGTCTTCAATAATATCTAGATCTACGTGGAAGACATTCCTTATTCAATTCGAACTCTGTATCTCATCAGGAAATAATTCACGACTAGTCCCTGACAGCTTCAGTCTTTAGTCCCTGATCGTTTAGTCTCTGATTTTTTAGTCTCTGATCAAGTTGTGTAGTCTCCAATAAAGTTATTAGTCTCCGATGCTTTAGGCTTAGTCTCCGATGACGTCAGCTTAGTCTCTAATGACGTCAACTTAGTCTCTAATGCACTAAGCTTAGTCTCTGTTGATGTAAGCATTAGTCTCTGACGCTTTATCTTTAATCCCCGATGACATAAGCCATAGTCTCCGATAGGCAAAATCCTTAGTCTCCGATAAGTGTTGCCTTAGTCTCCGATAAGCCTTTCTGTAAACTCCGACGGATCAAATACACATTTTGACTTGTTGAAGCTTTGATACAACTTTCCAGCAGTTACTTACAATTAAAGAATAAATCTGTCTCTTTACAAAGAATAAACAAATTACAACTAAAGAGATAACTACTGGCTACAAAACTTTAGTGTTACTAATTAACACTCTCTATACATTTGTATATCTAAGTAATCTAAAGACAATTATCATCAAATGTTATAAAACCTAACATGCTTGTTAGTGGGTAACTCTTGTTTCATCAAGGATAAAAGTTTTGTTTGTCAGGGAATAATATCCTTAGAGGATTTATCATCAGGGGATAAAATTGGCCATCAGTGGATAATATCATTAGGGGATAAATTTATTCATTTAGGGATAATTTTTTGGCCATCAGGTGATAAATTGGCCGTCAGGGGATAAATTGGCCGTCAAGGATAAATTTGTTGTCTGAGGATAAATTTTATTCATCACCTTACTCAATGAGTCTACACCAAAATATGAGTTTTTACAAAGCGCCAAACATAAATTAATAGCGTGGAAGTCATTTTGACTATTGCCAAAGTCGTCGCTAATAGCTTCAACGCGTAATTCTGGACAATAGTGCCAAAGTCATCGCTGAAGTTGTCGCTAAGTCACTTTACTATCGCCAAAGTCATTTGGCCAGTGCCAAAGTCATCAGACAAATTACCATGAGCGCCAAAGTCCCAAAACAATGTTGTGGCGCCAAAGTATACGTTTTCAATGGATGATGTCATAAAAAAGAAAATCTTAGCAAAGACACTTTCTCAACATCTCTCTTGCAGCGTTTGTTATTTCTTCCCAACAAACACACACCTATACCCAGATGAACACATTTTTGTAGTCTATTGTAGCTTCATAGTTGCAGAGTTCTGCAGTTCTTGCAAATTCCTGTTTTATCCTAAGAGGCTTAGGAGGGAAAGTTGAGTTTTCCTCCTTATTTCTTATCTTTTATAGATGACTATTAACTCTAGGAAACTCTATTTGAGCAATACATAAGCATGATGTCTTCATACAATGTTAACACATGATAACCCACGGTTGGAAGTTAATTGTTTCATTTTTATTTTAGGTGTTCTTCAATATTTCTTATCCTCTAATTTGATAACTTTTAGGATACGCAACTAATAAATCTTAATGTTATGTGCATGTTTTAAATCATACTTTTTGAAGTGATTAAACAAAGTATTTTATAATATGGCATGAATGAAAAGGACAAAACAACGTAGAACATAGCATAACTTTAATATGAAACTCTTACCTCTTTGAGCTTTAATAAAGATGTTAAAATACTTGTGTTGTTCTTGAAAAGGACAACTGCTCTTGAATATGACATATGAATTTATGTGGGTGGTCGGCCAAAGAGAAAATATGGGAATGAGGCTAGGGTTGTACCTCAGGTAATATATTTATATTACTTCCAATCAACTAGAACAATTGAATTATTTTGGTGAGTAGTTATCAGTTGTTGACTGTATTGGCCAGTAATATGTTTTAGAGTGATGTGATTACCTAGCTTGGCTAGTGTTGCGGCTGCTAAATTATCAGCCAATCCTCTATAATAGACAACATTCGGTTGGACTACAATCTTTCTCTTGTTGGGGTCTTTGTGCAGTAAGCTTCCCTTTTAAAAAAATAAAGAATAATATATATATATATATATATATATATATATATCCATGGATAGAGTATACTGCTTGAGTTTGGTTTATTAGTTGATGTGTTACATGTAGCTCAATTCCTGATATATTGTGGTTATATTACCTATACTAGTAGTCCTGGGTCAACAATTTACACTGTAACTTCTCTTGCAGTGAGCTTCCCAAAGTGATAATTATATCTATTTCTTTGTTAGTGCTTGATTAATATAATCAATTAAATATTGGAGTTAATATATTTATATCCCCTTGGTGGATCACTTATACATAAAATTGAAACAATTGATTTTGGACATCACATTGACATAGTAACTTTCATACATGATATAAATTAATTATTCATACATAATATGAATTAATCATTCATACTTCTCATTCCCATTTCTATTTTCGGGTTCTCACACTATTCTCCCTTTTTGAATGTCCTTTGCATTTGTAGGAAGATTAGTAAGAATACCAGTTGTGTGTTCCATGACATTCTTGACCTTAGTTTGAAGACCATTGATCATGAAGTGTTGATGTGACAGCCCCATTTTCCGGCTGTAAACTGGAGTTGTCAGTTTGCTACCAACTATGGTGACTCTGACTTTTAGCAAAACACCGGGCCATCATTGGGACAAAAATAACAAACTTTCATTCATAGAATGAGCTGGAACAGAGTATAACCAACAATTATTACAATTATCATGTCAAAAGATTCTAACAACGGATAACGTAATAGGTTCTCTACTAAAATATAAAAAACTTGGATTCATATTTGTGAACCCTCAACAGCCAGTCCTATCGGAACATCTTTTCCTTACCCTTGAAACTTTCACCTTTCTCGCAATTAACTAAAAGAGAATCAAAGCAAATATGAGTGATAATTGCTCAACAAGTAATATACTATAAGGTTAGTGAGAACAATAAAATTTTGTAGCTAGTTCAGGAACACTATTTCAAGGTAAAGATAGTGAATACGAATAACATAAAGAGTTCAAATAGATGGATTCCCATCACAGATAAGGTGAATCCAAATTATTAGATAAGGGAAAGTTGGCAATTAATGCCTATGAATGAAATTCCACACAAACATTTGACGTCTTTCAGTTCAAGACTTACTAGATCGCCTTAACTTTGTTTAGCACTACGACTTATTGAGAGTACTTCTTACCATTTGACAATAGTAGGTCAAGGCTATCTCAATATGGTATGTGGTGTACATACATATGACACTTAAAGTAGATATAATTACATCTACAGGGCTCGACATAATAGGATAAACCATTTTCAATACTGGGGTGTTCCCTTATCAATTTATATAGTGGATTAATCCTGACACCTCAGCGAGGGTCATTAGATAGAAACATAGATGATTTAATAAGAATGCAAAAGCATAGCATTAGAAGAGTTAGTCTGGATTGAATAATTCAATATGTCATGTGTTGACATGGAATAGATAGGATGCTTGTAAACTTGATACAAGTATTCAAGCATTTAAAAATATGGTCTTAGCACAAGTTGAATAAATAATTCTTTATCAGTATGTATATATAAGACGAAAAGTTTAAACATTTGCATATCATAACTTAACACAGATTGAATCAATTGATCATATGTTTAATTGTAATAAGCATCATACTTCACATATGCCTGCACAAACAGTTGTGCAATATATTGAAAGAATAATAAATATATCACTTGCAAAATCACATATAGCGGAATAACTGAGCTATACATTGGAAGAAAAACAAATACATTACTTTCCTGATTATAGTGATAATTTATATTTGGTTCGAGTGTCCCTGCGAGATCTGGTTTTGATCCATAAATGATCAAAAGTTAAAATTATAGCTATGTCTAAGCAACATGACTCTTTATATAATGTCTAACTAATTGTGTAACACATAATTTATTAAGTGTGCTTTATTCTAGTTGTAATGTACTCCTACATGGAGAGATGACTGAATTCAGGTTGCTCAACTTTAGGAAGGCAACATATTCATTATTTATCAACTAGTGTGTAGTGGTTGCAAGCCTTGTTAATCATTGCAGTATTTTCCCCATTGAATTAAAAGAGTTCTATATCTTACGCTTATTATTCCTGTATACCTGGGCATGATTCTAATACTTAAAATTACCAAGTTTGGCATGGTTCAGTAGCAGCTATTGCAGTATATATGCATTAGTGGATATTGTTTTTGTTTATTAGTGTATAATATCGTTAGAGGACAATATCATTAGAGGATAAAATTGGCCATCAATGGGTATTGTCATTAGGGAATAACTTTAGTCATCACATAATAATTTTGGTTTGTTCGGGGCACATTTTTGACCGTCAGGGTATAATTTTTGCTTGTCAGGGATTAATTTTGGTCCGTCAAGGGACACAGTCTTGACCATCAGGGATAATTCTCGACTATCAGGGGATAGTTCTTAGTTATCAGGGGATAACTCTCGACCATCAAGGGATAGTTCTCGGCCATCAAGGGATAGTTATCAGCCATCAAGGGATAGTTATCAGCCATTAGGGGATAAATTCTACTCGTCAAGGGATGAGTTTAATTCATTAGGGACTAAATTGGCTATCAAGGGAAAATTTTAGTTAATCCTATCAGGGACTGAAAATTTTTCCATCAGAGACTAATATTTTTGTTTAATGGAGTCTAAGAATTTTGAACTCTCGAAAACTAACATTTTGAACTAGAAAAGAAAGATCAGATTACAATAGTAACTAGAATTACTTTTAGAAATTAAACTCATTTCTTAATTGTATGGTTGAATATTCATCATTTTAACTGACAGAAGCTGTAAAAAAAAGGATAATAGTTTATCAGTAAAGGGAAAACGTTTTATTTAACCAAGGTATTCAATAAATTTTTACTTTAACTAAATGATCAGGCTGACACAAATTTTATCTTTCATGTTTCTCAGTTAAACTAAATAACTAGTTAAGGCCTTAAAATTACCTTGTGAAGCTTTCAATTATACAGTACATTTTGAGTTTGAGAGTGTTTAGAAAGGAAGAGTTGTAAGACAAAAGTCTTCTTTATATAGGAGAGTCAGGGAACAAATATGTGTGTCATGGGATATTTCATACCTCAGATTAACATAGGACGTAAAATTAACTAAACCACAAACTCATTAAATATGATAAACAATTACTTGATCATTTCACTCACATGTATGTGTGTAGTTCTATGTCATATGGTAGTACTCTATAGTACTAATGACACAACGGCTGAAATGCTTACTCATTAGTGAAATTATTATTTAACTCCCTTTCTTTTTAACAATAACAATAATAACCCACACCAATGTTAGTACTACATAAACTATTACTATTCATGATAATATCTTGTATTGAAACTTGGTTCTTTCAATATTCATAAAAGAATATTTGATCACAATTGCAAATAAACCGAACTAAAATTTATTTATTAAAAGCTTTAATATTATAATAATATTTACAGAAAGTCTGGGGCTTCACATACTCTCTCCCTTATAAAAAAAAATTTCCCCAAAATTTAGTTATAAAATAGGTGAGGATACTTCTCAGTCATGCCTTTTTCTAATTCCCATGTAGCCTCTTCGATCCTGTGATTCCTCCAGATAACTTTTATGGAGGAAACTTCATTGTTCCTCAATTTCTTAACTTGTTGATCCACTATTTGGATTGGTTCCTCTTCGTATGTCAAATCTTCATTGATCTCAATAGGTTGCTAATCTATGACTCTTTTGAAATCAAGTTTGTAAGGCCATATAACCGACACATGGAACACATTGTGGAGGTGTCCTAAAATTCAAGGTAGTGCTAATTCATATGCTACAAGTCCTGTTTTCTTTAATATCTCAAAGGGTCCAACATAACGTGGCTCAAGTTCTCCTCTTTTTCCAAATCTTGTAACTCCCTTCCAAGGGGATACTTTAAAAAAAGCAAAATCTCCAACATCCATTAATTGGTCCTTGTGATGTTGGTCTGCATAACTCTTTTCCGATCTTGGGTGACTTTCATCCTTTGTTAGATGATAGTAACAACTTTTTCTGTTTGTTGAATCATTTTTTATCCTTCTAGTTTTCTTTCTCCAATCTCATTCCAATGTAACAGAGTTCTACACTTTGTACTATAGAGTGCTTCAAAAGAGGCCATATCATTACTGGCATGGTAAATGTTATTGTAAACAAACTCGTTTAGTGGTAAGTGCTCATCCCAACTTCCCTTGAAATCTAATGTACAGGCTCTTAATAAGTCTTCCCATGTCTGTATTGTCCTTTCTGATTTTCCATCTGTTTGGGGGTGGTACGCAGTACTCATATCCAAGTGAGTACCGAGATATTCTTGAAATTTGTTCCAAAATGGAGAAGTAAAACAGGGATCTCTGTCCAATACAATTGACACAGGTACTCCATGTTTACTCACAATCTCTTTCACATAATTTTTTACTAGCTGATCCATCTTGGAGGTTTCCTTTATTGGAAGAAAGTGTTCTGACTTGGTCAGTCTATCAATAACAACCCAAATAGTGTTACTTCCTCTGATTGTAGTTGGTAATCCAACTACAAAATCCATTGCAATGGATTTCCACTTCTATTCCGGAATTTCAAAAGGTTGCAGCAATCTACTTGGCTTCTGATGTTCTGTCTTTACTCTTTGACAAGTTGAACGACTTATCCATTTTGCAACTTCTTTTTTCATGTTGGGTCACCAATAAATCAGACGTAGATCTTGGTACATCTTTGTGCTCTTAGGATGTATCAAGAATTTTGATTGATGTGCCTCTTGTAGGATCTAATGTTGCAATTCTTTATTTGGGGGTATCCAGATTCTGTCATCAAATCATAGTAGACCCTTGGCATTTATTCTACATTTCCCTTTTTCTTTCACTAGGAGTTTTTCTTTATCTTCTTGATGGCCCTCTTGTGATTTCCTGATTTGGTGGTATAGTTGGGGCTCCACCTGAGTAATTTCTCCTATTTTTATATCATCTACTGTTGATAATATGCTAAGTTGTAATCGCTCTAAATCCTTCCATAACTCAATTTGTGTGACTATGATGTTTAAACGTTCACACCTACTCAGGGCATCTACTACCACATATGCTTTTCCAGGGTGGTAATTGATTGTACAATCATAATCCTTGATCAATTCCAACCATCTACATTGTCTCATATTCAGCTCCTTTTCTGTGAAGATATACTTCAAGCTCTTGTGATCTATGTATATCTCACATTTCTCCCCATATAAATAATGTCTCCAAATCTTAAGTGCAAAAATGATAGCTGCCAGTTCCTGATCATGAGTTGGATATCATTTTTCGTATTCCTTTAATTGCCTTGAAGCATAAGCAATAATCTTTCCTTGTTGTGTTAACACACAACCAAGTCCTTGTAAAGATGCATCACTATAGATGATAAAATTTTCGATGTCATCGGGTAAAATCACGACTGGTGCCATTGTTAATCTCTTCTTTAGTTCCTTGAAACTTCTTTCACACTTAGGGATCCATGTGAACTTTACCACCTTCTTGGTAAGGTTGGTTAGTGGTACAACTAGTTTCGAGAAATCTTTCCTGAATCATCGGTAGTAACCAGCTAATCTGAGCAAACTTCTTACCTCAGTGGGAATAGTTGGTTGAGACCATTAAGTTACTGCCTCAATTTTTATTGGATCCATTGATATTCCATCTTTATCAATGACATGTCCAAGAAACTGTATCTTTTGTAACCAAAACTCACATTTAGACAACTTAGCATACAACTTCTCTTTCCTTAGAATTTCCACAGTAAGTCGAAGGTGTTCCTCGTGCTCTTCCTTCATCTTGGAATAAACCAAAATATCATCAATAAACACAATAATGAACTTGTTAAGGTAAGGCTTAAAAACTTGGTTCACTAGGTCCATAAATGTTGCGAGAGCATATGTCAAACCAAACAACATCACTAGAAACTCGTAATGTCCATATCGGGTATGAAATGCTATTTTCAAAATATCATCAGTTTTCATCCTTAATTGGTGGTATCCAGACCTCAAGTCAATTTTGGAAAAATTGGCTGCATCTTTCAATTGAACAAAAAGGTCATCTATTGTTGGTAAAGGGTATCTATTCTTAATAGTTACCTTATTTAATTCACGATAATCAATGCATAAACACATTGATCCATCCTTCTTCTTCACGAACAAAATAGGGGCTCCCCATGGTGAAATACTAGGACGTATAAAACCTTTATCCAACAATTCTTGCAATTGTATCATTAATTCCTTTAATTCTATTGGGGACATACGATATGGTGCCTTTGATATCAGTGTTGTATCAAGAGTTAATTCAATGTCAAACTCTATCATTCGGTCAGGAGGTAAGCCTGGTAATTCTTCAGGGAAAACGTCCTTATATTCTTGATTCACTGGAATGTCATCCATTGAAGGTTTTTCTTTAGTAATGTCTTGGACATAGGTTAGGAAGGTTTGACATCCTTTCTTGACTAGTCTCCTAGCTTGAATGTTAGAAAGGATATGGTTAGAATTAGTTTCTATGGTTCCATATGTGAAGACCCAGATTTGTAAATAAATTTCGTTATGAAATTTAATTATTTTAGCTTATTTTCTTCATGAAAATTATTTTCTTATAAGTTGTGAATATTGAAATTATATTTTTTTATGAAAAATTTATCTGCAATGTGATGTCCAAAAGATTTTTTTTAATTTTGTAAAGCTCATGAGGTTATGAGTTGTTCTACCCTTAAAAGAGTGTTTCGCGGGTAGCTACAGTACCCCTCTTCTTTTTAAAATACTTCACTGCTGGGGGGGGGGGGGCAGCATTAAATGCCCATCATCCCTATCATTACCCTAGAGTCAGCTATGAAAGATGACTGAAGGACACAGTAGCCATTTCAACCACTCTCTCCTTCTTCAGTCATTTCCTTTCTTTTCATAGCCAACAGGCTGAGATCAAGTTGATCCTACGGTTCTTGTTGTTCAATCAAGTGATATATATACACATCACGTTGTTGTAACCTTGATTCTACCTTTCTAAACTTCCATTAAACTTAAATTTAATTTTCGAGACAGCAGTTCTTCTTGAAGGATAAACCGAAGCATTTATTTCCTTCCTACAATAAGGAGGTAAGAGCATCTCATTTAAGTCTTGCTATATTTCTTGCGTCTCTGCTCTACCTACCACCCTTAATACCATGTTCATTTATTTTCAAAAGTATGACTTAATGCATATTCTAACGATCGGAGTAAATGTCATTTGTTTCCAGTTGTCTAAGATGGGTGTAGTGTTGTTGACAACCACCTGGTGGATAAACCTTTAACTACCAAACATTCTGTTGATAGTAGTCGCAACCCCATGCTTGAGTATTCTTTAACCTGATTTTCTTTACCCTAAACCGTGTTTAGGATGGCATGCAGACCAAAAGAAATGTTATGTATCACTGAGAGAATGATGAGTTTTGACCTAAGTATGGATTTGGTTGAGGGCACCACACATGGAGGAGTGAGGAAGACGACCCTGTATCTGAGACAGACTTTAACTTAGTCTCTAATGGGTTTGAAATAATCCCCGATGGGTTGATAATCCCCGATGGGTTGATAATCCCCGA
>CM025788.1:30658376-30747660 GCA_014636745.2 Centella asiatica
AATCCCCGATGGGTTGATAATCCCCGATGGGTTGATAATCCCCGATGAGTTATTAATCCCCGATGGGTTGCTAATCTCCGATGAATTAAAGCGTAGTAATTCCATGATGCGCAGTTTGTTTTAAAACTATAAAATGCTATTTTCTTAAATTATTTTAAGATGTTTGAATTGATTTCTTAACCTCAATAGTTTTATATCAGATTGAGACGTTAAAAGTTAAGGACATCACATGTGCATTTTTCCCTCATATTTTAACCCAGATAATAAATTCATTTTGTGATATGTATATTCTTACAGAACTTTCCACTCACGAGTAAATTAAATTTGGTCGTAAGCAAAGGACTGAGGCAAGTATATTCACAATCTCATGCTTATTTCAGTTTAACGCATTATCATTTGTTCCGATATGCGTAGAAGGTTGGATTTATACTTTCATTGTTCTGATGCATGAGCATGCTATGCTTTTGATTCTGCTAGCATGATATGAATGATGATGCATGGATATAAATGAGCTTTGAATTTCAGCTATGTTTTCAATCTTATGTCTATGCAACGAGAATGTGAATGATGCCCCTTATGGGGGTTATGCCACATGGTTGGCAAGAGGAAAGGAAAGGTGCTGATGTGTTCTTCACCTGACCAAGAGGAAATGTTATTTGACTACGTAGTCACTCAGAGGGATCATGCGGTCCAGCCTGGTCAGCTGTGTACTGTATGGTTAGCAGATCCACGGGTGTAGCCCCCGTTGGATATTTGAAAAGTTATGATAAGGCGTATACCTGACTTTCTTCAAGGGAGGATCACAAGTTGTATATCATCAGTGAATCCTCAAAGATTTTTGAAGGTTTCCGAGGTCTTGGTATTGCTTCACCAAGCCTCACAAACAGAATTTGAATTTCTCTCCTTTGATTCCAGATGAAATTCATTGAATTATTCATATTTTTCCTCAATGTGTATACTTGTTGGGCGTAAAACGCTCACCCATGTTGAATGTTAATGATTTGCAGGACAGAAAGCTAAAGCTGAACCCTCTGACAAGGGGAAAGCAAAGATGATAAGCTACTAAGTGTTTACCCTTTTGATAGAATTGATGAAGGAAAGAAAGGAATGAAGGAAGGAAAGAAGGAAGACGTTTGAAGAGTTAATGAAATTCATTTTGTTATTAAGAAATGATGTAATAGCTTCCGCTGTAATTACTTAATTCTTGGGTTGTAATTACTCTTAAATGCTGTTTTATTCAGTATTTATTTATGAATGGATGAATGGTTATCTTTACCTTCTTATGATGATGCCCTAGTTCGGTATGGGATTATGGGGTCGTCACACCATAGAAGGTTATCTTATTGTTTTTAGGCGTACAAAGTGATACACGCTTCCTCAAATAATCAATATTAGTCTTATATTTTCCTAGTCAATCCATACCCAAAATGACATCAAATTCTCCCAATGAAAAAGGTATCAAATCAGCTAGGAACTTATGTTTTCCCACTTGAATGATACATTGATTAATGACCTTAGTAACATGATATGTTTCCTGATTAGCAATAATAACTTCTAATGGATAGAACAACTCTTGTGGTTCAAGATTTAATTTCTCAACTAAGCGCATAGATATAAGGGATCTAGTTGCTCCTGAATCAAATAACACGTATGTTGGTATAGAATTAACTGGAAGCATACCTGTCACCACATCAACGGATTGCAGTGCATCATTGACAATCATGTTATATGAGCATGCCATGTGGCATACAAGAATTGCATTTGATCCTTTTAGTAGCCTTTTCTCTCCCTCAATGGGCTTCCTAGTTTTCTAGGTGCAATTCAGGAAAATATGACCTGTCATGCCACAAGTGTAGCGTGTTGTATAGGTAGGCCCTCTTTGATTCTATTTTTAAGGCCTGTTTTGGCCTACTGCAGGTGCATTGGGGCAGTTGTGACACAATTGACCCATCTGCTTTCACCGGTAACATACCCCTTATCCCTTCAAACATGGTTCCTTCACATGATTCCTTCACATGATTCCTATTACACTTAGGGCAAACACTCCCCTTATTCAATCCATTACCCTCAGATGGGTCTCCATTCCAACGACATTTGTTTTTATTAAAAATGGGGTTAATAGTACTTCCTATTTTAGGTTCTTGCTTAACTTGTGGACCTCCTTGGGGCTTATTCATCTTCCAGGTTGTATCATTTTTCTTTCCTTTATCACGATTATATTTTGTGAGGGTTTCAGTCCCTCATTCTACTATCTTAGCCTTCTCAATGACAACATAAAAGTCATCCAATACCAAGATTTCCACCTTATTATAGAGCCAAGGATTCAGTCCTTGCTCAAAACATCTTGCCCTCCTTTGCTTGGTGTCCACTTGGTGTGGAACAAAGCGGGACAGTTAAATAAATTTTGCCTCATACTCAGTTACAGTCATACTTCCTTGTTTTAGATTAAGGAATTCGATCTCTATTTCATCTGATGGACTCAATGGAAGGTACTTTGCAAGGAACATTTCTATGAACCTTTCCCAAGAAATTTCTTGGTTACTGTTTTGAACCGAAACCCGTTGGGCTAGTCTAAACAATCCGCATTTTCCCACCAGAAGGTTTGCTTCTCCTGTTAGCAAAAAGGTGGCAAAGGTAGTTTTTTGGGGGTTTGTGACTTCACAAATCCAAAATCTTTTCTCAACCTCTTTAATCCATTCATGGGCTACAATTGGACCTTCTTTTCCAGTAAAAATAGGTGGTTTCAGATCATTGAAATCCTTAAAAGTAACCCTGTGCATTGGGTCATTAAGTTGGGGGTTTGGTTGTACATTCCCAAATGCTTCTCTCATCAAATTTACAAAGTCTTGCATAGGGCCAGCAACGTTAGCTCGAGTTTGATTTTCTTGTTAGGAGGGCCTTCCACGACCTCTGTGGTTATCTCCGTCCATTTTATGTTAAACAACATATATCATTGTAAAAACCTTCAAATTCTCCATTTTGAAACTATTTTATTTCTAATAATCAATCTATATGCAAAAATAAAGTTCATTTGGTAATCTAAAGTATAACATGTCATATAAGATAGTAAATCAAACTATTTATATGAGCCATCATGTTACAACATGATACAAAATTTTGGAGACATACTAAGTCCCCTCTCTCGGGCTGGTTTACAAGCCTATAACAACCATGAGATAAGATCTTATAACAAAAAGGACCCTGTCAACTTTTGGTCCATATACTCTATCATCCAAACTAACAAAACATACACTTTTACCAATAACCTTCTATACCATTCCAAAAGTCATCATAGTTAATTTACATACTGATTACTTACATATACATACTTAGAACCTTCCCTACAACCAACCTAGAATTACTTTCTGATCCTTAGATCAGGTCTTCCTCACTGAGTCTTGAATAGACCTAAGTTACAACAATATCTTCAAAGGCACAGGCTAACCTCTATTGGTATTCCGAAAAGGCCATCAAGGCCTCCATTGATGCCTCAAAAATAGGTGTAAATCCTCTTGTCTTAGACATTTGCTAATTAACAGTTTGCATTGTCATTATATAACGAGCTACGACACGACATTTAGCAAGCCGCCAGTGCTCTGACATCCGTCTACAACTACAAGCCTCCCTGACATGGAAAAAAATTGCTAACTCCCTATCCTGTATGTCGGCTTCATAATATCTAAGCTGATTTCGGAGCCTTTGCTCCATACTTAGTGCATCTGCAACTGGAACTGGTGCCACAGGTACGAGTACTAGGGGTGGAATTGGTGCAGGTAGGGGTCGATAAGCTGGCTCAGAAGTAGGTATGGTGAAACTGAAGGTACAAAAGTTTGTGGGGACAGACTTCCTGGAAGTGTGTCTAATCTTCGGATGCGAGCTAGAGGAAACATCTGGTATAATATTGGGTGTAGAGACAGAAGGTGCAATTTGAGTTGGGGTCACCTCCCCTGAACTTTTTTGATCTAAAGGGTAATCTCCTACCCTTTGTCCATTCATGTCATCATCACTAGCATCTTCATTGGGATCATCTCACTACAAAAAAAAATGGCCTTTAGTGACAAAGATTTTAGTGACGAACAAAATTTTGGTCACCAAAGACTTAATTTTTTTTTGGTCACCAAATTTTGGTGAACAAACAAATTTAGTGACCAAGACAAGAAATTGGTAAATAAATTTTTCTTTAGTGACCAAATTTGGTGACCACGTTTTGGTATCGTTAATAAATTATCCTTTAGTGACCAGAGATCCTGATCACTAAACTTCTTGACCATAGAGATGTTGGTCACTAAATTTTTTGGTGAAAATGATATAATAATGTAAAGTAATTTTTTTTTACTTTATAATAACATACAATTTTATGATATATTATTTTTTTGTTGTGTCATATTAGTGATAACATTTTTATTTAAAAAAAAGGTACTATTTTTTTTTACTATAACTCTCCATATTGAGCAATCTATTATCATTTCTGTTTTAATTTTATATTTGTACTTTATATTATCATTTCTTTTTTTTTTTACTATTTTTTTCCATTGAAGATTTAAAGAGGTATACACACTGATCTTTTATTTTTACATTTATTATCATTTATATTTATACCATTGTGTAGATAATACTTTTCAATATCATTTTCATATATAGCACATGTTTATAGCATCTATGGTTTTAGAGTTATTAATTTTTAAAGTTTAATAAAAGAAAAATAAAAATTCAAGAAATAATTCGAAGAACCCTAGAACCCGAACTTGATCCAATCTAAATTTCGGCCAGATTACATGTTTTTTGTCCAAATTGATTTTACCAAATTGTTTCGGCACTTGTAACGATTATCTTGCCTCAAACAATTTGAAAAATTATAAAGTATTGTGTGATTTCTTGTTCAGCCAAAAGCTTCAAAGACCCAAATGAAAGATTTCCATTTTTCTTGCGATTTAGTTGTTAAAACTTGAAATTGATTGCATGAATGAGTTTCTGGAAGTCCCTGGATTCAAATCTATACTTAATTCATCAAAAATGGTGAAGGATCGTGGTTTGGGAGCTTGGCCGTTAATGGCGGGCTCTCCAACGGCGGTGAGCTTGCCGGCGGCAAGCTCCGAGTTATCGTTCCAGTGATTTTCATGCGACGGCGTGAGGGGAAACGGGGTAATCGCCTATGGTGATTGTCACGGTGGTGCCTCTACCTCGTTTCATTGTGTGTGTGTGCGTGAATTGGGAATCAAATGTTGCGGCAGGCTGGCCACTGCTGTAGAAACCCTACGGAGGAAAAAGATGGGTCGGTCCGACCCGGATTTGACCCACTATTGACCCAATACGTTTAAGTGACTAACTTTTCTTGGAGCTCAACTTAGTGATCGCCTTCAAAATCGTGGTCACCAAAGCTTTTAGTGACTGAGCTTTAATGACGAGCAAGTGACGAGCCATTATCTGGTCACCAAAGGTCTTTAGTGACTAGATTCTGTCACCAAAAGTCCTTTTAGTGACTAAAATTCGATCGTCGCTGAATGCCATTTTTTTTGTAGTGTCTTTACCCTCAGATATAGGGGCAATAGCAGTAGGCTCATGGACCTCAGTTCTAACAGGCATACGTCCGTGTGGCACGATATATTCTAGGGTCAACCTATCTAGCCTAGTAGTTGTTAAGTCGTCCATGGTATTATCAGGTTGGCGTATGTCAGACATCTACAAAGCCATAAGAAACTCAATAAGTCTTTCTAAGTCAAGGAAGTTAAAATGACTGATCATAACGTATAAACATAACCAACTTGATGATAATTTACTAGAAAATTTTAAGGTCGAAAAGTTTAGCTATTACTATGTAAAATAACCTATGCATAAATTACAATATACTTGTCAAACAATTCCTACTACCATGCTTAAATCTTAACGTTTCTATTCCCAAAATATCAGGACTAGCTTCTCCATAACTCTAATATATCCTAACTTTTCTTGTTTGGCTCATAAATATTCTTTCTGATGTTTATGCTCTCATACCAAGCTGTGACAACCCCAGTTTCCAGCTGTAAACTGGAGTTGTCAGTTTGTTACCAACTATGGCAACTCCGCCTTTCAACAGAACACTAGGCCATCGTTAGGACAAAAATAACAAACTTTCATTCATACCATGAGTTGGAACAGAGTATAACCAACAATTATTACAATTATCATGTCAAAAGATTCTAACAATGGATAACATAATAGGTTCTTTACTACAATATCAAAAACCTGGATTCTTATTTGTGAACCCTTAACAACTAGTCCTATCGGAACATCTTTTCCTTACCCTTGGAACTTTCATCTTTCTCCCATTTAACAGAAAAAGAAAAAAAGTAAGTATGAGTGATAATTGCTCAGCAAGTAATATACTATAAGACTAGTGAGAAGAATAAAAGTTTTATAGGAACACTATTTCAAGGTAAATATAGTGAATATGAATAACATAAAGAGTTCAAATAGATGGATTCTCGTTGCATATGGAGTGAATCCAAATTTTAAAGTAAGGGAAAGTTGGCAATTAATGCCTCTAAATGAAATTCCACATAAGTATTTGACGTCTTCAGTTCAAGACTTAGTAGATCGCCTTAACTCTATTTAGCACTAGGACTTACTAAGAGTACTTCTTACCCTTTGACAATAGCAAGCCAAGGCTATCTCAATATGGTCTACGGTGTACATACGTATGACACTTAAAGTAGATATAATTACATGTACAGGGCTCGGAAAAATAGAATAAACCATTTTCAATACCGAGGTGTTCCCTCATCAACTTATATAGTGGATTAATCTTGACACCTTAGCGAGGGTCATTAGATAGAAACATAGATGATTTCATAAGAATGTAAAAGCATAACATTAGAAGAGTTAAACTGGATGGAATAATTTATGTCATGTATTGACATGGAACAAATAGGATGCTTGTAAACTAGATACAAGTACTCAAGCATTTAACAATATGGTCTTAGCGCAAGTTGAATAAATAATTCTCTATCAATACGTATACGAAATAATTGTGCATTCGTAAGAAGAAAAGTTTAAACATTTGCATATCATAACTTAACGTGGATCAAATCAATTGATCATGCATTTAATTACAATAAGCATCATACTTCATATAAGCTTGCACAAACAGTTGTGCAATATATCGAAAGAATAATAAATATTTCACTTACAAAATCACATATAACAGAACAACTGAGCTATTTGTTGGAAGAATATCAAATACATTACTTGCCTTGATTAGAGTGATAACTTATATTTGGTTCGAGTGTCCTTTTGAGATCTGGTTTTGAAACATAAATGATCAAAAGTTAAAATTATAGCTATGTCTAAGCAACATGACTCTTTATGTAATGTCTAACTAATTTTGTAACAAATAATTTATTAAGTGTGCTTTATTTTAGTTGTTATGTACTCCTACATGGAGAGATGACTGAATTCAGGCTGCTCAACTTTAGAAAGGCAAGATATTCATTATTTATCAACTGGTGTGCAGCGGTTGCAAGCCTTGTTAATCATTGCATTATTTTCCCCATTGAATTAAAAGAGTTCTATAGCTTACTCTTATTATTCTTGTATAACTGGGCATGATTCTAATACTTAAAATTACCAAGTTTGGCATGGTTCAGTAACAACTATTACAGTATATATGCATTTGTGGATATTTTTTTGTTTATTAATGTATAATATCATTAGAGGACAATATCATTAGAGGATAAAATTGGCCATCAGTGCGTATTGTTGTTAGGGAATAACCTTAGGCATCAAGGAAAAATTTTGGTTTGTCTGGGGCACATTTTTGACCATCAGGGGATAGCTTTTGCTTGTCAAGGGATAAATTTTGGTGTGTCAATGGACACAGTCTCGACCATCTGGGTATAATTCTTAGCCATCAGGGGATTCTTCCTGGCCATCAGGGATAGCTATCGACCATCAAGGGATAGTTCTCAGCCATCAGGGGATAGTTCTTGGCCATCAGGGGATAAATTCTGCTCGTCAGGGGATGGTTTAATTCATCAGGGACTAAATTGGGCATCATGGAATAATTTTAATTAAGCGTATCAAAGATTGAAAATTTTCCATTAGACTAATATTTTTATCGATCGGAGACTAAGCATTTTGAATGCCTTTGAAGGCTAACATTTTGAACTCTCGGAGACTAACATTTTGAACTCTCGAAGAATAACATTTTAAACTCTCAGAGGCTAACATTTTGAACTCTGAGAGATGAACATTCTGAACTCTCAGAGACTAACATTTTGAACTAGAAAAGAAAGATCAGTTTACAATAGTAACTAGAATTGCTTTTAGAAATTAACTCCTTTCTTAAACGAAAAATATTTTATTTAACCAAGGTATTCAATAGATTTTCACTTTAACTAAATGATTAGGCTGACATAAAGTTTATCTTTTGTGTTTCTCAATTAAGCTAAATAACTAGTTAAGGCCTTAAAATTACCTTGTGAAGCTTTCAATTCTGCAGCACACGCTGTATGAATATTATTTTGAATTTGAGAGTGTTTAGAGAGAAAAAGTAGTAAGACAAGAGTCTTCATTATATAGGAGAGCCACGGAACAAATATGTGGACGTGTGGTATTTCACACATCAGATTAACATAGGACGCAAAATTAACTAAACCACAAACTCATTAAATATGATAAACAATTACTTGATCATTTCACTCACACTTATGTGTGTACTTCTCATAGGTGTCATATGGTAGTACTATATAGAAATAATGACTCATCGGCTGAAAGGCTTACTCATTAGTGAAATTATTATTTAACTCTCTTTCTTTGTAACAGTAACAATAATAACCCAAACTAATATTACTACTACATAAACTATTACTATTCATGATAATATCTTGTATTGAAACTTGGTTCTTTCAATATTCATAAAAGAATATTTGATCACAATTGCAAATAAACCCAACTAGAATTTATTTATTAAAAGCTTTAATATTATAAAAATATTTACAGAAAGCCTAGGGCTTCACAGTTGGAGCTTCCTGTTTCTCTTTTTTGTGTGGATAAATGCTTAATAAACATCTTATGAGTACAACTAGACTTGATCCTCGTGTGATTAAATAATCTGGTATGAGGTGTGTTGTTGTACTATCCACTAAGATTATGTTTCTTGCATCCAACCAAGTATCCACAATTTTTTCTGCAGGTTCATTTATAGTTTGTGAGATCTAACAGTTGTCTTGATAATGAACTGTTTGGACATGCTAGTGAGTAGTTGTTTTGCATCTCCTGAAGTATTTCTTCTCTCAATATTCTCTAATGTCTAATCTGAATGGTGATCAGAGAATACACGAGCTACAAAGGTAGTAGTGTGTGAACAATTTCTCTCTATTATTTTCTTCAAGGATTTCATCCTTGCTCACACACTCTCTTTTTGTCTGACTTTTACAAGTCAGCCTCTCACACTCACTTTCTTTAATTTAGTATAAAGCTTTCCTCCTCAACTTTTTCTAGACACAATGTCTGACTCTCATTTTGTATTCTCTCAATCTCACTAGAAATATGAAATCTGGTGTTATAGGTGACCGGGATTGGTGTAGAAAATATAATCAGTAAGTGTTCTACATCAGTGGATGTTTGAGAATGAACAGTTGTATTATCCACAAATTAGTTGAGAGCTGATGTTGGTGTTTCAGTTTTAAGCATTGACTTCTCTGATGATTGAACTATCGGAAAATTTGAAACCAATGGAATTATTAAATTTCCTTTACTTCTAAAGAAATATCAAAAGAGAAGAAATATGAATAAAAGTATAGAATTGAGTGTTGGCTGCCTCTCTTGTATAGAGAAAAGAAAAGCATCAATTTTTGACTCTTGTGTGTGCACCTAGTGACAGGTTGATTATTGATCAAGTCCTCCTCCTTCTTCTTCTTCCTTTGAAAAGTATTTATAGATGTGCTCTTATTAGACTCAAACATCTGTGTCCTTGGAGGTGGACTATTTTCAATAGATACAGCCTTTTGAGAGCTTGCACCTAGAGATCTGCTTTTTCCTTTTAGACTTTATATCCTTTTGAGAAGATACTAAGTAGTCTCCAAGGGGTTTTACTGTTCCTTATTTCTTCATTGTAACTTCCTCTAAATTCTTACCTTCCCCTTCAGCTATTGTTGGTTGTGGTTGTTTTCTTTTTATAACCTTTATATTTTGAGTGATGGAGGAGGTGACTTTTGTTATAGACTTGTATTTAGAGGTTTTGCTACTTGGGCAGATGAAGTTGGACCATTACTAACATCCTTCATTATAGCTGAAGTAGAAGAAATAAAGAATAAAGTAGTACAAAGTTTAGAAGATACCTAAATTAGGTATTACAAGATCCTCAAATAGATGATGAACAATAAACATAAGGAATCCTACATAGTATATTAGTTTCTCTACTTTATATAATCAAGGGGTAATTATCCACTGACAGTTAAATTGTCAGAGGATAATTAGCCACTAATGCATTATCATATATTGATAATTATACTTTGATAAGAACAATTGTTGACAAATGCTTCTCAATACAATTATCTATTGATCAATTAATTAGTCAAAAGATAACTCCTATTAGTTCAGTATCAGCTGGTATTTATTCTTCGCTAACTAAGTCATCAAATGAGAATTTTCAACTTCTACTGCTTCAATTGTTCATAAGTAGATAATTATCTTCTGAGGAGTAAAATTATCTACTGATGCAACATTTGTTCATTAGTCGATAATTATCCTCCAAAGAGTAAAAATTATCTTCTGATGCTTCTTTTGTTCATTAGTCGATAATTATCTTCTAAGGAGTAAAATTATCTGTTCATGCAACATTTGTTTCATCACTCAATAATTATCCTCTGAAGAGTAAAAATTATCTTCAAATGCTTCTTTTGTTTATCAGTTGATAATTACCCTCCAAAGAGTAAAAATTACCTTTTGAAGCAACAATAGTCTTGCACAGAATTTTTCAAGTTTTTTATTCACCAAAATTCAATATACCTAACTCACTCACCAACTTGTTAAGGTGGCTTCCTCCAATGGTTTGGTGAATGTCTGCAAGTTTCTTCTTTGTGGGAACATAGTGAAGTTCATTGTACCATTCATTAGTAGTACCCACTATTATGTCATCAACATAAACCTAAACAAGTTTTAAATCACTAGTATATTATCTATAAAATAGAGTCTTGTCTATAATATCTCTTGTGAACTGATTTTCAACTAAGAATTGAGACAAAGTATCATACCGAACTCTAGGTGCTTGTTTCAGTCCATATAGTGCTTTATCTACCCTGAAAACATGATTAGGAAACTTATGATAAATAAAATCAGGATGTTGTTCAACATATACCTTTTTTGCAAGTTTTCCATTCAAGAAAACACTCTTCACATCCATCTGGTGCACTTTAAACATTGAATATGTAGCATAGGCAAGAAATAGTCTTATAGCTTTAAGTCTTGCTACTTGTGCAAATGTTTCATCATAATCAATGTCTTCTTCTTGAGAGTATCCTTTTGCCACCAGTCTTGCCTTGTTTCTTGTGACTCTATCAGTTTCATCAATTTTGTTTCTTAAAATCCATTTGGCACCAATTATGGATCTGTTCTTTGGCCTTGGTCCTAGTTTCCAGACTTTGCTTCTTTCAAACTGATTGAGCTCCTCTTGCATAGCAAACACCCAATTAGAATCTTATAATGCATCCTCAACCCTGCACACACATTTAAACTAGTTAGATCTTTTAGGAACTCAAGCCTGCTTGGGTTTTGATTTAACATATTTAATCACAGACATAGTTTTAACATTTACTTACTTCCATACTTTTTTTACTGATGTAGAAGTGTTTACCTTTTCCTTACGAGGACAGGTTTGAGCCCTAGATCTTTGAGAAGATCTTTTTCCTTCTTTATAATTGTTATTATCACAGTTATGTATGTTATAATGATTATAATTAGGATGTGCATGCATATTACAATCAGGATAAGAATAATAACAATTATTATATGCAATATACGCAAAAGAGGGTTGACTAATATGACCATCATTAGGATAAAACATTAATTGAGGTGGCATCATGCATACATGTGGTGGATAAAAGTTTTCAATAGGAATTGCTCTTATAGGAAGCTTAGTGCAATTAATCTTAAGGTGGTTGGTGTTCCCACACTTGTGACAAGTCTTCCTAGGAGCATAAGGTATTGAGACATAATTATTAAATTTGTTGATTCTCATTTTACCATTCATGTTTTTCTTCAACTTTTTATCCTTGGATAGGTGTTCTAACCTAGGTTTTAATTCTTTGTTGGTTAGATGTCCTATATTCTTCTTTTTCTTTCCTAGCACATTTTTATTGACATCCACTGATTTATTGACAGAAGGAGTAGTGAAAGTTTTTTTTGTAGTTTTAGAATTATCCACTGATGAAATAATTTTAATTCTATGTGTAGTGGATAAACTACTACTTGTGTAGGCTTCGTTACTTCCAGTGATTGGAAGCTCCTCAATCACTAGCTTCTTACCTTGGACCTTATCATAGCCTAGTCCTTCAGTTTGACTAATGCTATATTTTTCTATTGTCTCCTTAACTATTTTAGAGGAGTTGGTCCATTCTTTGATGATGTCCTACTCTTTCTTAAGTTGTGCTCTTAGCCATTCCTCTAATTTTTTTAGCACATGCAAGATCATCTTGTGTCTTTTTGCACTCTTTCCTGACTTGTTCTAGAATAGTTTGTTCAAACTTTAAAAAGGAATTTTTATTTTTTAAAAGTTAATTAAAATCTTTGATTCTAGCATTTTCTTTTACTGAGCACCTAAGTGTTCCTTTCAAATTGTATATATCTTTACACATGTTAGTTAGGCTTTCTTTGCAATTAGATAATGACATAGTAGAATATATGCGTAAGTCAGTTACCCTGAAGTTCTTAGAGTTTGGACTTCCATCAGTTTCACTGCTATCAAAGGAATTGATCATCAGTGCCATATTGACATACTCTTCATCCTATGATTTTGACTCAGCCCAATTCTTGCCCTCTATGATTAATTTCTTTCCCTTGCCCTTACTGTTATTCAGGAGTTCAAAGTAATTTTTCTTATAGTAATCCTCATCTCTCTTAGCATCCTTAGGCTCCTTTGCCTTCTTGTTAGACTTGGGCTTCCTGCACTCACTTGCAAATTGTCCAAGACCATCACAGTTGAAGCACATGAACTTGGATCTATCAACCTTGCCAGATTGACTTTCTTTCTTTGATGTAGAGGCAATGTTGAATCTAGGTTTTCTCATAGCAAATTTAAGCTTCTTGAATTTTCTGGCTATAAGAGCTAGGAGTCCATCAATGTCATTTAGATCTTCAGGTGTGCAGAGTTCTTCCTCTACCTCTACATCTTTAGTTTCTTCATCAGACTCTAGGTCAGAATTTAATTCCTTAATGAGAACTCTTTTCCCATCAAGCTTCATGTTCTTTGTCCCTTCACGCTCATAGGTATTCATATTCCCATGGAGCTTGTCCAAGGACATGGTGCTCATATCCTTAGTTTCCCTTACAACAGTTGTCTTGGCATCCTAAGATTGTGGAAGTGATCTTACGAATTTTATATTGGTGTCTATGTTTCATAGCTTTCCTATGCAATCTCAGATCATACTGATGGAATTTTTATTAGTCAGTCTAAGTACATTAAAGACTTACTAAGAAAATTTGATCTACCTGATTGTGCATCTACAGAAACATCCATGGCTACTGCCACTAAGCTAGATAAGGATACCAAAGATAAGAAGGTTGATATAACTAGCTATTGAGGTCTGATAGGCTCACTCTTATATCTCACTACAAGTAGACCTGTTATAATGTTTGTTACATGTTTATGTGCTAGATTTCAAGTTGATCCTAAGAAATTACACTTAATTGATGTTAAAAGAATACTTAGATATCTAAAAGGTACCCAAACCTTGGGTTATTGGTATCCTAAAGAATATGATTTTAAACTAATTATCTATTCAGATGATGATTATGCAAGATGTAAGCTAAACAGGAAAAACACACGTGGAAGCTGGCAATTAGTTGGAGGCAGGCTTGTTAATTGGTTTAGCAAGAAACAAAATTCAGTTTCAACCTCAACTCTAGAAGTTGAATACATTGCAGCCGGTAGTTGTTGTGCTCAGATCCTATGGATCAAAAATCAACTCTTGGACTATGGTATGACTTTATCTAGAATTCCTATTTATTGTGA
The DNA here is from genome assembly GCA_014636745.2 of Centella asiatica. NCBI lineage: Eukaryota > Viridiplantae > Streptophyta > Magnoliopsida > Apiales > Apiaceae > Centella > Centella asiatica. Next base: position 30,672,583 of record CM025788.1, read on the forward strand.
TAATATAAGTGTCATAGCAATAACTGAGAACCTTATACAACATTCAAGAACAAAACATATTGACATAAGGTGTGACGACTTGGAAATTTGTTTGTCTATAGTTAATTTTTTTTAATATATTTGTATTAGGAATTAATTTCCTATTTATTTGTATAGTTAATATTATGATTTTGGATGTCTGGATATTATTTTTGGAACCATCTAAGGGTTATGATTTTTGGATGTTTGAAATGGGGCAAGCAATTTATGTATTAGAGGTGTTCGTAAATTGCTTAAAGGAATACAAGTGTGAAGATTAGCAAGTTTCGTTCAGAACAGCTTGAATAGCTTACGTAAGAGTAACTACCTCATATCTACGTATGTTGATTTGGTTAATAAGCTGCTTGTGTGTCATTAGTCGATGAAGTTTATGTGCATGTGTGACAACAGCTGCTTATTATGTTGTTAGCTGTTAAAGAGTTATGATAAGCAGTCGTTTTATCGTCTAGACTAACCAATCATTTTATCTCAAGGCTTAATCTTAGCCTGCTATAAATACCTCATTTGGAGGTAAAATTTTAATCTCTTTTCTAAAAATGTATCTTATAAAGTCATTCTCTAAACTTATCATCTTCATACAATTTCAAGTTCTCTTTTTCGGACAATTACTTTCAAACAAGTTTAAATCCCTTCTGTCAAGTCAAGAGGTAAGAATCTTACGTTCTCCTCTGTTTTTCCTTCTTGCATAGCGTCCAAGAGTATTAGCTGTATGTGCTAAGTCTTCAGGAAAGAATAAAGTTTTTAAAGAGTATGTTGTTTTGTGTTTATGAAAAGAAGCTTATGCACTATGGAAAGGATGATTATGCATCCTAGGATTGAATTTATACATTCTCTCCATCATCCTTGTTCTTGAAAGATCTTCCATCGTAGCAGAGACAAGCCCTAATATTAGTCTCTGATGAAATAAAGTTAGTCTCTAACGAGATAATATTAGTCTCTGATGATGTCAGCCTTAGTCTCTGACAGGCTAAGTTTAGTCTCTGATGACGTCAGCCTTAGTCTCCGATAGGCTAAATTTAGTCCCTGATGACGTCAATCGTAGTCTCCGATGGGTAAAGTTAGTCTCTGATGAGTTCAGCGATGACTTGGGGAGTTCGGTGCTGAACAATTGATCACCTGACGAGTTTGGCGATGAACAAGATTATCCCCTGATGGCCATTTTCTGATGAATAGCCCATCCCCTGGCGGCCATCCCCTGATGGGTAAGTCATCCCTTGATGACTATCCCCTGATGGTCGGAAGCTATTCCTTAATGGCTAAGAGATCATCCCCTGACATATGATTAATCCCCTGATGGTCAATTCAGTCCCTGATGATCATCCCCTGTTTTGCATACTCCCATATTTATCTTTCAAGAAGTGAATTTCTTATATTATACCAACAATCATATTTTACAGAACCTCCCACGCACCGGTATTTTGAGATTAGAAACTAGCTAAGGACCAAGACAAGCATATACTCATTCCACTTCCTTTATTACTAATTACGTAAAATCATTGTTTCGATTTACGTAAATGAATAATGTTAATGCTTATTCAAGACAATGATTTCTTTTTATGATTAAGCAACATATGATCATTGATCCGATGTACGTGAAAAGATGTTGATGATTAAGCTATGTATTATTGGGTGGTTGCTAGCTGTTTAAATTCGCTAGCTCACCAAAAGATGATGTAAGGGTGTTGCAGGCCGTGAACTTGTATGCACACCCGAGCATGTCCTATATGGATATATATATAAAAGTTATTGGTTGTCGCCGCTCTTAATTGGTTGAGCACACCAAAGTTTTTGGTAGTCGTCACTATTAATTGGCTGACCATGCCAAAGTTTTATAGCAAGAAAATGTTTTCAAGGTATATCCATATGGGTAGTTAAGGGACTATTGAGTGCTTTCGCCTGGCATTCCGGCCAATGATGATAGGGAATGAAAGGATGAGGCATCGCAGACCAATGTTTTCTGCGCTGACTACGTAAGTCATATGATGAAGTCAAACGACCAGGCTGACCAGCTGGGATGAAATTTGATTGTAAAGGAAGTCAGATAGTGATCATGCTGGTCAGATGATGCATTATTTGGTGAAGAGAGGGAAAATCAAGATTTATTTAAACGTGGGTTAACCCCTTGATAACACTCGGGAACCCTGAATGATATATGTTTATTGAATTATCAAGAGGTGTTGGCATTGCTTCGCTCAACCTCGATGAATATTAAAGCTTTTGAATTATTTGTTCTTCTTGCTTATGAATATATGTTTGCTGAGCGTAAACGCTCATGTGGAATGCTATGAAATGTTTTACAGGTTATGTCCAGAAGGCCGAGTCACCTAATAAAGGAAAAGATAAAATGGCATAATGAGAGCTTCTTAATCTCTCTCCTATGGATGGCCTTTAGAGGGAAAGTGAAACGAGAGGTCATTATAGAAATGTTTAGATTGTAAGGCCAGATGGGCCATCTAAAGTTTTGTTTCCGTTGTAGTCTGTTTATTTGAATTTTGAGGTTTTGTAAGAGGTTGTAAACTTCTAAGATTTGAACATGATGTATCTGAGAATATATTTCTCGTTTAACTAATGATAATGCTTGGCTATGATGTATCTGTCACAATTGTGTTGTTGTGTCGTGGTTTTCTGGCGGAGCTCGGGGTTCCAGCTTGGGGAACTTGGGGGGCTGTCACCCAAATTGCTGACAGTGCTCGAGGCCTGGCTTGGGGGATTTCTGGGGCCACCATAGTTGGTATCAGAGACAAGCACTAGCTATGAGACATGTTCTCTACTGGAATATAGAATTTATATTTTAGGAAGAAAAAGGAAAGGACTGAAAGGATGAGAAAATTTGAATAAGAGATAGATGTCCAAGCTGATTCTCGGTTGTTCATGGGTTATTAGATTAGATAAGGGTTATGAGATAGGAGAATTCACCTTAAGTGTATTGCACACCATGTTACGGTACTAGTATTTATGTCAAACCCTCATGATAAATTCTATATTGATATTGATTTAAGTTATGTTTCTTTTATAGATGATTCCACCCACTCCAGGACATGTAGATAAGGGCAAGGCACCACTGAGTAAAAGCTTAAAAAAAGAGCATACCCCTAATAGTAATATTGTTTGTCCTTCCAAGTCAAGTAGACACCATTTTTTAAATGTCAACCGTAGATTGTCAGGTGCATACTAGTGAGGACTCCTCGCAAAAGAGTGGTTAGACCAACTCAGGTCTTTCGTTTTGAAATACCTACAGATTCAGACAAAAATGATGAGAACCCTACAGACTCTGAAGGAATTAAGCATAACCCAACCAACCCATTTGAGGGGTCAAGTTTCTCAGTTCATATGAAGATGTCCCTAAGTCAGCTTTTAAAACCCGATATGGTCATTATGAATTTTTAGTAATGCCATTTGGACTTACCAATGCCCCAGCTGTCTTTATGGATTTGATGAATCGAGTTTTTAAGCCATATTTGGATAAGTGCATCATTGTGTTTATCGATGACATCCTCATTTACTCCAAAACGGAAGAAGAACATGTTGAACACTTAAGAATGGCACTGGAAACATTGAGACAAGAAAAACTCTACGCTAAACTTTCAAAGTGTGAATTTTGGTTAAGGGAAGTGAAATTTTTAGGCCATGAAATTAATGAATTTGGAGTTTTGGTTGATCCCATAAAGGTCGAAGCTATCATTAATTGGTCACAGCCAAAAACACCAATTGAAGTACTGTGTTTTCTAGGATTAGCGGGATACTATCGTCGATTCATTCAAGATTTCTCTAAGATAGCAGTTCCATTAACAAATCTAACTAGGAAGACAGAAAAGTATATTTGGACTCCAGATTGTGAAACAAGTTTTCAGGAATTGAAGAAAAGACTTACCACCACCCCAGTACTAAGTTTACCTGATAACAAAGGGGATTTTGTGTTTACAGTGTTGCCTCAATGAATGGATTAGGAGTTGTATTAATGCAACATGGCAAAGTTATTGCCTATGCATCTCGACAACTCAAGGACTGCGAAAAACGATACCCAGCGCATGACTTAGAATTGGCTGCTATCGTTTTCGCATTAAAAATTTAGAGGCATTATTTATATGGAGAAAAATATGAGATTTACACTGACCATAAGAGCTTAAAGTATATTTTCACCCAAAAGGAATTAAACATGAGGCAAAGACGATGGTTGGAGTTAATTAAAGACTATGATTGTTCAATGAATTATTACCCTGGTAAAGCAAATGTAGTGGTTGATGCTCTAAATAGACATGAAAGGTTAAATGCGATGACAATCCAAGAAGAGGTAAGAATGGATTTGGAGCGATTATAATTGAATGTTATCACAACCCAACAAAGGGAAGAGATAGAGCAAGAGGTTTAAAGAACCAACAAAGACTGAACTCATGAATGTCCAAACTAGGGTGGAACTAGAAGTAGAGAAGATGAGACAATGCTATGAAGGTCATCTTCCCAAGAGGATGCTCAAATCCATAGAGATGAAACTACGTGAGCAGTCCAACACTAAGAAGTGACTTCAAGCTTTGGAATCTACTGTTAAGTCTATTCTGATTTCTCAAACTCAACTATCTGATGACATTGAGGAGCTCAAATAACTCATTCTCCTAGCCAACCCTTCTTTGACAATTTTTTCCTCTCACCACAAGGATGATGATGCCAAAAAGGGAAAGAGTAGTCAGGTAAGAGGGAGTGAAGTTCATGGTGATAAAGACAAGGAGAGAGTTGTCAAAGAGGAAAATAGTTTAAACAGTTTGATGGCTGAACTTGAAAAAAACTTTAAAGAACCAACAAAGAAATTGATGCAACCATCACAGTTAGCAGAGCTGAAAGTTCAAGCTAAAGCTCCTACTTCATCCAAAGTCCAAATCATTAAAAAAGACAAAGCCAAGGGTATTCTGGTTAAAGAACCCAAGAAGAAGAAATCTACTATGCCAAAACAACCTAAGCTAATGGGAGATACCATAAAGACAGTTCACATTCCAACACTATTGAGGTGATAATTGAAGGGAAGGTGGAGCTAGTCTATCCTCATGAAAAAAAATTGATAGAAGCTGATGTATTCTATGCAAAAAAAATTCAGAAAGAAGATGAGATGGCATTAGAAAAGGAGAGAAAAGAAAAAGAGAAAAGAGTAGCAGTAGCTAAGAAAGCAAGATATAAGAAAATTGTTGATGCAAGGAAGAGAAATCAGAAGATGGAAGAGACAAAAAAATGATCTAGAAGAAAGTCTGTAAGAGTAGAAGCTCAAGCTTCAGATAGCCAAACATCAAAAGAACAATCTCAGAATCCACAAAATGTCTTGGTAACTAGGACTGAATCTCAATCAGCCAAGACAGTTCCAAGTGCTCAAACATCTACAATTAGAATGGCCAACACATCTCAAATTAAGGAAGCTTTCAAGAAATGTGTTGAGATCATTAATGTTAAGAAGGATAAAGATAGTGAGGAATATTTCAAGATCACACAAAAGGATTAAGAGGTACTGTGCTTGAACAAACCAAGTCTTGAGATGAGATCATTTGTGGATTTGGTATGGCTACTTACATTTGATCCATAAAATTCTCAACTCAACTTGAAATTCAGAAATCAAATCCAGAAGGAACTAAGAGAAATGAAGAAGTTGTTTAAACTGTTACAAGTGCAAGTTATACCTTTTGGATTACTATATGTGAGTTTTCATGGAGAAATTGTTTTCTTTGATTATGACAAGCAAATCAAATTCAGCTTAGCTGAACTTGAGGGCTTCAAAGCTTTACTCAAGGATTCTACTGATGAACATGAAGTCAAGTTTATAAAGCTACTAGAAGGAAGAGTCAAAGAGATCAAAATGAAAGAAGTGTGGAAAGAAGAAACTAAAGGAAGCTGAAATCATTTTTTAGAAAAGGAAGCCAGACTTAAAGGATTTAAACCTGTATCTAGGTGAAGCTGAATTTTAAGGTCTAAGATCTTAGTTTAGGTACATTTGTAAATAACACATTCTTTACTTTTCGTTTGTAGGTTGTCTTTATAGTTTTGTGTTTTGACACCATCATCAATCTTGATTTATGTTTATCAAATTAATAATCATAAATAGAGGGAGATTGTTAGGTTTATAACATTTGATGATGATGATTATACTTAGAATATTTAGATTTTCAAATGTACAGTGATTGTTGGTGTGTAGCAGTTAAGTTTTTGTAGCTAGTAGTTTAGTCTCTGATTGTTGTAAAATATTATTGTAAGAGAATAAATTAAAATATATTGTAAGAGACTATGAAGAATATAATAGAGAGTTCAACAAAGTCAAAGATTACATTTAGTCTGTGAGAGACTAACTGCCAGAGATTGAAGATAAGTTGAAGTTAGTCAAGCCTATCGGTGACTAGCATATGCTATCAGAGACTATTGTTGAAGTTGTAAGAGACTAACGTGAAGCTACTCTCTGATACATTGAAGAGTCCTGATTCAACTAGAAGTTGATTTAGTGCATATAAAGGAATTGTGTTAAAGACGAAGCTCGTTAGGAAATAAACCAGAAGAGTTTCTATTAGATTAGTATTCTTATCCAGATTGTAAACGTAGAAGTATTGTCTAATAAAATAAGAAGTTTTAATTGATTTACATAGATTAGAAGCTCTAATTGATGTACAGAGATTAGAAGCTGTAGGAGTCATTGATTTTATTCATTAAGTACAGATATTGAAGCTGACAATCGACTTGTAATTGTTAGTGTTTGTAATCAGTTGTTGATCAATAAAAGTAATTGTTTACAAACTTAATTTGTTCTTTATATTCCGCAAGTTTAATTTAATTTAAAGAACAAGAACTCGAAAAAGTTTCAAGAACTTATATTCAACCCCCCGTCTTCTACAAGTTGTAAATTATCTATCTTGGTCAACACTAATAATGCCTAGAAGCCTAAGAAAGGTGAGGGGATGTTTACATCGGATCTAAGATAACCAAAATAAAGTTCAACTCTGAAATAAGGCAAAAATGGTCTTCATCAGAGCAAGAAAGAAGGGTCAGTGTCAAACTACTAATCATGGGCTCTCATATTGGGAAATGAAAAGGCAAACAAGTTAGGTTAGTAAGAAAACCTAATTCAAATATTTTTGCTTAAAATTTATTATAGAATAACATCTATCTGCATGAAATTACATCATTCTCAAAATTGTTTCTAACATTCATAATGCATTAAGTGCAGGGAAAATACAATGATATCCCCAAAATTAGGAGCGTTATTTTTTTTTTCATTCTAACTCATTCCCCAACAAGTTACTGGTACTTGATATTTATCAAATTGAAAAGGGTTACCTCACCTCAAGGAAACATCGAATCAAATTTCAAGCCAACAGGGGCCATTTCTATACATCTGGCATCCATTCATCTGCATCATTCTTACAGGTAAAAGAAAATTCAACAACATTGAAATGAAGGACTAGTCAAGAGGTCCCCAATAAGACCACAGAACCTTTGAAGCGTTAATGGTCCAGACCACCAACCCTTTTCAAATCATCAAGTTTTGTTACTCCAGGCATAGAGCTAGAGTAATACATCAATTACCAAACCATGTCATTTTCGACATGAAGTTAGGGTAACACCCTTAAATCTTTCAAACTATCAGTTTTTCAAAAACCAAAACCCTTAGCGTGGCGTTGGGCTTCAACGACTTCAATTTTTCAAACCAAAGAACCTCAGAGTGACACGGGCTTCAGTCACAAATCAAACATCAATATCCCCAGTGTGGCATTGGGCTTCAACCACATATACAATTTTTCAACTCTTAAGTACCCTAGAATGACGTGGGCTTCAGTCACACATTGATCATCAAACATCCTCAGGCGACATGGGATGCCATCACACCACTTAAAGCTTCAAGAAAGATCAATCCCTGACGATGAGGAGGCCAATCAACCATTAAAGAGCCACAAAATCAGGGAGTTGGGTGTCTACTTATTTATTACTATCATTCCCATAATAGGGAATAATTATCATAAAGAGGGGTAGCCGTAGACACCCAAAAATTTCAAAACCCTAGGGTTAGAAATCAATTATATGTCTTAAGGTTTCCTATTTATCATTTATTATTATCATTTAATGATTTAAATAAATGTAGGGTAGGGTACGATATTTATGGAGTTGGTACGTACACTAGGGTATTTTAATAAAATCGGGCAAAAATTGAGTAATAATGGCATTTTAGTAATTTTCTCATGCATTCAAGTCCATTTTTTATTTTTAGCTTCATCGTTATTAATTTTCAAGGACATCTCACATTTATTAGATGCATTTATGTCATTTTAGGCATTTATTAGATTTATTTAATAAATGTCTAGCCATTTCTAGCATTTAATTAAAGCCAAAAAGCATTTTAAGTATTTAGTTTTAATAATTTAAAATCATTTTATAATTTTAAAATATTTTTCTAGTATTTTTAGGCATTTTAGAACATTTAATTTCAATTTTATTGCATTTATTGTTATTATTAAACACATTTTTCATTTATCGAAAAATAAAAAAGTCATTAAAAAATGTCATTTTCAAGTCCCACATACATTTACATCATTTTTAGTATTTTAGATAATTTTTATTAAATTTATTACTACTTAATAAACTAAAACATCTAATTATTATTATCATTAAATTTATTAAATATTGAATAAAATATAAAATATAATATAATATAATATTAGATATATATAGACACACACACACACACATATACATATATATATAGAAGAGGTAATTATCTGTTGATGAGGAAAACACAACAGAGCTTGATTATCTTCTGATGAAGAACTAGCGGTGGAAGAGGATAATTATCTGCTGATGAAGAAATAGCAGCAGGAGATAGTTATCTCGTGATAAAGGAAATAGTAGCAGAGGAAAATTATCTGTCGATGAAGGAAAACACAATAGAGCTTGATTTTCTGCTGATGAAGAACTAGCAGGGGAAGAGGATAATTATCTACTATTGAAGGATATAGCAGCAGAGGAAAAGTATCTGATGATGAAAAAATAACAAATAATTATCTCCTAATGAAGAACTAGCACTAGAAAATGATAATTATCTGCTAATAAAGGAAATAGTAGCAAAGAGAAATTGTTTGTAGAAGAAGAAAATACAATAAAGATAATTATCTGTCGATGAGGAAAAACACAGCAGAGCTTGATTATCGTCTAATGAAGAACTAGCAGTGGAAGAGGATAGTTATCTACTGATAAATAAATAACAACAAGAGATAATTATCTGCTGATGAAGAAAATAGTACCAGATGAAAATTATTTGTCGATGAGGGAAAAAAAAATACAGGTTGATTATTCTGCGGATGAAGAACTAGTAGTGGAATAGGATAATTCATTTACTAATATAATATATAACATATATTTATATATCATAATATGTAATATAATATGTATATATTAATTACTTAATTTACTAATTAATTCTATGTTTTGCACGTTAATATAAATATAAATGATGACTTTACTGCCTGGGCTAGTCCAGTGGTTCATGGCTAGGTCATAAGGTGTTGAGCACGACTAGGTTGGCGGTTCGATCCGTTTGGGTTGCAAAATTTTTTCAATGGAAAAGGGCAAAAAAAAAGAATCCAAACGCAAACATAGCCATCAACGCCATCAAAATGGCACCATTTTGAGCTTGACGGTGGAAAAAATAAAAAGGGAAAATTCGGCCAGTTTGGTCGGGCCGGCTCCCAAGCGGCCAAAACCTTCCAAAATTGATTTTTTTTTTTATTTTACTCAACTATTTGCCCAACTAAAAACCCTAAAAACTCTCATATAAATACATAAGGCTTTTTACATAAAAAAATATACCTTTTCTACACGTAATTGATTATTCTACTCATCCTTCTTTGAGTAAATAGTACCTCTCTAATTCTTTTACACAAAAAAAAAAAATTAGTTTTTTAGTTTAGTTCTAGTTTCTTACTTTCAAGTGAAAAGGCAACACTCGATTCACTTCAAAGTTTTAAATAATGAAAATGAGAGCTCCTAATCATTATAATTTACTCTGCATTCAAGATTAATTCAAATCAATTTATTTTGGATTCTTGCATTTATATTATCACTATATGCTTGTTTTTTCACTAAATTTATAATAAATCCATACGACATCCAAAAATTGATGTGTTTCTTTACTTGTGCTGCCATGTTGACATTCTAGTAAATTTTTCATAATTATGGGATTTAAATTCTATTTGTTATTAAATAATCAGTAAACGTAAATTAATTTGTTAATTGTCGTTCGTATTCTTATTTTTCTCTAAAATTTCTCAAATATTCTAGTTCCACTGAAAAACTCTATAGATTTCATATCTCAAATTTTTAAAATTTCTTGAACACTGCTTCTGTGACGACCCCACCATCCCTTACTGGATCAGGGCTTCGTCATAAGAAGGAAAAGATAACCACACATCCAATCATAGGAAAATACTAGGCAAAAGGCAATAATAATAAAGAGTTATTACAACTCAGATTGTTACATTCCAGCGGAAGCTATTCTATCTTTACATTTTAATACAAAACATCACTATTCTCTTCATCCTCCTTCCTTCCTTATTGACTCTACAAGAGTTAACCATCTCAATAACTGGTCATCTTTGCCTTCCCCTTGTCAGAGGGTTCAGCCTTTACTTCCTGCCCTGCAAAACATTAAAATTCAACAAGAATGAGCGATTTACGCCCAACAAGTATATAAACAATTTGGGAAAGCAAATCTGGAATGTTTCAAAGAATTCAATTCTGCTAAGAGGCTTAGTGAATCAATACTAATGCCTTAGAAATCCTTAAGGAATCTTTAGGACTACTGATGATAAACAATTGTGTAATCCTTCTTAAAACAAAGCATAACTTCCTTGAAGTAAAGATATCCATCGGGGGCTAAAACCGCTGGATCTGCTAACCATACGGTATACAGCTGGCCTAATTGTGCCCGTATGATCCCTCCTTGTGTGAACGTATGTAGTCACTTAAAATTCCTCTAGGTCAGGTGAAGAACAAATCAGCACCCTTCCTTTCCTCTAGCCATCCATGTGGAATAACCCATTTAAGGGACATAACATTCTCATTTATTGCACAGATATAACATTGAAAAATAACTGATAGAGCAAAGCTTCTGTATACCCATGCACTTTCTTTCATATCATGCTAGCGGAAATTAAAGAATAGAATGCTCATTCCTAAAAACAATTGAAACATGAAATCAAGTCTTGCACGCATATCGAATTAAATGATACTGCGTTAAATTGAAATAAGCATTAGATTGAATGTATATGCTTGCATCAACTTGCAATAAACATAAGATTGTGAATATACTTACATCACAAGAATCAAGCATAAGAATGAAAATATACTTACTTCAACTTGAAATAAATATAAGAGTGTAAATATACTTGCCTCAGTCCTTGCACAGATTCAAATGAATTTACTTGAAAGAGAGAGATTCTGTAAATTATGCAAGTAATATTTTAATACCTTAATAATAATTTACGGAAGAAAACATGTATGTGATGCCCTTAGACTTTATTGATCTAAAGAATAATATCATAAAATAGTTTTAAGAAAATAATATTTTATAGCCTTGATAGCAGACTATGCATTGGAAATAAATTTTCTCATTAACAAACTCGTCAGGGACTAATAATTATAGTCATCAGGGACTACGGAAAGGTATCAGGGACTAATACGTGTATTGGACGCGCCAGGGACTAAACACGTAGGGGACTAAAGTTCCGCGTCGGGGACTAAAACACGTATCGGGGACTAAAACTCATCAGGGACTGATGACGTCACTTTAACTCTATCGGGGATTAAGGGTGACGTCATCGGAGACTAACTTCTCATCAGAGACTGGTGACGTCATCAGAGACTAGACTTTAGCCTATCGGGGATTAATCCTGACGTCATCGGGGACTAATTAACCCATCAGGGATTAAATAACCCATCGGGGATTAAATAACCCATCGGGGATTTTTTAGAATATCTCGTCAGAGACTACGAATATCTTCGCCAAGATTAACAGTATCTCATTAGAGATTAACAACAAAGTTTTCTTCTACTACGATGGAAGGCTTATCATGAACAATACAGGCTATGATGCAGAAAATATAAATCTTAGCATAAATCTTTGATGCTATGCATGAAAGGAAACTGAGTAAAACACCAAGTTCTTACCTCTTCGTTTTCAAAGTGGAATCAAAGCTTTTATGAGAAGAATTCTTCCCAAAAGAAGAACTTGGAAATTCTTAGAGATCACAGGTTTAATGAAACTCTTGGGAGAGAGATTTTGGCGAAAGAATTAGAATTTCATTTCGGATGGGGTATTTATAGAGTTAAAAAGCAGTAGGCTACGATTAAACTTGAAATAAGATAATTGGTTAATTTAGACGGTAAATACGGCTGCTCATCATGATTCCTTAGCAGCTAAGTACGTATAAGCAGCTGCTGTCCTTCATGCACAAAAGCTTTGCCACCTAAACATCTCTTAATCAGACACGTAGTTGTAATACCACATAATCCCTTCTTCCTCTTCCATGTTGATCAAAATGATCTTATATGGAATTTGCTAATTCCCCTTTTTGATACCTTTTTAAGGAACTTACCCTCATAATCATGGTATCACACCATCATAAATATTTCATTGTAGATATGAATTTATCATTCATATATAAAAAGGAAATCTTCCATGCAAAAATATAATAGCACAAAATAAAATTATTATTATTATTATCATTATTTTTCATAAAATACATTTTAAAAATTATTGGAATCTCACATCCTTCCCCCCTTAAAAGAAGTTTCGTCCTCGAAACTTTAACTATGAAATAAATGGGGGTACTTGTTAATCATAGCACTTTCAAGCTCCCAAGTAGCTTCCTCTATACTATGGTTTCTCCATAGCACTTTTACAGAAGGAATCTCTTTATTCCTTAAAATTTTAACTTGTCGATCCAGAATCTGGATTGGAACCTCTTCATAATTTAGATCTGATTGCAGCTCTATTGGTTGATAATCAATTACTTCTCCATAGTCTGCCTTGTAAGGATGTAACACAGATATATGGAATACATCATGAATGTGGCCCAAAGCCGGTGGTAGTGCTAGTTGATAGGCCACTTCTCCAATCTTTCTTACTACTTCAAAAGGTCCTACATAACGGGGACTTAACTTTCCTTTCTTACCAAAACGCATTACGCCCTTCAAGGGTGATACTTTCAATAGTACATAACTTCCAACTTCCAAAACTTGATCCTTCCTATGTTGATTAGCATATTGTTTCTGTCGATCTTGAGCTGCTTTCATTCTCATTCTGATTATCTTAATTGCCTCCTCAGTTTGTTGAACTATCTCTGGTCCAATTAGCTTCCTTTCTCCTACTTCGTTCCAGTAAAGTGGAGTTCTGCATTTTCTACCATACAATGCTTCAAATGGGGCCATGCCAATGCTAGCATGATAACTATTATTGTACGCAAATTCGACTAGTGGCAGATGATTGTCCCAATGGCCTTGGAAGTCGAGAACGCAAGCTCGAAGCATATCTTCTAGTGTCTGAATCGTGCATTCAGATTGACCATCTGTCTGGGGGTGATAGGCTGTGCTCATATCTAATCTTGTTCCCAGATAATCTTGGAAACTTTTCCAAAATCTTGAGGTAAACCTCGGATCCCGATCAGAGACAATGGAGACAGGCACTCCATGTCGACTCACAATTTCCTTAATATATAACCTTACCATTTGATCCATCTTGTATGTGTACTTGATGGCCAAAAAGTGGGCTGATTTAGTCAGTCTATCGACTATGACCCAAATGGCATTCATCCCTCCAGGCGTGGTTGGTAATCCAACTATGTAATCCATTGTGACAAATTCCCATTTCCATTCGGGAATTTCCAATGGTTGAAGTAGTCCACTTGGTTTTTGATGTTCTGCTTTAACCCTTTGACATGTTAAGCATCTACTTATCCATTCAGCTATTTCTTTCTTCATGTTGGGCCACCAAAAGCTTTGTTTCAAGTCTTGGTACATTTTCGTACTTCCTGGATGAATAGAGAACTTTGAGTTATGAGCTTCGTGCAACAGTTCGTGTTTTAATTCAGCCTTTGCAGGAATCCACATTCGACCTTCATATCGCAAAAATCCATCATTGTGCATGAGACATTTGCCTTTCTCTCTTTTAATTAACCTGTCCCTTTCTTCACAATGCTCTTCTTGTGCAACTTTAATGAGGTCATGCAATTGAGGCTGTACTCGAATTTCTTCTTCCATATCTATCTTCTGAGCAGTGGTAAGGGAATGAAGTTGCAAGCGTTCAAATTCTTTTCTAATCTCCTCTTGAATAGTCATAACATTCAATCTTTCACAACGACTAAGCGCATCAGCAACTACATTTGCTTTTCCGGGATGGTAGTTGATAGAACAGTCATAGTCCTGAAGCAACTCTAACCAACGCCTTTGTCGCATGTTGAGTTCTTTTTGCGTGAATATATACTTCAAACTTTTGTGATCCGTATATATCTCGCACTTCTCACCATAAAGATAGTGCCTCCAAACCTTTAACGCATGGATGATAGCTGCCAATTCTATGTCATGCGTAGGATATCATTTCTCGCAATCTTTTAGTTTTCTTGATGTGTAAGCAATCACCTTGCCGTGTTGCATCAAAACTGCACCAAGTCCTTGTTTGGATGCATTACTGTAGATAATAAACTCTCCCTTATCATCCGGTAAGGTCAGAATAGGGGCTACAGTCAACTTTGTCTTTAATTCCTGAAAGCTCTTCTCACAATCCGGGGTCCAAACAAATTTTGTAGCCTTTCTTGTCAAGTTCGTCAAAGGTACAGCTAGTTTTGAGAAGTCTTTAACGAACCTTCTGTAATAGCCTGCCAAACCCAATAAACTTCTCACTTCGGTCGGACTTGTTGGTTGAGGCCACTTCGTGATTGCTTCTATCTTATTAGGGTCCACTGCAATACCAATTTCGTTGATCACATGACCAAGAAATTTTACTTCCTTTAGCCAAAATTCACATTTGGAGAATTTGGCGAATAACTGCTCCCTTCTTAGAACTTCCAATGTGATCCTTAGATGTTTCTCATGCTCTCTTGCTGTCTTTGAATAGATAAGAATATCATCAATAAAAACGATAATGAACTTATCCAAGAATGGCTTGAAAACACGGTTCATTAAGTCCATGAAGGCTGCGGGTGCATTTGTCAGTCCAAATGGCATTACCAAGAACTCATAGTGTCCATAACGAGTTCGAAATGCTGTCTTTGATACATCCCCTTCTTTGATCTTCAACTGGTGGTACCCTGAGCGTAGATCGATCTTAGAGAAGTATTTTCCTCCTTTAAGTTGATCAAAAAGATCGTCTATCCTTGGCAAGGGGTACTTATTCTTGACCGTAACCTTATTCAGTTCCCGATAATCGATGCAAAGTCTCATTGATCCATCTTTCTTCCGAACAAATAGCACTGGCGCTCCCCAAGGTAACACACTTGGTCTGATCAACCCTCGCTCTAAGAGTTCCTGTAACTGCTTCATTAATTCCTTCAATTCTGATGGTGCCATACGGTAAGGGCCTTTGGAGATGGGTGCGGTACCGGGGATCAAGTTGATTTCAAAGTCCATTTCTCTATCCGGAGGTAATCCAGGCAACTCCTTTGGAAATACATCTACAAATTCCCTTACGACAGGAACATCCTCGATATTAATTTCATTCTTATTGACATTATGCACATAAGCTAGGAAAGCTTCGCAACCTTTGCGAATCATTTTCTTTGTCTGAATCATGGTCAAGAATGGCGAGGATTTCTCTACTTTAGTGCCATGGTACCAAACCTTCACCTTCTGGGGAGATCGTAGAATAACTTTCTTCTTCTTACAGTCAATATTGGCCTGATATTTGAATAGCCAATCCATTCCCAATATTACATCGAATTCTCCCAAAGGAAAAGGAATAAGATCAGCAAGAAACTCATGTTGATCTATCTTCACAGTACAGTTAAGATAAATGTGAGAAATGCTTATCACCTCACGATTAGCAATTACCACATCTAAAGGCTTTGGTAGTAATTCAGGCTGAATTAGCATATTCCTAGCTAACTGTTCAGATATAAAACTTTGAGTAGCACCCGAATCAAACAACACATGAGCATGTAAGGAGTTCACTAGAAGTGTACCTGTAACAACATCATCGGAAGCCACAGCATCTTACACGGTCATATCGTAAGTGTTAGAGTGTATGCCCTAGTGGCCAATTATGTAATGATTGTGACACCATGTTTATGTTATTTTTTTTGGTTAAATGATAATTACTTTTATTATGTTTTATTTACTGCGTAATATAAATGTTAACATAATAAATGTCCTTAGAAGAATGATACTAATTATATGGATTCAAGTATGTGACTTGAATATGAGATCATACAAGTATGTAAAGTATCATTATTCTTAAATGTCCCTAGTCGAGTATCATTGTCAGTGGGACAACAATAATACATTGAGACTAGTATGTGGATTAACTGATGGCTATATCTCATTGGTCATAAATATATACGAGATATATTAAGTTGATACATAGGTACATGTTAGAGAACATAGTACTGGATAGACCCACCATGAGAATTCTACATGGAGCGTTATGCTATGTGTCATAAGTAATTCTCATAGTGACAATGATGTAATGGTCCTTCGACCTGAAGTCATGACATTTCTACATAAGGAGTTATGCGTTTTGACATTATCAAAAGTCACCTTTAACCGGGTGGACGATAAAGGTGATTGTTGGATGCATAATGAGTTATGTGAGAAATGGGAATGATGTAGATGGAATTTAACCCTCGTATAAATTAGGGGTGATATCTATAGGCCTCTTGATTGAGTGAAACTATGAAATGCATGGCCATGCTCAAATAGAGATTTGTTTCATATAGTTTACTCATTGATCAAGAAAACTGAGATTAAATTATAAAGAGGATGACACATCCATGCCTTGAATTTAATCTTAGATATCATGGTTAAAAGGATTAAATTACATTGAAACATTGGTCACAAAAAGGTAACGTCGAATCTATGACTCTATTATTACTTGGGTAACAGTGATGTATTACTAGATGCCGCTCACTGTTTATAATTTTATAATATGATTTAAAATTATTGCCAACGTAATAATAACCTACAGGGTCACACACATAGAACATTCGTCAAGGAGATATAATTTAAATGTCAATGATTTTAATATATCAATAAGATTGATTTAATTAAATCATGACATTAAATTATATATATATATATATATATATATATATGTAATCTGTATGAAGAAGAGTCATTTGGAAGGAAATACGAATATATATTTATTTGTACATATATTAATTAAGTGAGACTTGATTAAATATATATCTAATGAATATAGGATTCGGATTCTAATCTCCTAATTAGATTAGGTTTTGGAATCTACTCTATAGAAGGCTATATATATATGATATATCAGCTATTCTATTAAAAAAAAAAAGATTGAGATAGATATAGAATTTTTCTCTTGAACAACCAACGTTTTGACGTAGCCGCTCATAAGAGAGGTTAAGAGAGATAAAAGAGATACAGATTATTTACAGCTAGTACTGTTATCCTCTTTGCTCGAATCGTAAGACGGTTCGCGGGTGTTCGTGTGGATACCGTAGAGACGCTGTCCAGTTGGGTTGCGTTAAAGATTTGGAGACGATCAACACCTTCACCAAAGTTTCAGATTCGCACTTTTAATCGGTAAAATCTTGAACTATCTGTATTAAACTGTTTCGCATAGATCCTCGGGTTTGGGTTTCGTTTTGTTTTATTTTAAACCGTATTTTTCCGCTGCGTCTGATGATACGAAACCCAACAGTAAGTCCTTGCTTGTGGTCGTACCGGTATAGTATTGGCTCCCGTCAGTATTGATTTGCCACCTTTCCTTTGAGGGCAATTGGGAGAGATGTGTCCTTCCATTCCGCACGTAAAGCATGTCCTTACTGCGGCCAACGGTCTGTTATTTTGCTGAGGTTGTGGTAATCTTCCTTGGAACGGGGCAGCGGTGGGGTTCATAGTCGGACAATTTGAGGAAAAGTGCCCCGGTTGACGACACCTGAAGCAAACATCCTTCCCTTTCAGGCATGGAGTTGTGCCATGATTCTTTCCACAGTTTGCACACACAGCAGCCCTTCTTGTAATGACCTCAAATGGTTGCTCCTTCCATTTCCTTTTCCCACTATTGCTTAGATTAATATTGTTGTTACTTCTCTCTTCCTTCTTTACACTTACACCACCCAGGTTCTGATGGCTTCCCTTATCGTCTCCCTTCCTCCTATTTCCCTTCTTATTTTCTCGATTGAAATCATATACTGTCTTGTTACTCCATTCCACGATTCTTGCTTTTTCCACAACTGCATCAAAGTTTATTAGTTGAAAAATTGCTACTTGCCTTAAAATCCAAGGATTCAATCCTTGTTCAAATCTTCGGACCTTTCTCTCTTCATTGCTTACTTGGTGAGGAGCATACCTCATCAGTTCATTAAACGTTGCCTCATATTCGTCCACTGTCATGGACCCTTGCTTCAAATTTAGGAACCTTAGTTCCATTGCATTGGAGACACTAGGGGGATAAAATTTCTCCCTGAACCTTTGGGTGAACAATTCCCAGGTTATTACAGTATTTGTATCCTTTACAACTTCTCTCTTTATTAACTCCATCCTCTTGGCACCTTTCCACCAGTGATTGGCTTCCTCTTTCAGCATGAAAGCCGCATACTTAGTCTTACAATCTTCTGACACATCTACTAAGTCAAAAGCTTTTTCGATTTCTTCTAACCAATATTGTGCTACCGTAGGTCCTCCCTTTCCATCAAAAGTTGGTGGGTTGATGCTCGTGAACTCTCGGATACACGGCCCACGGGTAACAGACCTTGGAGCTGGAGGTGGTGGTGGCACTGGCTGATTCACTGCTACGGCTTCACGAATATTCTGAAGTAATTGAGCTAGCGGGTTGTCGTTTGCATTCCCTGTAGCATTGTTGTTAGCAAAATTATTGTCATCAACAGGGGTCGGTGGTGGAACATGTGGGGTATTGCGATTCATCCCAACAACTTCCTCTGAGCTATCGTCCTCTACAACCACTTTGTCCGCATTATCAGCTTGGTTTTCCCTTTCTAAATTTTCCAAATTTTCAGACCTCGACAAGTTGTTATGGAGATTGCTTTTCCTGGGTCTTCCTGGTTTCCCTTCCTCTAACCATAATCTAGTATAATATACGTAAAGAGTTAAACACCCTTCATGAAACATTCCATTTTATATGGCTCAAGAATTTATAACTCAATAAGATGAAGAGCATTAAGCAACACATAAGCATTTAGATGTGTCAAAATATTTATCATTCATGTACACAGGAAACTGTCATAAACATCGTTCTCTAACATTCTTACAACAAGCCATACATAGGTCAAAATACCTTTGGATACATCTAAAATAGTTCACAACTGTCCTAAACAGGATTCAAAATAAGTACAAAATAACCTTCGTCTAAATTTTACGTTCACTACTATAACTAATCCTCCTCATCTTCCGTGTCCAAAGATCCTTCACGTTCCGCCTCCCTTTCCCAATGTCGAGACTGCATACGTGTCTCCTCAATGCGGCGTGCACAGTGGTTGCTCATTTGTTCCAAACACGTCACCGTGGGATTAGCTGCTGCTGCTGCTACCATTTGTGCATGCATCTCTAATGCCAATCGATGGTACAAGCTCTGAGTCAACCAAAAAGAGGATTGCCAGGCTGATGCTGCTGTGCGAAACCTAGTAATAGTAGCAGCTTGTCGTCGAACTGTCATGGTGCGAGCTGCCAAACGATAGTGAACTTCTGCGTCGTAGCTACGTACCATTTCGTCATGGGATGGCGCCGCTGCCTGTAGTGAGGATGAAGCAGACCTCGGAGTATCACATTTCATCCTAGGGATATCTTGTGTCACAATATGGTCGCGATCAGAACGTTGACGTATTGTGCTTTTCCGTGCTGTGTGGCGAATGCGCGGCCCGCGGCGAACAGTGGAAGGTCCGGCCTCCTGCATTGGCTTCATGGCAAGGCTAGGGCCTTCATGTGCTGGTGATGGTGGATGTTCGTCCAATGGTATAGGGGTGAACAGTGGAGACTCCACACTAGGCTCCTCTCCTTCTTCAGATGAAAGGTTATAAACTGGGAAATTTACTCTAGGAGAACATACAGGGGATGTAGAACGATCTCTGGCCATCTACATGAAACAATCCAAGTCAATAAATCCGAACTTCTTAATAACAATGCATGCAGCAATATACCTATGAGGTGGTGCCTGCATTTCAGCCTTATCTTCCCTTAACAGTTCCTACCCTTAAGGGGTTCAACAAAAGTCTTAATCCTTGACCCATTAACCTATCCTAGTACTTCCATTCTAGCATCAAATTCTTAAATTCCTCTACTAGAGTAATTCTGGGACATACCACAGTACTCCCTACTCCTGGATATGGCTTACGGGCAGTGTTTCCTTACGAATCACTTCTGGCCGTAACTGGGCTCTGATACCAACCGTGACAACCCCACCATCCCACACTGGATCAGGGCTTCGTCATAAGAAGGAAAAGATAACCACACATCCAATCATAGGAAAATACTAGGCAAAAGGCAATAATAATAAAGGGTTATTACAACTCAGATTGTTACATTCCAACGGAAGCTATTCTATCTTTACATTTTAATACAAAACATCACTATTCTCTTCATCCTCCTTCCTTCCTTATTGACTCTACAAGATTTAACCATCTCAATAACCGGTCATCTTTGCCTTCCCCTTGTCAGAGGGTTCATCCTTTACTTCCTGCCCTGCAAAACATTAAAATTCAACAAGAATTAGCGATTTACGCCCAGCAAGTATATAGACAATTTGGGAAAGCAAATCTGGAATGTTTCAAAGAATTCAATTCTGCTAAGAGGCTTAGTGAATCAATACTAATGCCTTAGAAATCCTTAAGGAATCTTTAGGACTACTGATGATAAACAATTGTGTAATCCTTCTTAAAACAAAGCATAACTTCCTTGAGTAAAGATATCCATCGGGGGCTAAAACCGCTGGATCTGCTAACCATACGGTATACAGCTGGCCTAACTGTGCTCGTATGATCCCTCCTTGTGTGAACGTACGTAGTCACTTAAAATTCCTCTAGGTCAGGTGAAGAACAAATCAGCACCCTTCCTTTCCTCTAGCCATCCATGTGGCATAATCCATTTAAGGGACATAACATTCTCATTTATTGCACAGATATAACATTGAAAAATAACTGATAGAGCAAAGCTTCTGTATACCCATGCACTTTCTTTCATATCATGCTAGCAGAAATTAAAGCATAGCATGCTCATTCTTAAAAACAATTGAAACATGAAATCAAGTCTTGCACGCATATAGAATTAAATGATACTGCGTTAAATTGAAATAAGCATCAGATTGAATGTATATGCTTGCATTAACTTGCAATAAACATAAGATTGTGAATATACTTGCATCACAAGAATCAAGCATAAGAATGAAAATATACTTACTTCAACTTGAAATAAATATAAGAGTGTAAATATACTTGCCTCAGTCCTTGCACAGATTCAAATGAATTTACTTGAAAGAGAGAGATTCTGTAAATTATTCAAGTAATATTTTAATACCTTAATAATAATTTATGGAAGAAAACAGGTATGTGATGCCCTTAGACTTTATTGTTCTAAAGAATAATATCATAAAATAGTTTTAAGAAAATAATATTTTATAGCCTTGATAGCAGACTATGCATTGGAAATAAATTTTCTCATTAACAAACTCGTCAGGGACTAATAATTATAGTCATCGGGACTACGGAAAGGTATCAGGGACTAATACGTGTATTGGACGCACCAGGGACTAAACACGTCGGGGACTAAAGTTCCGCGTCGGGGACTAAAACACATATCGGGGACTAAAACTCATCAGGGACTGATGACGTCACTTTAACTCTATCGGGGATTAAGGGTGACGTCATCGGAGACTAACTTCTCATCAGAGACTGGTGACGTCATCAGAGACTAGACTTTAGCCTATCGGGGATTAATCCTGACGTCATCGGGGACTAATTAACCCATCAGGGATTAAATAACCCATCGGGGATTAAATAACCCATCGGGGATTTTTTAGAATATCTCGTCAGAGACTACGAATATCTTCGCCAAGATTAACAGT
Organism: Centella asiatica; assembly: GCA_014636745.2. NCBI lineage: Eukaryota > Viridiplantae > Streptophyta > Magnoliopsida > Apiales > Apiaceae > Centella > Centella asiatica. Next base: position 30,694,886 of record CM025788.1, read on the forward strand.
ATCTCATTCGAGATTAACAACAAAGTTTTCTTCTACTGCGATGGAAGGCTTATCATGAACAATACAGATTATAATGCAGAAAATATGAATCTTAGCATAAATCTTTGATGCTATGCATGAAAGGAAACTGAGTAAAACACCGAGTTCTTACCTCTTCGTTTTCAAAGTGGAATCAAAGCTTTTCTGAGAAGAATTCTTCCCAAAAGAAGAACTTGAAAATTCTTAGAGATCACAGGTTTAATGAAACTCTTGGGAGAGAGATTTTGACGAAAGAATTAGAATTTCATTTCGGATGGTGTATTTATAGAGTTAAAAAGCAGTAGGCTACGATTAAACTTGAAATAAAATAATTGGTTAATTTAGACGGTAAATACGGCTGCTCATCATGATTCCTTAGCAGCTAAGTACGTATAAGCAACTGCTGTCCTTCATGCACAAAAGCTTTGCCACCTAAACATCTCTTAATCAGACACGTAGTTGTAATACCACATAATCCCTTCTTCCTCTTCCATGTTGATCAAAATGATCTTATATGGAATTTGCTAATTCCCCTTTTTGATACCTTTTTAAGGAACTTACCCTCATAATCATGGTATCACACCATCATAAATATTTCATTGTAGAAATGAATTTATCATTCATATATAAAAAGGAAATCTTTCATGCAAAAATATAATAGGAGAAAATAAAATTATTATTATTATTATCATTATTTATCATAAAATACATTTTAAAAATTATCGGAATCTCATAGCTTCTATGACAAACGTGTTATGAATAGTAAGTTTTATTGCGAAATAATTATATAATAAATCCGAATAATCCAAAATAAAAAATTTTCATCTTTATTCATGCTTGTTAAGTTCTGGAAAAAATATGATAAAAATCTTTTATTGATATTCGTTTGTAAATAAAATTCTTTATTTGTTTCTAAAGAAACTGGTAAGCTTTTTTTTTAAAAACATTATTTAAAGTAGTTTATATAATGTTCTTAATTCATCAAAATCTTCAAGACTCCATGTAAAAATCTGTAAATTTCAAGTATAAAATTTGCAAAATTTTCTGAGTTCATTTATTATTCTATTTCGTATTATTAGAGCATTTTTTCTAATATAAAAAATAACAAACGATTTTCTAAAAATCAAAATAAAATTTTTCTTTAATAGATACTATTTCTAGGACTTTTAAAAAATATAAAAATAATTTTTAGTTCCTGTTCACATGTTTCCATAATTAGTTGCATGTAACTAGTATTATTAAGTAGTTTCCTAAATAAAAATTCCTAAAATTGATTTTCTTTATGTAATACTAGTTCCTAAATAAATCTTAGTGCATATCTCCATCATTAATGAATTAGAATTTGTGAAATATTAAATTTTTAATATTTATTAATTATTAATGTAAATAGGAAAGTTTCTTAACTAGCAATATCTTCCACATTAAATTGTAAGATTTTCATTAAATATAAATATTTTAGTTTTCTTTTTTTGTTTACTTTGTCTCCAAGTCAAATATTTAATTAATGCTTGAGATCTTTAGTTACTTAATTCAATTTCTTTAATTAAGTTTTAGTTTCTTTTTTTAATTAATTAAGTTGTAAATAATTGTATTAAATATTAAATAAGGGAGAGAATCCGTAACCATGGGTCACATCAATATGAGGGGTGTCTAACACATTTTTCTTGCATAATTAAGCTCCCGAACTAAGAATTTTCTGTTTTGTAGACGATAGAGTTATCAAAATCAAAAAAAATTTTAATTAATTAATTTTTCAAAATTAAATAGAATTAGTTGGTACTTCCTTTTTTTTTTTTTTTTAATTTAACACCAACTGACAACTTTGAAAATTAAATGAACAATTTTAATTCATCACATAAATCTGAATTAATTATTTTAATTAAATTCAAAACCCTATAAATTTTTTCCAAATGCGACAATAGTTAAATTTGTTTATTGAAGTAACACAAACTGAAGATCGACTTGAAGAGAATACAATAATCCCAAGCAAACCTTAAAGTTTCCTGGTGCTCTTGCACAAATATATATGTAAAATTTCCAGGAGTTAACGATTTTTTTTTCTTTTCTTCGTTTTTCCTTTTCTCGTTGTTTTTTGTTTTTTTTAGTATCTTAGTATGTTAAACTTTTTGTACTTGAACTAATTTAGATCAAATTGAATTAAACCACAAAAAGGCAACTGACTAATTATTCAATTTTTTTAGTTAAAAAATTAAATAATAAAAATACATACGATAACCTAGAGAGAATGAAATAGACCATGAAATTGATAAAAAAAAAAACAAACGACACATCTCATTCCCATTAGGAATGACTTTTCTTGTGCCGATATTTTCCACTATAGGTCAAGACTCCTTCACTCTTGATTAAGATAGCCGAGCTCATTACCACCCAACCAATAGACATTGGTCACCAATTACCAATTCATTCTCATCCCTTAATTATTGACTATTTGTTTGTTTCACCTTAAAATTATAAAATTATAGATTAGTAATTATCAATTAAAGTTTTCATTAAAATAAAATAATTTGCAGCAAAGTCCTACTAGCTTTATGCAAATTGCTATTAAAAATAAAAACAATAGACACAAAATAGTAAACAAAAATGACCAAAAAAATGACGTGCCATGAAATAAATTCTGCATAAGAAAAAAATAAAATAAAAGGAGACCTTGCTAATCAGAATTGCTTGAAGCTTATGAAATATTTATTTTGATTCACCACACTAAGCAAAAAGATGAAGGGAATCCAAGCAAATTGAAATGGTCTGCCATCAAAATAAAGAAAAATATAATTTGTTGATAAGATGGTAAACATTTGATTGTTAGAATTCTATTAATGTGACCCACAAACACGTAAACCAATCATTTCTTCCTATTATGCGCTGCTATGACAATGAAAAAGTGATTGTATTTGCATTTCTTTCATGAGAATATATATATATATATATATACAAAGAAAATTAAAAACAAGTGGATTTTGTGTGTTTTGCGCACTCATTAAATTTATATAAATATAAATATGTAGTCTTTACAATTTTATGGACCAATATGTCTCAAACCTTTTTTTGGCTGCCAACTAGATCTATATTATGCACAATAAATTGAATGAATATCAAACAAAAACTACCAAACAAACATGCAATACCAGATTAATGTGATCTGTAAACCAACATCCACAGAAACATTTCACTATGTTTTGGTTAGAATTACAAGTACCTGAGAACTATAATGAAGTCAATTTGCGGTAAATTAGCATTGCACATAGGACATATAAACTTATTATTAAGTGAAATAGTGTAACAGAAATAAAAGAATACATCTAAACACATATAACTATTGCCGAATGTACGTAAATGGAGAAAATAGATATTGAGAAAAGTTCCCATAATGGGATTCCGGCTCGTTTTATTAGGAATCCGTGGGCTACCCTAGCTTGTTAGCCCGTTAAAAGAAATAAAAATAAACAAATTGTTTGAAATACACTTTACACCCTCTAATAGATCGAAGTCAATATTGAATATACAATTAGATGTGTTTTCAAGCACAAATTCATCACGTTACAATTTAAGTTACTCCATATAATACTACTAGTAACCCAATAAAACATATAGTCATTGGTAAAACTGTAGGTGCAAATATATTGTTCTATAGAATGAAATTGACTTGTTGCTAAAAATAATTAGAAAAATTGTAGAAAAGGTTGAAATAAGAGAAGGGACAAAGTGATCAATCCACATCAGAAAGAGGGCATTTTCGCCGTCCACCCACCATAACAAAAGTGTATTTACTACTACTGAGAGAGAGATATCCACTTCATTTGGTTGGTTCCTTTAACTACTGAACTTTTCATTCTTGGATTTTCTGTCAGTACTGTACTTTTTTCTTGTCGATTAATACCAACAAGAATCAAGCTTTTCCACTTTTCACAACTTGGTGTAACTTTCTTTCCAATTTTGTACTCTCCATAAAATTCATGACATTGTCTCCATACCATGCAAACTCATGACTTTCATAACAGCATACAGACATGCTAAAGAATGCAAGTTAGAGGGTCCGATTATATATGGCTTTCTAAGCTGGTTTTTGCTATTATTTATGGGAGAATTCTATGTCTGTATCCTATTCTGAAAATAATTCTCCTACATTTTGAAAATAATTCTCATGTAGTAGTAATTTCAATTCTTCCTATTAAGTTTATGTTATCATCTCTTCTAACGTTATCATGTATAGTGTTACCATCCATCGAAAAAAATTACATCGTAAATGGTCTCAGATAGTAACATAAGAACATAATGATCGTATAGTAACATAATAATATAAACTACATAAGAATAGTTGAAACTATTTTGGTCTAGATCAGAATTATTTTTAGAATTAGGTATTTGCCAGTAATTTTTTGATTAAATTATTTATGATATGGAGTGGTATGTTTGGCGGGGATCGGAACAAATCAGACGGATCGCGGGGCCCAAATCCATTCCTGGAATATAAAGTCAGACCACAATTAATTACAGGGAAGAACTTGTACAAGGAGTATTGTCAGTGACCAGCGGTGGCTGCCCTGAAGGCCACTCCTAAGTAAGAGTAAGTGTTTATAAGAGTTAAATTAGGGCTCTAGTGAGCAAGGTAGGGAATGTAAAGAATTTATATATAGAACTCAGTGAATGCTGAGACGAAGTGCTGAGGCATAGTGGGAACTATTAAATTTATAAGGCATGCTGAGGCCTAGTGGGAACTATTAAATTTTCAATGTGCCTTATACTTGCAATTTTGACAGGGAGAAAAACTATTACCCTAATTCTATAAAATTTACTTAGATGGGATACGTCAGATTCAACTGGGCGCTTAAGAAAAAATTGACAAGGCTAGGCATGGAAAAACAAATGGCAGCAAGTCTTTGTGTCTCTGAAGTGATATATTGATTTTACATGCAAATAGTTCGATACATCTCTTTATACTAAAATATCATAATATATAATAAAAATATAAAATTAATTATGTCTTAATAATTTGTTTAAATACGATACGTATTATATAAGTTATTCTAAAAAAAATGTTTGTAAATAAAATTGAAACATTTCACACTTCCAAGAATATGATTATTAACTTTGTCAATTGCATAATAAACAAGATTAAGATATTATAAATGCATGAATTATAATTTAATATAATCCTAACTTATCCAAATTTAAAATGACTTAAATACAATTTAACTTATTAGGTGGATAGACTAATTCAGCAGAATCCTTCTAACACAAGGATTCAATAGAAAAAGATGAGATTAGAAAGAATCCAATTTGTTAATCACCAAAGAATTTCAAGTGTAGCGCTCGGGGATCTTTTGAAAAATAATATAAGTGTGAGTTTTTTCCCTTTAAAAATCAATTCTTTATTACTTTATTTGAAAACTCATTTTTTAGTACTTTTTATTTCTTTCGAAATCTGAGTTTTTATAACATGCGATTGTAGACACCCAAAAATAAAAAAACATAGGGTTAGAAATCAATTATATGCCCTAGGGTTGCCCTATTTATTGTCTTTCAATATCCTTTAATGTTTCAAAAAAAAGGTTAGGTTACGGTATTTATGGAATGTGTATAATAATGTTTTACATTAAAATTGGGCAAAAAGTTGAACAAAAGGGTATTTTAGTAATTTTTTATTTTTGGTTTGATCATTTATAATTTTCTAGGTCAAGTCACATTTTTAGATGAATTTATGTCATTTTAGAAATTTATTAAAATTATTATATTATTTTCTAGTAATTTGTAGCATTTATTTAAAATCAAATAGCATTTGTAATATTTTATTTTAATTATTTAAAGTTATTTTATAATTTTAAAACATTTTTCTAGCGTTTGTAGTATTTTTAGGCATCCTAGAACATGTAATTTTAATGTATTTTTAGTAATTATTTGACACATTTTGCATTTATTGAAAAATACAAAATTCACCAAAAATGTCATTTTCAAGTGTAAAATACATTTACATCATCTCTAGTATTTTTAGATATTTTTTATGAATTTTATTAAAATTTTCTAGTATTTATTACTAATTATTAAATAAAATGTCTAATTATTACAATTATTATTGCATTTATTAAATATATTGTAAAATATAAAAATATAAATGTATAGTATTTACTATATATAATATATAATATATAATACATATAATTAATTACTAATTAAATTGTTTTATTTGTGTTAAGTCGTAATTTGTTCATATCTTTTATTATCATTTTCATATTCTTAAATATTATTTATAATTATTTTGTGTGTTTTGAGTGTTTATTATTTTTAGAAATGCAAAATGGAGCAAGTGGCTGAAAAGTATTTTAAAAGCATAAATGTGTCTTGAATATGACACAAGGCGCGAGCACGTACTATAAAAAGTCATAAGTTATTTCCCTGAATGTTTTTGTACAGGATTTTGAGTTAAACTAGGAAATTTAAGATCTATTGTAATCTTTTAAATTGTAAACTCTTATTCACGCTTTTACTAGGGGTAAAACCTTATTTTGTTATATTTCTTATATGAAAAAACTTTTAGATTTACTCTTCAAGTAAGGAAACAATCCTATATGAGATCAACTTCTTCCTTATTTAAAGAAATGATTCTAGAACCAAAGGGGAGAATTTCCAGCAACTCTCTTCTCTCTTATACGTATTGTTCATTTACTATGTGCGGCTAAATCTCTTTATAGACAAAGGATATTCAAGGTTTTGATTTGTCACAAATTGTGAGATCTAACTGATTTTTTCTATTCTATTATTCTTGGATATTTATAATTTTTCTGTTTTTTCAAGTTTTTTATTTGTTAGGTATATTGACAATGATGATGATGTCCATACTCCTAGACATAATAAGTTTTAATAATGTTTTTGTACATCTATAAATGCTTAAGGTGATCTATAAACCTTATTATAATAGCACAAATAAACATTCACTAGTGAACAACTTGGTCTATCAGGGAATAGTCTTTAACTGAGCTAGTTAAGTCATAGGTGTAAAAATGCAAAGGACTTGTTGGATGTCAAGGAATGTTTGTTGTGCCTCAATGCTTAAGTTTGAGCACATTAGGTGGTAGAACAGAATAGGTTCAAGTGTTTGTAGAAGGGGGTTGAATACAAACACTTAAAACTTTTCGCTCTTTAAAAAACTTGTTAAGCATTGTTGTAAATAGCTACAATATCAGAAAAACTAAAATGAATTTAAAGTGAATACATAAGCATTCAAGTTAAAATAGTTGTATTAAAACTTGATATTTTTCTGGAAATCTGATTAAGAAGCTACAATTTCTATAACAAGTTATAGATTCTCTATAATAAAATTACAGTTCCTTCTTCCACACTCACTAGCTACTACTTTTCTTTGAATATCTCTATACAAATCTATTATAAAGCTTCCTTCTAGTTTTCGTTGTGTGGCTTCCCTTTTCTATGTAATGAGAACTCTTTTGCATATATAGAAGATCAGTAGTTGAACCCACGTGCTTAGACTTGCTACTCTTTCAACTTAGCCGCATATATGTCACATCGTTGTCCTTTAGGAATGATGTGTCAGACTTCTGTTACTTTTGCTGCTTCTTTTTCTTCCCCTGATCTGCGTGCATTTAATGATCGAGAGTTGTCATTGGACCACAAAACTTCAAGAAATATCTTTCCAGTTTATATTTCTTGCTTCCATAACAAGCTTAATTGATTTGCGTGTAAGACCTGATGATGAGTGTATGTAGTCATAACTGTCCACTAATAGCAAGCCCTGATGTGGACTTGATCAGTGCTTCCGGATCCCCTGATGACAAGTCCTGTTTAAGACTCGATCAGTGCTTCAACCTTCACTTGAGTTATCCAAGTGCTTCTTGATCCCCTGACGTTAACACTCAAAGCATCCACTGATGACTTCCACTGATGCAGTGTTGTGCATACCCCCTGACGGGTTAGCTTGACACTATCTTACCCTCATGAGTTCTCCTGACAGGTTGGCATGTCACTGTCATGCCTTGACGCGTTCCCACTGATGAGTTTGGCTTACCACTGCCATACCCTGACGCGTTTCCCTGACGGGTTGGTCTGCCTTTGTCATCCCCTGATGGGTTCCCCTAACGATTTTAATCACTAAAACTTTGTTGATTTTGTTTGGAATGTCTGATGTGTGGAATATTTAAGTGTTTTTGAGTAACAACAGATATCCCTCTTCGCTATCAAGTCCTTTAGAAGTTTCATCTGATGACTTGGCTAATGTTTAGTACTTCATCCCCTGATGACTAAGTTGATCATAAGTGAATGCAAAACGTGTTCAAATACTTAGGTTTATAGAATACCCTTAGTATGTACAGGTGCACAACCAAAAACTCTAAGCATCATCATCATTTATACCCAACATCAGGCATTCAAGAAAGTTGCCAAGAAGGTATTAGGGGTTAAAGACTTCATTGTTTAAGAAGGTGCCAGTGATCCTAGCATCAGGAGATAACATCAGGGAATGTCCAAATCTTGAGCAATCTAGTTATCAGGCCTTAGCATCAGGGGACATCATCAGGGGATCAAGAAACACTGATCAAGGTCTATTATCAGGGCTTATCATCAGGGGATCAAGAAGCAATGATCAAGTTCTGTCATCAGGGCTTATCATTAGGGGAACAAGAAACACTGATCAAGTTCTTTTATCAGGACTTTTAATCAGGGGATCTAGAAGGCCTGATCAAACCCACATCAGAGAATGTGTTTTCCCAGTGAGATGACCTAGAACTTGTAGAAGGGGGGTTGAATACAAGTTCTTTGAATTCTTTTCGATTGACTGTTCTTTAAGAAATTAAAATTTTCTGCGGAATGTAAAAAACACAATCAAAACTCTATAAACAATTGCCTTTATTTGATTTAACAATTGATTACAAATTTTCTAACAATCAAAACAAGCTTTGATCATCAGCTTCTATTCTGTATATTGAGAAAATACAACTCTATGAAAATTCTCTTTTTTTCCGTATTCCAATTCTGTAATTTATAATTACAGCTTCTAAAAACTAAGTTACCAAAACCTAGTTTTCTAATTCAAATCAAATACAAACTTTCCAATTGAAAGGATCCTAACAAGTTTCCTTGTCAGCTACGTCTTCATTCAGGTCTACGTGTGCATGGAAGACTTTCCTTCTTTGATTTGAACTCTAATTCCATCAGTGATTAAGTCCTCGACTAGTCTCCGATGGCTTCTTTAATTAGTCCCTGATCACTTCGAGTAATCTCCGATGCTTTGGCTTTAGTCGTTGGTGACGTCAGCTTTTAATCTCTGAGGTATTGTGTTAGTCGATGATGACGTCAGCATTAGTCTCTGACTCTTTAGTTCCAATCCCCGATGACGTAAGCTTTAATCTCCGATGACCAATCCTTCAATCTCTGATGAACAAAACTTTAATCTCTGGTGGACTTTTCCCTTAGTCTCCGACAAGCCAAATTCAATCTTCGAAGGACTAATAAATTTAAAACAACTTGTTGAACAAACTCAACAAGTATTCCAGCAGTACATACAAATGAAATGAATATATCTCTTTATTATAATGACTAATTTACAACCAAGAGATACTACTGCTAGCTACAATACTAAAGTGTTACAAACCAACACTTTTCTGTACATTTGAATTCCTAAGTATTCTAAGAACAATCATCATCAAATGTTTATAAAACCTAACAATCTCCCCCTAATTATGAATATCAGAATGATAAGCATAATTCCAAGGTTGATGATGATGTCAAAACTAATCTATTACAAATACTTAGTAAAAGAATAAAGAATGATAAAGATTACAAATGTACCTGAACTTTAGATCTTTGATCTATCATTCAGCTTCTCTCCCCCTGGATAATTTACCCAGCTTCTCCAAGGTTTAAACAAACCTGGCTACACTGAATAGTACATTCAGCTACTCCAAGAATAACTCTGGCTACCCAAGACTATGTCTGGCTTCAAACAATTTTCTTCTCAACTTTCTTTTACACATCAGCTCCTGCTTTTCTCAATTCTTCCTTTCTCCTCCTATTATCCATTAACTCATTCCACCTTCTTGTCAGTAATTTCTTTACCACAACCTCTGAAGGTTTTTCAGTATCTTTCAAGTATTGAATGTAACCTTCAAGGGTTTCTACACTTGTGTTGTTTACATCTCTGTTGTAGTTAAAGAAATTTCTCACTCCATGAAAAGTTTCATACCAAAATCCAAGAGGTTCTGGAGCTTCCCTGAATTCTGTAGCTTCTGGTTTGACATGCAAGGCATGGAGAATTTGTACTTTAAAGTCCTTGTTCAAATCAGAAGTACTAGGCACCACACTCATCAACCACTCCAAATCTTCTCTTCTCTGCTCTTCCAAGACTGGCTTTGTGATCTGGACAGTATCTCCATCTTTAAAGAAAATATGTAGCAACTCATTGTCACCTTGACCCTTGATTAAGTCAATGTGTCTTGTCAGCTTTTTCAACACCTTGATAATCTCCTCTATACTAGCCATTCCAACTTCACCAGTTTTCTGCATTGGAGTCTGTGGTTTGGAAGATCCACTAGTAAGTATCAGTTCAGTTGAAATAGATGTTGAAGGTTTTGGTGCAGTAGGCTTCCTTGAAGAAATGGGTTTTGGCTTTAGAATCTCAGGTACAGGGATTATAATAGTTTCCTTGACTTGAGATTTCCTTGCAGCTTTCTTAGCATCAGCCTCTGCTATCTCCTTATTTCTCCTCCTTGTTTCTGCAGCTTTTTGTACAGGAATCTTCTTTGCCACTTGTTTTGTCCTTGGATTCTTTTTCTTCTTGGCTTTCTCCTTTTCTCTCTCTTTGGCTAAGGCCTCTTGCTCCTCCTTGTCAAATTTTTCTTGAAGTGCTTGAGCAGCTAAGAAGTCAGATTTCACTAGCCTTGGATCATGAGGAGCTACTAGAACTACTCCCCTTTCTGTTTCAAGCTCAACAGCTTTAAAGACTCTACCTGCTCTTATAGCATCTCCCATTAGCCTAGGCTGTGCTGGTTGAATTTCTGATTCTGTGACCATAACATCTTTGCCTTTGTCTCTGGAAGTGCTTGGGCCTACTTCAGTTTGTTGGGTAGAAGAAGGAGTTTGCAGTGGAGTTTGAGATCGCTGCTGTGAAGTTTGGCTTGGAGCTGGAAGTGGAATTGATTAATTGAAAAGTCTGGACTCAAGACGATCTTGTGCTGCCTTGAGTTCAGCATATGTATATGTAGGCTGTTGTAATTGCTGTCTGGACTCAAGCCGATCTTGTGCTGCCTTGAGTTCAGCATATGTATATGTAGGCTGTTGTAATTGTTGTTGTGGTAATGTTGGAACACTCTCCCCCTTTTTGATATCATCATCTTTGGAGGTGGAGGAGGTGGCCATTTGGGGTAGACACTTCATCAATAATTGTTCCAGGTTGTCTTGTTTTTGGATAAGGACATCAACTTTGGCTTCCAGTGCTTTAATCTTTTTGTCATTGTTGACCTTATCCTGGATCATTAAGTCTATTTCCTTGACAATCCTTCTGGGCAAGTGACCTTCATAGCTTCCCCTTATTTTCTCTGTCTCAGTCCCCATCTGTTTCAGAATTTCGTTCACTGCATCCTGTATACCAGTAGCCAAGAAATGATGAAACTTGGCATTCTTTCTGTCCACCTTAGTTATTTCTTCGACCATTTCTCTTGGAGTAGGGACAGCTGCTGTGGACCTTATGTTGGTCACATAGTCCTGCCTGTAGAGAGCAGCTGCATCCTCCAGAGTGTTGACAAAGCTTGCATCAAGCCATTCATCAACATTACTAGCTTCTTCAGGTTCCTCCTCAGGTGTAGGTGCACTCTCCATCCTTACTTTTAAGGCAGAGATATTATCTTGCCTCTGTTGAAGATTTAACAGTTCTTCATAGGCAGCATTGGACATCTCTGAAATGACTTGCAAATTTGCAGCCACTGCACTGGAGCTTCCTCCAACTGCTCTTGTTCATGTAGAGGAAGTTGGAGCTTCTGTTTGGATTTGAGTGGAGGGAGCCACAGGTTTGAAGAACTCACCTGTAGAAAATTTCTCTATGTTCTTGTCTCCGAGGATCTCATCCTTGCTCACACCCTCTCCTTTTTCCTGGGGTTGGGCACCCAGATTCTCAGTCTCTCCTTTTTCCAAGCTCTCTAAGGCTTAACTCTCTGTTTGTATTTCCTCTCCTTTTTCCAGGTCAGGAGCCTGACTCTCACTAATTATTCTCACTTTCTCACTCATATGGATTTGTGCACTCTGTCCTACAGAAGGAGGGGTTTGAGAAGTAGTGTTTTCATGGAGGAGGGTGTCCCTTATGAAAGAAATAGGTTGGGAATCCTCCATGGAAAGTGTAGGAGAGCTAGCTGCACTTGTGCTTTGAACAAGTGGTTCTTGTGGGTTAGTTCCTGAAGAATGAACTTAGACAGTTTGAAGTGTTGTTCTAGTCTTTTGAGATTGACTAGTTTCTGTCCAAGCCATTAAGAGTGTTGGCTCCTCTTGAAAAAGTTCAAGAGGATCAAAGATTATATTTTCAGAAGAATCAAGTGGAGGGGAAACAGGAGAATAATGGACAGTAGGGAGTGTTAGTTGTTCCTCAAGGGCAGAAGATTGAGGAACATCAATAGATGACTTTGTGTGTGCACTCCTTGTGTCACTCTTTTCTTGTATTTGATCTCTCTCAGTTTTTTCTTGTGCAGACTCTGTAACAGATGTCCCTGGTTGAGGACTTTCTTCAATGTCAATGTCCTTTTGGGAGGACATTGACAGTTTACTGTCTTTCCTTATAACCTCCATGGCCTTTTGGGAGGCCATGGATTCTCTTTGTCTAAGGGTGACAAGTCTCTTCTTTCTCTGAGGTGCCACCTTAGCTTCTTGTTCTCCCTCAGCCTCACTAGCACCCTCTGTTGATTTTCTCTTTATTGGGAGCTTGTTGGCTATTCTGGTATATGCAACCACAGTCTTTTGGGAGACTGTGGAGGGGGCTTTGGATTGTGATTGAGAAGTTGTTAGGGGATTAGTTGGTGTTTGTGTGGTATCCCCAAAGAATTGCAAAGAATGTGTGGTTGGAAGAGTGTCAATGAGAGAGTTTCTCATAACAGTAGGATAGAATAGAGGGACACTTACCTTTGCTGCAGACTTCTTCAAATCACTGACAATTCTTTTAGTCTGCAAAACATTAGGCACAACTTGCATACTAGCAATATCAAGGTTAGGAATTAAATGATATGCAATCATCATCAAAAACCTAGCATAATAGATTTTAGTCTTATTACCAGATTTAAGTTTTGTCATCATGTTTTGTAAAATCAAAAGCCCTAAATTTATATGTCTACCGTACAGAACACTATATGCAATTTGTTGTGAAATAGTGGTAATGACATCATATCCACTGCATTTTGAAGTGAAAGCTTTTGTAATAATGTCAAAGAACAATGACCACTCTGGCCTAAGATGGGGACGTGTGATGGTCCCAACAGAACTTATCTCAGTATTATAGTTTAAGTCTTTAAACATACCTATAAGTTCTTCATCAGAGGCAAGGGGGTCATAGTTTTCCCTTATGGGTAAATGAAGTGCATTATTAACTGTGGTATGAGTAATGGTATAGTCTGTGTTTTCATACCTGAAACTTACCTGTGGAGAATCATCACTTTCATCAGTGATTGTTGCAGTGCTCCACATGGTTGAAAGTACTTCTGCAGCTTGAGTGGGAGCTTCATAGATGGCGTATGTGAGTGGGGAGTTCTTGAGGAAATCCACAACGGGATGGTACGTGGCTTCGAACTCATACTTATCAGCCACCCCTGCATGGTTAGTCTTGATAAAATCGAACTCACCAAACTTGAAGCACACTGTTTTTGCCGCCATTGAAGAGATCTGTAAACTTGTGAAGAAAGCTCAAAGAGAGGTTAAGTTGCAGAGTATTTGAGAGAGAAATCAAATTGCAGAGTTTGATACTTGTGATTACAAACGTGTTTGAAATTACTTTTATTAAAGTATGAGAGACGTTTGCTATTCAAAGATCATGGGTAACTACCAATTTACCCTTTTTCAGAGATTGCCCTAATCTCTGATTGACCCGAGTTATAAGAGATTGACCCGATTAGTCTCCGATGAAGTAATTACTCATCGGGGACTAAGGTAATCTCCGATGAAGTAACGCATCGGGGACTAAGGTAATCTAGTCTCCGTTGAAGTAATTTTAACTGATCGGGGATTAGTTAAACTACACATCGGGGATTAAGGTCAATCTCCGATGTTGTAATTTTGACTGATTGGGGATTAATTAAACTACACATCAGGGATTAAGGACAATCTCCGATGTTGTAATTTTGACCGATCAGGGATTAATTAAACTACACATCGGGGATTAAGGACAATCTCCGATGTTGTAATTTTGACCGATCGGGGATTAGCAAAATTACTCATTGGAGATCAAGTCCTTTAATCTCTTATAACTCTTTTTCTCAGGGACTTAATCCCTGCTTCAGTTTTGTCTTTCAAAAACTTTTCCAACAACCATATTGATGATTATTGGCTACTTGTATCTGTTTTATCATATTTAAAACAGCTTCTTTTTCCAGAATTAATTATTCTAGATTCATACAACTGTTAAACAGCTTGAAAGTTTTTAAAACTCAATTTTTAGAACCATAATTCAACATTCCTAGTTCAGAAACTAGTCTGTTGAATGTAGATTCATCCAAAGGTTTTGTAAAAATATCTGCAAGTTATTTATCAGTTGCAACCCAGTGCAATTCAATATTACCTTCACTAACATGTTCCCTAATGAAATGATATCTTATATCTATATGTTTAGTTCTTGAATGTTGCACTGGATTTTCAGTTATGGCTTTGGCACTAGTGTTGTCACAATAAATTGGGATTTTGGATATTGTCATACCATAGTCTAGGAGTTGATTTTTGATCCACAGGATCTATGCACAGCAACTCCCAGCTGCAATGTATTCAGCTTCAGCAGTTGATGTTGAAACTGAATTCTGTTTCTTGCTAAACCAAGAAACAAGCCTGCCACCTAGGAACTAGCAGCTTCCACTTGTGCTTTTTCTATCAAGCTTGCAACCTGCATAGTCAGCATCTGAATAACCAATTAGTTTAAAGTCAGATTCTTTAGGATACCATAATCCAAGATCAGGGGTACCCTTTAGATATCTGAGTATTCTTTTAACAGCAATCAAATGTGACTCTCTAGGGTCAGATTGAAATCTAGCACATAGACATGTAGCAAACATTATATCAGGTCTACTTGCAGTTAGATATAAAAGTGAGCCTATCATGCCTCTATAGCTAGTAATGTCTACTTTCTTTCCTTTTAAATCCTTATCTAGCTTAGTGGCTGTGGGCATAGGTGTTTTTGCAGAAGTACAATCAACCAAATCATATTTTCTCAGTAAGTCCTTAATGTACTTAGACTGACTGATGAAAATTCCCTCAGTTGACTGTTTAATTTGCAATCCTAAGAAAAATGTTAATTCACCCATCATGCTCATTTCATATCTAGACTGATAAGTTTTGAAAAATTTTGCACACAGTTTTTTCATTAGTAGATCCAAAAATAATGTCATCAACATATATTTGCACAAGAATAACATCAGAGCCTTGAATTCTATAAAAGAATGTTTTATCTATGATACCTCTTACAAATTTATTTTCAATTAAAAACTGAGAAAGAGTATTATACCAGGCTCTTGGTGCTTGTTTCAAGCCATAGAGTGCTTTGTCTAACCTGTAAACATGATTAGGGAATTTGGAGTCTACAAAACCTAGGGGTTGTTGAACATAGACTTCTTCTTCCAATTTTCAATTAAGGAAAGCACTCTTGACATCCATCTGGTACACTTTGAAGTTCTTGTAGGCTGCAAAAGCAAGAAATATTCTGATAGCTTCAAGTCTAGCCACTGGTGCAAAGGTCTCATCATAGTCAATTCCTTCCTCTTGAGAGTATCCCTTTGCAACCAGTCTTGCCTTATTCCTTGTAATTGTACCAGTTTCATCCAATTTGTTTCTGAAGACCCACTTGGCACCTATTATAGATCTGTTCCTTGGTTTGGGTACCAGTCTCCAGACTTTGTTTCTAACAAATTGGTTTAATTCTTCTTGCATGGCAATAATCCAATCAGGATCTTGAAGTGCTTCCTCAATTTTCTTTGGTTCAATCTTTGATAGAAAACTGAGGTACAAACATTCATTTTGTGTTGCACTTCTAGTCCTAACTCCATCCTCAATATTTCCAATGATCAAATCTGTTGTGTGGTCTCTCAACCATGGTCTAGCTTTTGGCAGATTTGATCTTGAACTAGAGGCTTCATTTTCTAGATTGATAAAATTCAATCCAGCTTCATGAGCAGAGTTTGCTCCCCCTAAACTATTGATCTCTTCTTCATTAACTCCCCCTGAGTTAGATATCTCAATAGTCTCTGTGTGTGCATCAGGGATACTAGTCTCTGATGTATCATTAGTCTCCGATGGAGAATTAATGTCATCAGTGACTTGTGTTCCATTTTGTTCCAGTACACTAGTCTCTGATAATACATCAGTCCTTGGTACTTCATGCACAACAGTCAACTCCCCCTCAATTAAAGAGGAATCATTGTTATTTTGGGGATTTTCAGCATTCTCTGTTGAATATTCCCATGCATCCAATTCATTCTCAAAACTGAGAGGTTCATGCAATCCTTGACCAAGCATTCCTGGAATCTTTCTATCATCAAATGCAACTTGAATGGATTCCACAATGACCTTGGTTCTTAAGTTATAAACTCTGTATGCTTTGCTTGACAGAGAATAACCTAAGAAAATTGCTTCATCAGACTTATTGTCAAATTTTCCTCTTGTCTCTGATGAATCTCTCAGTACAAAGCACTTACAACCAAACACATGTAAAAACTTGAGAGTTGGTTTTCTCCCAGTCATTAACTCATATGGTGTTTTGTTGTAGGCTTTGTTTATCAAAGACCTGTTTTGTGTAAAACATGCAGTGCTTATAGCTTCCTCCCAAAAGTAGGTGGGAAGCTTAGCCTCTTGCAACATGGTCCTTGCTGCTTCAATGAGGGTTCTATTTTTCCTCTCAACAACTCCATTTTGTTGAGGAGTTCTAGGTGCAGAGAATTGATGAGTAATTCCTTTCTCAGTGCAGAATTCAATTACTTGGGAATTTTTGAATTATGTTCCTCTGTCACTTCTTATTACCCTCACTGTATTACCTGACTCAGTTTCTATTTTCTTGACATGATCAATAATTAACTAAGCAGCTTCATTCTTTGCAAAGAGGTATTTTACCCAAGTATACCTTGTGTGATCATCAACAATTACCAGTGCATATCTATTCCTTAAGATAGACATCACATTCACTTGACCAAACAAATCCATATGGAGAAGTTGTAAAGGGTCAGTGATTGATGTTGCTGGTTTGTTTTTGAATGATACACTTCTTTGCTTTCCTTTCTGGCATGCATCACACAATCCATCTTGTGTAAATTCCAATTGTGGAATGCCAGCTACCAATCCTTTCCTCACAAGACTATTGATATTCTTGAAATTCAAGTGGGAAAGCTTCTTATGCCAAAGCCAACTCTCATCAGTTGAAGCTTTGCTATAAAGACATGTGATTTGATCAGTTGAAGAAATGAGATTTGCAATGTACAAATTCCCTTTTCTTTTTCCTGTCAAGATTACAGTCCCTGATTCTTTGTCACTTACTAAACATTGATCTTCTTTAAAAGTGACATTGAATCCCTTATCACACAGTTGACTCACACTAAGTAAATTGTGCTTTAAGCCATCAACTAGTGATACCTCAGTGAAGATGACATCTCCATGTTCAACAGATGCCTAACAATTATGGAATGCTTTGTACTTATCTGATGAACATCAAGGAATGCTTTGTACTTATCTGATATCTGACATAGAAGTAAGGGGTATTTCTAGGAATATACTCCTTGAGATATTGTTGTCCAATAACAATCTTTTGTACCCGAAAAACATAGAGAACAAGGACTAAAAAAGAAGTAGCTATAACCATCAAAAGTCTGACACTTGTCTCTACAAGATGATAATGACAACTTCACTGAGAAAGGAGCATGCCAAACACATGATTTCTATTTTTGTTTTCCTATATATGCAAAGGTTGTAACACATTTTAAAATATCGATTAATAATAGACTTATCTATATTGTTCACACACTAGAGAGAAGCTCTATAATTTACTTGTGCGAGAAAATTGTAAAGTGAAAGCTGTAACCAGAATTATTCAAGTTCTAGGTAGCTAGTGTGTGAAAAAAGAAACTGTTGTTCAACAAAAAAATGTAGCTGGGTAATCAATTGTTTATTATCCAGATTCCCAGAAAAACTACCAAGTATTAATACAATTATTATTACTTGAATTTTCTTGTGTTTTTTTCTTCTTGTGTTCTTATTTAAAGCTATTTTTCAGTTATGTTTCTTTTGTCATAATCTTAAATATAGCAAAAAAGTGTGATTGTATTCATTCCCCCCTTTCCCAGTACAAACTATTATGTTTGTTTCAGTTCTAACAATTGGTATCAGAGCCTACTAGCAGATTGCACTTGCTAGATCCTTGAAGATGGCTAATAAAAATGGACATAGTAAGGTTCCCATGTTGGAGAGATGGAAATACTTCTTCTAGAGACAGAGAATGATCGTTCATCTCAGATCTATTGATGATTAATACTTGACAGTGCTGGAAGAAGGTCCTCATGTACCAAATAAACTCATCATTCAAGTTATAGTAGATGGAGTCATAGTTCCTGAACATCTGATGCCTAAGGCCAATAATGAGATGACCACAAAAGAAAAAGAGAAGGTAAAGAAAGATCTCAAGGTGACATGCATCCTATATAATGTTTTAGATGATGATATGCTCAATAGCATCATGAATCTTAACACTGCTAAGTCAATATGGGATACCATTCAGATCTTATATGATGGTACTGAAGATGTGACAGAAAACAAACTCTAGTTGTTAATCCAACAATATGAGTGGTTCACAATGAAATCTAATTAATCACTCACTAAAATGTTTGATAAGTTTAACAGGTTGATTAATAATCTAAAAATGTATAGGAAGACATGCTAACAAGGATGTAAATAAAAAATTTATGAGGGCACTTCCTTTAACATGGGATCCAAAATCCACCGTCATCAGGGAATCTGTTTTCCCAGTGAGATAGCCAAGAACTTGTAGAAGGGGGGTTGAATACAAGTTTTTTGAATTCTTTTCGATTGCTTGTTCTTTAAGAATTTAACTTTTCTTGCGGAATATAAAGAACAAGAACTAAAATCAATTTATAAACAATTACTTTTATTGATTTAACAATTGAATACAAATTCTAACAATCACAATAATATGATCGTCAGCTTTTATTCTTTTCTGTATAGTAAAGATACAAAACTATGAATTCTATACAGCTTCGAATTACAAATCTGTAAACCTAATTACAGCTTCTAAAACTGAATTACTCAGTTTCTATTTTAAATCAATAATGATTCAGCTTCCTTATTCGAATCAAACATAATCTTTCCTTTTTTATTAGGAACAGATTTCTGGCTTGTTTCCTTACCAGCTACGTCTTCAATAATATCTTGATCTATGTGGAAGACATTCCTTATTCAATTCGAACCCTGTATCTCATCAGGGAATAAGTCACGACTAGTCCCTGACAGCTTCAGCTTTAGTCTCTGATCAAGTCAACGTTTAGTCTCTGATCTTTTAGTCTCTGATCAGTTTGTGTAGTCTTCGATAGAGTTATTAGTCTCCGATGCTTTTAGGCTTAGTTTCTGATGACGTCAGCTTAGTCTCTGATGCTCTACACTTAGTCTCCGATGACGTCAGCTTAGTGATGCACTAAGCTTAGTCTCTGATGACGTAAGCATTAGTCTCCGATAGGCAAAATCCTTAGTCTCTGACAAGTGTTACCTTAGTCTCCGATAAGCCTTTTTGTAATCTCTGACAGATCAAATACACATTTTGACTTGTTGAAGCTTTGATACAACTTTCCAGCAATTACTTACAATTAAAGAATGAATCTATCTCTTTACAAAGAATAAATGAATTACAACCAAAGAGATAACTACTGGCTAAAAAATTTCAGTGTTACTAATTAACACTTTCTATACATTTGTATATCTAAGTAATCTAAAGACAATCATCATCAAATGTTATAAAACCTAACAATCTCCCCCTAATTATGAATATCAGAATGATAAGCATAATTTCAAGGTTGATGATGATGTCAAAACTCAAAATTACAAGTATTACTTAGAATAAAGAATAAAGAATTACTAACTACAAATGTATCTGAATTAAGATCTTTAATCTGTCATTCAAGTTCCACCAAGACTCAGGTTTAAATCCTTTAAGTCTGGCTTCAAAAAAAAATAAAATTACAGCTTATTTAACAATCAACATACCTTCTAACACAACAACTTTATTTCCTGTTTTTACTCAACACTTCCAGCCTTTCTATCAACAACTTCCTTAAAATAATCTCTGCTTCTTCTTCTGCATCCTTGAGAAGACTGATAAATCCTTCAATATGTCTCTCAGTTACACTGTTGATATCTCTGTTATAGTTGAAGAAAACTTTCTCTCTATGGAAAGTCTCATACCATAATCCAAGAGGCTTAGGATCAACTTCTGGCATTGTGTCCAAGTTATGTTTCACCTTCATCACCTTCTAGATTTGGCTTCGAAAATCCTTGTTGAGATCAGAAGTCTCAAGCACTACAGTCAGCAACCACTCCAAATTTTCTTTAGTTTGTCCCTCCAAGGATGGCCTCTCAAATTTTAAAGACTCTCCATCTTTTAAAAAAACATGAAGCAGTTCTTTATTATTTTTATCCTTGATCAAGTTTATATACTTTGTACTCCTTTTTAGGGCTTTGATAATTTCATCTATGCTAGCCATCTCAACCTTATAAGATTTCCTTGATGGAACTGTTCGTGGCTTTGTTGGTCCACTCACAGCCACTAAGGTAGTCTCGGTTGGCCTTGGAGGTTCTTGAGATATAGGCTTCTTGATAGATGCTTTAATCACAGGTTTCTTTGCAAATTCCTGGACCAAAGACCTTCTTCTCAATTTCTTCTCTGCCTCTTCCATCTCCTTATTTTTCTTTTTGGTGATGGCTACTTTCTGTGCACTCGATCTTCTTGCAGAGATTTTCTTTTTCTTTGTCTCTTCCTCATCCCTTGCTACTGCAATGTCCTCCTCCTCTTGTAGTTTCTGAGCTAGTAAAGCATCAGCTTCAATTAGTTTCTACTCTTGAGGATAAACTAACTCTACTTTCCCATCCACTATCAATTCAATTAGAGTGGGAAAGTGAGCAGTCTTCATGGCATCCCCCAATAGGTTGGGTTGTCCTGGTTAAGAAGATATTTGTTTCTTTGGTTCTTCAACCATGACTCCCTTGCCTTTGTCCTTTGTTGTGCTTGGGGCTTGTGTAGTGGAAAGAGGAGCTACTGTTGTTGGTGGTTGTGTTGTTGTTGTTGATTTTGTGGCTGCTTCAAGATCAGAATGTTTCTTCAAAATTTTGTCCATCATTGCCTGCAATTCTGCATCAAGGACTGGAACAAATTTTGATTGCGGTTTTGGTATAGGAACAGGTTTGGAATGACCACTCTCCCCCTTTTTGACATCAGCATCGTTAGGTAGAGAGGAGGTGGCCAAGTGTGGGATTGCCTGTAGCAAGAGTTGTTCCATTCGATCTTGTTTTTGAAGGAGGAGTTGAACATTGGATTCAAAGGCTTGAATTCTACTGTCAGTCTTGGATTTGTCTTTGATGATTGTATCAATTGAAGTGATAGTCCTCCTTGGCAAGAAGAAACTTACCTTCTGATAAAAAAAAAGAGTTTAACTGTTAAGAATCACTCAAATGTTCAAAACGTTAAAAACTGTTATTTGAAATCTCCTCTAAAGTTAAGGCAAAAATTTGATGCACCTAAGGCTAAACATAAAGTTATTTCTTTTAAGCAGTGGGTGATAAAGAAAGATAAAACTGAAAAACCCTTAACAATTGCTAAATTAAACTTTAAAAATGTTAATGGACCCAAGCAAGTCTGGGTTCCTAAATTAACTTAGTTGTTTAGTGTGTGCAGGGTATAAAGAAACATATTTGGTTCTTGGATAGTGGCTGTTCAAGACACATGACTAGAGACAAGACCCTGCTAAAACAATATGAGGAGAAAGCTAGCCCAAGTGTTTTTTTTTTTGAGATGACAACAAAAGATATGCCTTGGGATATGTCAAAGTCACAAAAGAAAATGTCATCTTGAACAATGTAGAACTAGTTGATAGTGTTAAGCACAACTTGCTTAGCATCAGCCAACTGTGTGACAAAGGTTACAATGTTGCTTTCAAGGATAAACATTGCTTGATAAGTAACAGTAGGGAAGGAAAAATAGCTCGATCTGGAGTTAGGAAAGGTAACCTCTACATAGCTAACTTTGGTTCATCAAATAAATATCAATTCACATGCTTTTACAGTAAAGTATCAGTGAATGAAAGTTGGCTATGACATAAGAAGCTTTCTCACCTGAATTTCAAGACAATCAACACTTTTGTGAAAAAAAAATTAGTGACAGGACTTCAACAACTAGAATTCACTCAAGATGACTTATGTGGAGCTTGTTAAAAAGGGAAGCAAAAGAAGACTTCCTTTAGAAGCAAGGAGATTTCATCAATTACAAGTTCAATACAACTAATTCACATGGATTTATTTGGTCATGTAAACATTATGTCTATCTCAAAGAAAATGTATGCTCTGGTGATAGTTGATGATTTCACCAGATACACATGGGTAACATTTTAGTATACCAAAAATGAAGCAGCTCAATTGGTTATTAATCACATCAAGAAAGTGAAAACTAAATCTAGGCTAACTGTTAGAGTTCTAAGAACTAATAATGGAACAGAATTTAAGAACTCCAAAGTTGAGAATGTTTCTATGTGAACAAAGGAATATCTCACACATTTTCTACTACAAGAACCCCTCAACAAAATGGAGTAGTTGAGAGGAAAAATAGAACTCTTATTGAAGCTGCTAGAACCATGCTTGAAGAAGCCAAACTACCTACCTATTTTTGGGCTGAAGCAATTTCAACTGCATGTTTCACTCAAAATAGGACATTGATTAACAAAACTCCTCATGAGCTTATGACGGGTAGGAAACCTAGTGTCAAATTTCTTCATGTACTTGGTGGCAGATGCTTTGTGCTAAAAAGTCAAGGTAAGAATTTAGAAAAATTTGATCCCAAAGCTGATGAAGCAATTTTCCTAGGTTACTCTCTAACAAGCAAAGCATACCGGGTCTACAACCTTAGATTTAACATTGTAATGGAATCTATACATGTTGCATTTGATGATAAGAAAATAATAGGAATTCTAGATAAAGGAATACATGAGGTTCTAAGGTTTGAAAATGAAGATGAGTCAAAAAATTTTGAAATTGACTCATTGGATGATGAAGCTGAACCCCAAGAAGCCACTCCACCAGTGGATATCCCTTTAACCACTGAGGGGGAGCAATCAGTGGAAAATGAATCAAAAGATCTCTCAAACTCTAATCTAGAAATATCTACTGATTCAGGGAGAGTTTCATAAGAAGCTGATAGCACTAAACACCATTGAAGAAATTATAATCATGAAGCTTCTTCTTTAAGAAGTCTACCTCAACAAATAAAATGGACAATAGATCATTCTATGGAGCAAATTATAGGAGATCCAATTAAAGGCCTGTCAACTAGAAGTGCTACTTAGAATGAATGTCTTTACCTCAACTTTCTATCCAAGATTGAACCTAAAAAGATTAAGGAGGCATTACTAGATGCTGATTGGATAATTGTTATGCCCGAGGAGCTCAATCAGTTTGAAAGAAACAAAGTCTGGAGACTAGTACCCAAACCAAAGAATAAATCAATCATTGGTACTAAATGGATCTTCATAAACAAACTGGATGAAGTTGGTATAGTGACAAGGAATAAGGCCAGACTGGTTGCACAAGGTTATTCACAAGAAAAAGGAATTGACTATGATGAAACCTTTGCACCAGTAACAAGATTGGAAGCAATCAGGATATTCCTTGCCTATGTTGTTCATGAAAATTTTAAAGTGTACCAGATGGATGTAAAGAGTGTCTTTCTGAATGGGAAAATACAAGAAGAGGTGTATGTCCAGCAACCTCTTGGCTTTAAAGATCAGAAATTTCCCAATCATGTCTATAGGTTAGAGAAAGCACTTTATGGATTTAAACAAGCACCAAGAGCATGGTATGATATTTTATCTTAGTTTTTAATTGAAAATAAATTCTCTAGAGGTATCATAAATAAAACTTTATTTTATAGAAAACATGTTGGTCATATTATATTTGTTCAAGTCTATGTTGATGATATTATATTTGGTTCTACTAATGAGAGCTTATGCTCTAAGTTTTCTAAGGTTTTGCAAAGTAGATATGAGATGAGCATGATGGGAGAATTAAATTTCTTTTTGGGTTTATAGGTTAAACAAACCACTAATAGAATTTTCATTAGTCAAACAAAATATTTAAAAGACCTTTTAAAGAAATTTAATTTACAAGATATTGCAACTTCTAAAATTCCCATGGCAACAACCACTAAACTTGACAAAGACTCAATTGATAAAAATGTTGATATTTCAAGTTATAGAGGCATGATAGGCTCTCTTTTATATCTCACTGCAAGTAGACCTGATATAATGTTTTCAACTTGTTTATGTGCTAGATTCTAATCAAATACTAGAGAATCTCATCTGATTGCAGTTAAAAGAATATTCAGATATCTCAAAGGTACAACAAAACTTGAAATTTGATATCCTAGAGATTCTAGATTTAATCTAATAGTTTATTCAGATGCAGATTATGCAGGTTGCAAATTAGAAAGGAAGAGCACAATAGAAAGCTGTTAATTTCTTGGAAGCAAACTAGTGTCATGGTTTAGCAAGAAACAACATTCTGTGTGAACCTCAACAGCTGAAGCAGAATACATTGCTACTGGGAATTGTTGTGCTCAAATCTTATGGATGAAAAATCAACTAATGGACTATGGTATGGTGTATAATCAAATTCCTATTTATTGTGACAACACCAGTGCTATTTCCATTATAGAGAATCATGTGCAACACTCTAGAACAAAGTACATAGACATTAGGGAACATGTGATGAATGGTACAGTGGAACTTCATTTTGTTCTCACTGAGAAGCAGCTTGCAGACATTTTTACCAAACCATTGGATGAAGCCACCTTTAACAGTTTGGTAAGTGAGCTAGGTATGCTCAACTTTGGTGAATAAAATTCTTTGAAAGATTTGAACAAGTCTAATTTTATTTTTATTTTTTATTTTTTTTTGCAATAGTCAATTATTTTCTGATAACTTAGTTAGCAGAGACTAATGAACATCTGATTGATCTAGTAGAAGTTATCTTTTGACAAAATTAATTGATCAAAAGATAATCATACTGAGAAGCATTAGTTAATAATTTCTCTTATTAAAAGGATAATTATTAATTGATGATAATGCAACAGTGGCTAATTATTCTATAACATTTTAACTATTAGTAGATAATTAACTACTGATTATAAATAACAGAGAAACTAATATACTATGCAGGATTCCTTATGTTTAATATTCTTCATCTATTTAAGGACCTTATCATAGCTGATTCAGGTATTGTCTTAACTCTCTACTACATTATTTTTTATTTCTTCTAATTCTACTACAATGAAGGATGTTAGCAATGATCCAACTCCTTTTACCCAAGTAGCAAAACCCTCTAAAAATAAGTCTATATCAAAAATCACCTCCTCTATCTCTCAAAAGATAAAGGTTGTAAAAAGAAAACAACCACAACCAGCAATAGCTCAGGAGGAGGGCAAGCATTTAGAGGAAGCTATGAGAAAGAAATAAGGAACAATGAGAACCCTTGGAGATTTCTTAATATACTCTCAAAAGGATTTTAAGTTCTAAAAGAAAAAAACACATCTCTAGGTGCAACCTCTCAGAAGGCTATATCTATTGAAAATTGTCCACCTCCAAGGACACATGTATTTGAGTCTACAATGATCACGTCTATAAATACCGTTCAGAGGAAGAAGAAGAAATAGGCTCTGATCAATGATTAACCTGTTACTTAATGCACACATAAGGTCTCACATTGATGTTTCTCTTTTCTCTATTCAAGAGGAGCAACCAATATTCAAAATTCTACCCTTATTAATTCTTCTTCTCCCTTTGATATTTCTTTAGAAGCAAAAGAAAATTTCTTAATTCCATTGGTTTCAGATTCTTTGATATTTCAATCATCAAAGAAGCCAATTCTTTAAGCTAAAACAAATAGCAACTCTCAACTCATCTGTGGATAATACAATTGTATTTCATCAAACATCCACTGATAAAAAATACTTACTTCTTATTTTTTACACCACTCCAGGATACCTACAATAGGAAGATTTTGTATTTAGTGAGCCTGAGAGAATTTAAAATGAGAGTCAAACCTTGTGTCTGGAAAAAGCTGAGGAAAAACAAATTAAAGAAAATTTGTTTTTGGAAATTACGTGTGAGGCCGACTTGTAAAAGACCGACAAAAGGAGAGGTGTGAGCAAGGATGAGATCCTTGAAGAAAAGAATTGAGAGAAATTATGTCACACACCACCTTTGCAGGTTATGTATTCTTTGATTACCATTTCTGATCAAACATTAGAGAATACTAAGAGAAGAACTTGCGTATGTTTGGTTGGAAGCAAACAACACAAGATTATTGGATGATGCAGTTGTACACTTCATATCAGAATATTTGATCTCACATAGGTCAAGTGCAGTTGTACTCACAAAATATTTTTGAAGCATTGATTAAAGAAAGTAAAACACGAAGCTCCAACACTTCATAATCAATGGCCTTTAAACAAAGCTTAAACAATTCCTTTGTTCTAGTCAATGTCTACTGATGATTTCTACCCTCCACCATTAAGATGCTGATGTCAAAAAGGGGGAGAATGAACAAGGCCGGGGAAACAAAATAATTCAGATAAAGACAAGGGAAGAATTGTTAAAAAGGTTAATAGATTGATGGCTAGGCATTGAGGAACCGAAAACAAAAAAAACATCACGTTTATGTTCATGTAAAATTATGTTTTTACACGTTTAAAATTCAATTTTAAGGAATGATGTTATAAGTTTGTATTTTGACATCATCATCAAACCTTGATTTATGCTTATCATTGATAAACATAAATAGGGGGAGATTATTAGGAATTATAGCATTTGATGATGATGTCTAACACTTAGAATTGTTAGATTTTGTAATTGTACAAGTACCCGCAGCAGTGTTCTTATAGAGACTACTATCAGAGACTAAAGGTATGCATCAGAGACTACAAAGACTACATTTGGAAAGTTCAACAAAAGTCAAAATTGGTCAAGCAAAATTTGTTCATCGGAGACTAAGTTTTTGTTCATCGGAGACTAATGTTGAAGCTACCAGAGACTAAGACAAAGACACTTAAATGCATTAAAGTAGCCTTGAGAAGATTTCACAGTTGCCAAAGTTATTTAGCTAACACCAAACTCAACCTTACTCAACGCTAAAGTTATTTTGACTATCGTCAAAGTCATTTGCCTATCGCCAAAGTCGTAGGGCAAATCAACAACAACGTGAAACTCAAAATGACTATCACCAAAGTCGTCGGGCAAATCAACAACATCAACAAACTTAAAATGACTATCACCAAAGTCATCGAGAAAATCTCTATCACTAAATTCAAGTGCTCGAGCATCAGGTAATAAATATCCACTGATGAACAAAATAGCTCGTCAGTGGATAAATATCCATTGATGTACAAAACAACTCATCAGGGGATAAATATCCACTGACGAACAGAGACTGTCTATCAGGGGATAAAATAATCAGAGACTAAAAATGACATATGGGATGACACATGGCTGAGTTCAAAAATTCACTAACTCAAGTTTAAAGGCGGTGAAATTAAAATATAGATGGTGGTCCAATAAAGAGAGATTGGCCACCAAAGAAGCTTCAAGGAGATAAGTTATACACTACCAGTGTGAACACTAATAAAGTAAAATGTAGAGATAAGTCATACT
The DNA here is from genome assembly GCA_014636745.2 of Centella asiatica. NCBI lineage: Eukaryota > Viridiplantae > Streptophyta > Magnoliopsida > Apiales > Apiaceae > Centella > Centella asiatica. The sequence continues at coordinate 30,723,058 of CM025788.1, forward strand.
TATACATTAGCATACATATATAGCTACTGGTGTGAAAACTACAATGATAACTTACAGAAACTTGAAGGAGGAAAATTTGGAAACTGGTACAATAAAAAACCAAGAAGCTCATAGAGATAAGTTATTTAATATAGAGATAACTTATCATGGGAACTCCAAGAGGAAAAGAAGGGAGCTGGTGTGCTAATACACCAGAGATGTTACATAACAGGTTGGCTTGCAAGGAAGGTCATGCAAAAAGAGGAAGTTATGTGATAGAGCTGCAATTACCAAAAAATATTAGAGATAGTTTTGGAGGCAACTCACTGTGGAAGCTTGGAGGACAAGGGTGCTATGTTTATAAATAGAGACATGGAGCAACTAACACAAAAACAACAAGATATCACTGAGATACACAAAAACACTAGTATACATTCATCTCAGATCATATCGCAACTGTTATAAACTTACAAAGAGAGAGAAACAAGTTTTCATAACTTGAGAGAAACTAGAAATCATATTCTAGAGTGCAGTTGTTATTTTCAACAAAGTTGTTAGAAGTTGGTCATTCATACCAGTGAGCTTTTGTAATATTTCATTGATTTATAAAAGTTCAAAAACACTTGTGAAATATTGTATTATTTCAATCTTGCAACTTTTAATACAATATATTCACTAAACTGACAAATTTCAAAAGAATTTTGTAGTTTGTTTTCAACCCCCCCCCCCCCCCCGCCCCCCTCTACAAACCATCTTGTGGGCTAAACGTTTATTTGTTTGTACTAACAAATTGCACGAGTCGTCTTCTTATTCTTCTTAGAAACCTTAACTTCTTTTCAAGAGCAATGGCCCCAAAATCTTCAACTCAAGAGCTATCAAGTGGTCTTATTTTTCTTCAAACAAATTTTGTTGGATTCTCAAATATTGAAGAGGTGAATGCGCGCTACAAACCGATGATGTATCTGTTGAACTCTGTATATTGCAAGGCTGTATTCTCAGAGACAACAATGTATGAGGAAGTGATATCTGAAATATGGAGCAGTGCTAAACTCATTCACTCATTCTCCAACCCTAGTAAGATCAAGTCCATCTCCTTTTCTATGAAAAGACACAAAGGTAAGATCTCTCCTTGTTGTCCTAGTAAGATAGCCAATCAACTGATTCCCAATATGTTGACATCCTCAAGGAAGGACTTGTCATTCCCACAAAAGTTGGGTCACAAGATATTGTTGATGGCATTCCAACTCAAGAGACATTTGTACCTAAAAAGCCAAATAAACTCTCCAAGGAAGAAAAATAGGAAGTCTTAAAAGACAAAAAAAAAAATTAAGAACATCCTCTACAATAGGTTGGACAATGATATGTTCAACAGTGTCATCAACTACCAAAGTTCCAAGGAGATATGGGAAACTATTCAAGTACTATGTGAAAGAAATAAAGAAGTTAGGGCCAACAAAAGATCATTATTCATTCAACAATATGAGTATTTCACTGCCAAATCTGGAGAATCTATTACTCAACTGTATGATAGATTCAACAGACTCATCAATCATCTTAGATTACATAGGAAAGTCTATTAGAATATAAACATAAATATTAAATTCATAAGGTCACTTCCACAATCTTAGGATGCCAAGACAACTGTTGTAAGGGAAACTAAGGACATGAATACCATGTCCTTGGACAAGCTTTATGGAAATCTCAAAACATATGAGCATGAAGTGCAACAGAGAAGCATGCTAAATCCTGACTTCAAGATAGAGAAGTCCATTGCATTTATAACTGAGAGAAGTAACATGAAGCTTGATAGAAAAAGAGTTCTCATTAAGGAATCATATTCTTATCTAGAATCTGATGAAGAAGCTAAAGATGCAGAGGTACAGGAAGAACTCTACATACTTGAAGATTTAGAAGATATTGATAAAGTTCTAGCTCTAATTGTTAGAAAATTCAAAAAGCTTAAATTTTCCAAAAGAAAGCCTAGATTCAACATTGTCTTTCCATCTAAGAAAGAAAGTCAATCTAGCAAGGTTGACAGATCTAAGTGCAAGTGCTTAAACTGTGATGCTCTTAGACACTTTGCTAGTGAATGTGGGAAGCCCAAGTCTGGCAAAAAGAGGATGCCCAAGTCTGACAAAAAGTGGATGACAAAACGAGGATGGTATAAGAGAAGAGGATTACTATAAAAAGAAATACTATGATCTCCTCAACAACAACAAGGGTAAGGGAAAGACACTAATCACCGAAGGCAAGGATTGGGCTAATTCAAAATCAGAGGACAAAGAATATGTCAACATGGCACTGATGGCCAACTCCTCTGATAGCAATGACACTTTTGGAAATTCAAATTCCAAGAACTCCCAGGTAACTGACTTGACTATTTCTTCTACTATGTAATTTTCTGATTGCCAAGAAAGCTTAGCTCACATGTGTAAAGAAATGTACCGTTTAAAAGGAACACTTAGGTGCTTAGTAAAAGAAAATGCTAGACTCATAGACTCCATTGAACTGTTAAAGAATAAAAATTGTGAGGATCCAGAAATTTGAAATAGGAATAAAAAGTAAATAGGATTAATTCCAATGTTTTATGAATACTAATGCATGAGTTTTTATGTCAATGTGATGTCCAAAATTGATTATTATAAGTTGGTGTATAAGTAACCCACCAATGGTGATGTGAATATATTAATATCAATCTTTAAACGATTATTTGAATCAAGTGTGAACAAACAGAAAATGGAAACCTGGGGAAGCACACCTGCAGAAGAAAAACGGTAGTGTAAATTGCTAACCCAGAGACTATGGTGTGCAGATAATATAACCACAATATTTCAGGAAGTTGGTTGCATGCAATGTATGCACTGATGAATCAAATTAACTGTATAATCTAACCATGGTTACCAACTTGGTTATACATATACATGTAATTTAACAAGGATACTTGTTGGGCAAGGATACCAACAATAGAAGGTTTTATGCCCAACTGAATGTCGGCTATCGTAAGTGATTGGCTGATATTTTGGTAGTAGCTGCATCGGCTAAGCTAGCCAAGCACATCACTCCAAAGACATATTTCTAGCCAAATAATCCAACACTTGAGAATTATTCATCAAAATAATCAAACGGCTCTAGTTGATTTACAAGTAATATAAATACATCACCTGAGGTATAATCTGTTGGGTATAAATGATGATGATGCTTAGAGCTTTGTTTGTGCATATGTACATACTCATGGTGTTCTATAAACCTAAGTATTTGCACACGTTTTGCAACCATTGATGATCAACTTAGTCATCAGGGGATGAAGTATTACACACTAGGCAAGTCATCAGTTGAAACTTCTAAAAGACTTGATAGTGAAGAGGGATGTCTATTGTTACTCAAAAACACTTAAGTATTCAGCACATCAGACATTCCAAACAAAATCAACAAAGCTTCAGTGATTAAAACCGTCAGGGGATGACAAAGGCAGACTAACCCGTCAGGGAAACGCGTCAGGGTATGGTAGTGGCAAGCCAAACTCATCAGGCGGAACGCGTTAGGGCAAGACAGTGACATGCCAACCTGTCAGGAGAACTCATCAGGGTAAGATAGTGTCAAGCTAACCCATCAAGGGGAATGCTCAGCACTGCATCAGTGGAAGCCTTTAGTGGATGCTTTGAGTCTTAACGTCAGGGGATCAAGAAGCACTTGGATAACTCAAGTGAAGGTTGAAGCACTAATCGAGTCTTAAACAGGACTTGTCATTAGGGGATCCGGAAGCACTGATCAAGTCCACATCAGGGCTTGCTATCAGTGGATAGTTATGACTCCATACACTCGTTATCAGGTCTTACACGCAAATCATTGAAGCTTGTTACAAAAGCAAGAGATATAAACTGGGAAAGATATTTCTTGAAGTTTGGTGGTCCAATGAAAACTCTTGATCATTAAATGCACGCAGATCAGGGGAAGAAAAAGAAGCAACAAAAGTAACAACAGTCTGACACGTCATTCCTAAAGGACAACGATGTGACATATATGTCGCTAAGTAGAAAAAGCAGCACGTCTAAGCACGTGGGTTCAACTACTGATTTTCTATATATGCAAAAGAGTTCTCATTACACAAAAAACGGAAGCCACACAAAGAAAACTAGAAGGAAGCTTTGTAATAGATCTGTATAGATATATTCAAAGAAAATTAGTAGCTAGTGAGTGTGGAAAAAGGAACTGTAATTCTATTATAGAGAAGCTGTAACTTGTTACAGAAATTGTAGTTGTTTAATCATATTTGTGGTTAAACAGATTTCCAGAAAAACATCAAGTTTTAATAGAACTATTTTAACTTAAATGCTTGTGTGTTAACTTTAAATTCATTTTAGTTTTTCTGATATTGTAGTTATTTCCAACAGTGCTTAACAAGTTTTTTAAAGAGCGAAAAGTTTTGAGTGTTTGTATTCACCCCCCCCCCCCCCCCCTCTACAAATACTAGAGCCTATTTTGTTCTAACAATTGGTGAAAAGCCATCAACGATGAAAGAAACCTGCCCACAGCTTTGGAGAGACCATTAAAGCTATTCTACAGAACAACTGATGGGAAGGAGAAAAGTATAAGAATCAAAGAAGTTGATGGGCTTGACCTAGAGGAAACGATGCATGTTCTAAGCCAAATTGCTTATCATACGAATGAACATGTCATCTAGTTCAGAATCCTGCTGATAAAGAAGGTGTTGAAGGAGATTGAAGAAACCAGAGCTGATGATGGGAATACAGCAGCAGTAAGGGATATGCCCCTAGTAAAAGGATTCAAAGAATATCCTAAGATGATCACAAACCCCATGGGTGTAGAATTCAAAAATGCAGAAGGGAAGATCATCACCTTTTACTGGTCACAACTTGCTGCAACTAATGTGCCAGAGATCAGATCAGTCCTTGAAGCTTTGGAATCCAGCAGAAATGTCAGCATTGTAAACTTCAGAAGACTTCTTCAAAAGGAGCTGGAGCAGCTTATAGCAGGAGGGGAAGATAACAGGCTCAGGATTCCAAATCAAAACCCAGATCAAAGGAGACAAGGCCTTGGAAGTGACACTCAACCTATTGAATCAAGTCATCCATTGCCCTTTGTTTCAACTAAACGAAAAGGGGATCCTGATGTCTAAAAGTGTATATTTTTGTAATAGTAATAGGAAATACTTGTACAGTTATTTTCTTAGTTCATACAAATACAATAGAATAGATCAATACAATTTTGTTAAATTTCTATTGATAGTGTATAGTTTTGGTTTTGACATCATCATCAGTGCGTCAACTAGATTTATGGTTATCAAATGATAATCATAAATAGGGGGAGAATGTTGGGTATAAATGATGATGATGCTTAGAGTTTTTTTTGTGCATCTGTACATACTCAGGGTGTTTTATAAACCTAAGTATTTGCACACGTTTTGCATCCACTGATGATCAACTTAGTCATCAGGGGATGAAGTACTAAACACTAGCCAAGTCATCAGATGAAACTTCTAAAGGACTTGATAGTGAAGAGGGATGTCTGTTGTTACTCAAAAACACTTAAGTATTCCACACATCAAACATTCCAAACAAAATCAACAAAGCTTCAGTGATGAAAACCGTCAGGGGAACCCATCAGGGGATGACAAAGGCAGACTAACCCATCAGGGGAACGCGTCAAGGTATGGCAGTGGCAAGCCAAACTCATCAGGGGGAACACGTCAGGGCATGACAGTGACATGCCAACCTGTCAGGGGAACTCATCAGGGTATGACATTGGCAAGCTAACCCGTCAGGGGGAATGCTCAACACTGCATTAGTGGAAGCCATTAGTGGATGCTTTGAGTCTTAACGTTAGGGGATCAAGTAGCACTTGGATAACTCAAGTGAAGGTTGAAGCACTGATCGAGTCTTAAAAAGGACTTGTCATCTGGGGATCCAGAAGCACTAATCAAGTTCACATTAGGGCTTGCAATCAATGGATAGTTATGACTGCATACACTCGTCATCAGGTCTTACACTCAAATCAATGAAGCTTGTTACAGAAGCAAGAGATATAAACCGGAAAGATATTTCTTGAAGTTTGGAGGTCCAATGAAAACTCTCGATCATTAAATGCACGCAGATTAGAGGATGAAAAAGAAGCAACAAAAGTAACAGTAGTCTGACACATCATTCCTAAAGGACAATGATGTGACATATATGCAGCTAAGTTGAAAGAGCAGCACGTTTAAACACGTGGGTTCAACTACTGATCTTCTATATATGCAAAAGAGTTCTCATTACACAAATGTGAAAGTACAAAAAAACAGAGAGAAAATCCAAAAGGACAACCAAACAAGAAACCACACAACGAAAACTAGAAGGAAGCTTTGTAAAATATCTGTATAGAGATATTCAAAGAAAAATAGTAGCTAGTAAGTGTGGAAAAAGGAGCTGTAATTGTATTACAGAGAAGCTGTAACTTGATACAAAAGTTGTAGTTGTTTAATCACATTTGTGGTTAAACAGATTTCCAAAAAAACATCAAGTTTTAATTCAACTATTTTAACTTGAATGCTTGTGTGTTCGTTTTAAATTCATTATAGTTTTTCTGATATTGCAGCTATTTTCAACAGTGCTTAACAAGTTGTTTAAAGAGCGAAAAAATTTGAGTGTTTGTATTCAACCCCCCTTTTTACAAACACTTGAGACTATTTTGTTCTAATATAATCCTAGCCTCACTTCCAAAATTTCTCTCTACCCGACACCCACATAAATTTCATTCTTCCTTTTCAAAGAGCAGTTGTCCATTTCAAGAGCAACACGAGTATTCTAATTCCCTTTTTAAAGCTTAAAGAGCAAAAAGCTTTATACCAATCGTATGCTCTGTTCCGTTTTTTATTTCTGTCATTCATTCATATCATATTGTAAAATACTTTGTTCAAAATGCATGTTTTAAAAAATACCCATAACATCAAGAGTTACTAGTTTTGCATGCTAAAAGAAAGAATAAAGAAAATATTGAAACATACAAACTATATTTACTTCCAAACAGTTTTTATATCAGTAGTTAAAACACCATGTTTGTGTCCTAGGCAATCAGAGTTCTGGAGGTCTAGTAGTATCCATAAGAATAAGAAAAAAATAAAGGATACTCACGTTTTCTCTCTCAACCTCTCTAACAATAAAATAAGGCCTCAAGAACTACATGACTCTGTAACTATAAAAGTTGCAATAGACTACAATAGTAAATGTTTTCAATCGTGTGTGTGTCTGTCTTGTGAGAAGAAATGATACACACCACAAAAAAGATGATGAGGGAATGCCTAAGTAAGGTTATCTATTGATAACACCATCCATTAAAGAATGAAAAAGTCACCACTATAACTGAGACAAGTTCTAAACTTAGTCTCTTACAGTTCAAAATTAGTCTCTGATATCTTAAAAATATTAGTCTCCGACAGTATGAAAATTACTCTTCGATAGTATGAAAGTTAGTCTTTGATAGTACAAAATGTTAGTCTCCGACAGGCAAAAGATGTTAGTCTCCGATGGGTAAAAAAAATGCTTAGTTTCTGAGAGACAAAAATATTAGTCTTCGATGGGAAATTTTGAGCCCCTGACAATTTTAATTTTTTCCCCTGATGATATTATCCACTCAGGTAGAGTTTGGCGACGAGTTTGGCGCTGGCTTGGTAAGTTTTGCGGTGAGTTTGGCGACAGCCAAGAGAGTTTGGCGACAGCCAAGTGAGTTTGGTGGTAGTCAAATAGATTACCAACGAGTTTGGCACTAGTCAAGTGACTTTGGCGGTAGTCAAATGGATTACCGATGAGTTTGGTGATGAACAAAATTTATCCACTAATGGGAAATTTATCCCCTGACGGGTAATTATCCACAAATAAGTAATTTCTCCCTTGATGGGTAATTTATCCCCTGATGAATTATATGGATATTTAACAGTTTGAAAAAAATCTCTCAAGCTAGTTTAAATTAAAATTCTCAATTAGAAGAGATAATGATGCAAAAGTACCCTCATCTTTTTCAATAGTTAAGTTTCGAGGACAAAACTTATTTCAACGGGGAAAGGATATGAGGACCCAAAACTTTAAATAGGAATAAAGTGTAAATAAGATTAATTCCTATGATGTATGAATATTTAATGCATGAGTTTTATGCCAATGTGATGTCCAAAATAATCGATTATTATAAGTTGGTGTATAAGTAATCTACCAAAGGTAATATGAATATATTAATTCCAATCTTTAAATGATTAATTTAATTAAGTGTGAACAAGAAAGAGCAGAGACCTTGGGAAACACACTGCAGAAGAGAGAGAAAATGGCAATGTGAATTCGTGACCAAGGACTAATGTGTGCTGATAATATAACCACAATATTTCAAGAAGCTGGTTGCATGCAATGTATCCACTGATGAACCAACTTAACTGTACAATCTAACCATGGTTACCAACCTGGTTATACATATAACTATATTTTAAAAAGGATACTTGATGTGCAAGGATACCAAGAAGAGAAGGTTTTCTGTCCAACTGAATGTCGGCTATCATAACCGATTGGCTGATATTTTGGCAGCACCTATATGGCCAAGTTGGCCAATCACATCGCCCAGAAGACGTGTTTCTAGCAAATCCAGCCAACTACTAAGAATTATTTATCAAAATGATCCAACTGCTCTAGTTGATTTACAAGCACTATAAATACATCATCGGAGGTGTAATCCTAGCCTCACTTCCAAAACTTCTCTCTAACCCATACCCACGTAAATTTTATTCTTTTCAAGAGCAGTTGTCCTTTTCAAGAGCAACATGAGTATTATAATTCCTTCTTTAAATCTTGAAGAGGTAAGAGCTTTATACCAATCGTATACTCTATTCTATTTTTGATTTTTGTCCTTATTCATTCATATTATATTGTAAAATACTTTGTTCAAAAAGCATTTTTTAAAAACATACCCATAACATCAGGAGTTATTAGTTTTGCATTTTAAAAGAAAAGAATAAAGAAAATATTGAAACATACCAACTATACAAATTATATTAGCTTCCAAACAGTTTTTACATCGGTAGTTAAAACACCATGCTTGTGTCCTAGGCAACTAGAGTCTTGGAGTCTAGCAGTATCCATGAGAATAAGAAAATAATAAGGAATACTCACGTTTTCTCCTTCAACCTCTCTAAAAATAGAATAAGGCTTCAAGTGCTGCATAACTCTGCAACTATAAAAGCTACAGTAAGCTACTGTAGTATTCGTTTCCAACTGTGTGTGTGTATTGTGAGAAGGAATAATACACATTGCACAAAAGATGATGAGGGAAGGACCTAAGTTAGGTTTACCCATTAATAAACATCAACCATAAATATATGAAAAGTCCTCTTATGTAACAGAGACAAAATCTAATGTAATCTCCGACAGCATAGAATTAGTCTCTAATAGGTTAAAAGTGAGTCCCCGACAGTATATAAAAAAATTAGTCTCCGATGAATAATTTTGTTAGTCTCTGATGAAAATTTTTTATTAGTCTCCGATGGGCAAACTATACATTACCGAAGAGTTTGGTGATAAGTAATTTATCCCCTGACGGGTAGTTTATCCCCTGATGGGTAAATTATCCCTGATGAGTAATTTATCCCCTGACAGGTAAATTATCCCCTGATAAATTATATAGATATTTAACAGTCTAAAAACTCCCTCAGGCTTGTTTAAATTAAAAATCTCAATTACCAACACACCAAATGATTTAATTAAAATATCAAAGAGATACGAAATGCACGGACATCACATATGTACATACTCACATTTATATTCAAAGCATAGATTCTCATGCTATGTCAACATACATGTTTTACATAGGTATTTCACCTAGCAAGTGAATTAAATTAACTTAGTTAAGGACAAAGGCAAGTATATTCTCACTCTTATGCTTATTTCAGTTAAATGCATGATCAATTGATTCGACATGCGTACAAGCTTATGAATTTTATGTTTAAATTTCCTTGTGAATCAGAATGTTATACTTTAATTTCCGTTAGCATGATATGAATAAAAGTGCATAGATATAACTGAGCTTTGATTTATCAGTTATTTTTCAATATTATATTTATGGAAATGAATGAAACTATTATGTTTCAAGCGAGGAGATTGTTATGTTCCTTAAAATATGGAATATGCCACGTAGTTGGCAAGAGGAAAGGGAAGGTGCTAATGTGTTCTGCCACCTGACCTAGATGATTTATTGTGACTACGTATTCGCTAGAGGACCATGTTGTACAGTCTGGCTCACTGATTATAGTATATATGCAGATCCAACGGGTTTAGCCCCCGATGGATAAGAGGTCCTTTTATTCAAATATGTTGTCCGTTTTCCCTCTACTGATGGGAAAATTTTCAGTCCTTGACATTTTTAATTTTATCCCCTAATGATATTATCCACTCAAGTAGAGAGTTTGGCGAGAAGTTTGGCACTGGCTTGGTAAGTTTGATAGTGAGTTTGGCGACAGCCAAGAGAGTTTGGTGACAACCAAGTGAGCTTGGCAGTAGTCCAATAGATTACCGACGAGTTTGGCGCTAGTCAAGTGACTTTGGTGATAGTCAAATGGATTACCGACGAGTATGGCGATGAACAAAATTTATCTACTGACGGAAAATTTATCCCCTGACAGGTAATTTATCCACTGACAGAAAATTTATCCCCTAACAGGTAATTTATCCACTTGCGGGTAATTTATCCACTGATAGATAATTTATCCACTGACGGGTAATTTTTCCACTGACGGGAAATTTATCCCCTGATGGGTAATTTATCCCTTGATGAATTATATGGATATTTAACAGTCTGAAAATCCCTCAGGCTTGTTTAAATTAAAAATCTCAATTCTCAACACACCAAATGATTAAATTAAAACATCAAAGAGATAAGGAATGCACAGACATCACATATGTACATACGAACATCACATATGTACATACTCACATTTATATTCAAAGAATAGATTCTCTTGCTATGTCAACATACATGTTTTACAGAGGTATTTCACCAGGCAAGTGAATTAGATTAGCCCAACTAAGGCCAAAGGAAAGTATATACTCACTCTTACGCTAATTTCAGTTAAACACATGATCAATTGATTCGACATGTGTACAAGGTTATGACTTTATTGTTTAAATTTCCATATGAATCAGAATGCTATGCCTTAATTTTCGCTAGCATGATATGAATGAAAGTGCATGGATATAACTGAGCTTTAATTTATCAGTTATTTTCAATATTATATCTGTGCAAATGAATGAAACTGTTATGTTTCAAGCGAGGAGACTGTTTTGTCCCTTAAAATAAGGAACATGCCACGTAGCTGGAAAGAGGAAAAGGAAAGTGTTGATGTGTTCTGTCACCTGACCTAGATGATTTATTGTGACTACGTAGTTCACTAGAGGACCATGTTGTACAGTTTGGCCCACTAATTATGGTATGGTTATGTGGCGTCCCCAGAAATCCCCCAAAGTCGAGCCTCGGGCACTGTCAACAATTTGGGTGACAGCCCCCAAGGTTCCCAAGCTGGAACCCCGGGCTCCGCCAGGAAACACAAAACAACAACACAATAACGCCAGATACATCATAGCCAAGCATTAACATAAGTTGAATGAGAAATATATTCTCAGATACATCATGTTCATAACTTTGAAGTTTACAAACTCTTACAAAACCTCAAAATTTAAATAAACAATCTGTAGCGGAAACAAAACTTTAGATGGCTCATTTGGCCTTACAATCTAAACATTTCTATGATGACCTCTCGTTTCACTTTTCCTCTAAAGGCCATCCATAGGAGAGAGATTAAGAAACTCTCACTATGTTATTTCCTTTTTTCCTTTATTAGGTGACTCGGCCTTCTTGATATAACCTATAAAATATTTCATAACATTTCACATGAGCGTTTACGCTCAGCAAGTATATATTCATAAGCAAGAAGAACAGATAACATCCTCTATAATAAGTTGGACAATGATATGTTCAGCAATGTCATCAACTGCCAAAGTTCCAAGGAGATATGGGAAACCATTCAAATATTATGTGAAGGAACTGAAGAAGTACGGGCCAACAAAAGGTCATTACTCATTCAACAATATGAATATTTCACTGTCAAACCTAGAGAATCTATTACTCAACTATATGATTGATTCAACAGACTCATCAATGATCTTAGATTACATTGGAAAGTCTATGAGAATATAGACACAAATATTAAATTCATAAGGTCACTTCCACAGTCGTGGGATGCCAAGACAACTGCTGTAAGGGAAGCTAAGGACATGAATACCATGTCCTTGGACAAACTCTATGGAAATCTCAAAACTTATGAGCTTGAAGTGAAACAAAGAAGCATGTAAAATCCTGACTTCAAGAAAGAGAAGTCTGTTGCGTTTATAGCAGAGACAAGTAATATGAAGTTTGATGGGAAAAAAAGTTCTCATTAAGGAATCAGATTTTGATCAAGAATCTGATAAAGAAGCTAAAGATGTTGAGGTAGAGGAAGAACTCTGCACACCTGAAGATTTTGAAGATATTGATGAAGTTCTTGCTCTAATAGCTAGAAAATTCAAAAAGCATAAATTTTTTAGGAGAAAGCCTAGATTCAACAATATCTTTTCATCTAAGAAAGAAAGTCAATCTGACAAGATTGACAGATCTAAGTTCAGGTGCTTCAACTGTGATGCTCTTGGACACTTTGATAGTAAGTGCAGGAAGCCCAAGTCTGACAAAAAGAAAAGGGAGCCTAGGAATGCTACAAGAGATGAGGATTACTATAAAAAGAAATACTATGATCTCCTCAACAGCAGCAAGGGCAAGGGAAAGGCACTGCTCACAGAAAGCAAGGATTGGGCTTATTCAGAATCAGAGGATGAAGAATATGTCAACATGGCACTAATGGTCACCTCCTCTGATAGCAGTAACACTTTTGAAAGTCCAAATTCCAAGAATTCCCAAGTAACTGACTTGACTATTTCTTCTACTATGTCATTATTGATTGCCAAGAAAGCTTAACTGACATGTGTAAAGAAATGTACTATTTAAAAGGAACACTTAGATGCTCTGTAAAAGAAAATGCTAGACTCATTGAAACCATTGAACTATTAAAGAATAGAAATTCCTTCTTAGAGTCTGAGCTAGGTGTTCTTGAACAAGTCAGGAAAGAGTGCAAAAAGGAACTAGATGATCTTGTTTGTGCTAAACAAATAGAAGAATGGCTAAGAGCATACCTTAAGAAAGAGCACGACATCATAAAAGAATGGACCAACTCCTCTAAAATAGTTAAGGAGATAATAAAAAAATATAGCACCAGTCAAAATGAGGGGCTAGGCTATAATAATAAGGTCCAGGGTAAGTAGCTAGTGATTGAGGAATTGCCAATCACTGGAACTAGTGAAACTAACACAAGTAAAAGTACTCCATTAGCTACTGCTCCTACCTTTAAAAAGATAAAATTTGTTAAGGCAAGAGCTACTGAAAAAAAATCTAAGGAGACTATGCTAAACCAGAGAGTTAGTGAGCTGGAAAAGAAATTAAATAACTTCAGAATCAAAAGCTCTAATCCAAAGCCCACTCACTCATTAGAGGTTAAGCGGAAAAATAATAGGAATGGTAAAGAGAGAATTAACAAATATACTAATTATACTCCTAATATTAATGCACCTAGGAAACATTGTTGGAAGTGTGGAAATCCCAACCACCTTGCTTATAAGTGTAAAAATATCCCTAGGAACATGCATGCTTTTGGTTGTAAATGATTTGTGTTGAGGAACTTTGGTGAAAACTTAGTGAAATTTGACTCAAAGGCTGATGAAGCTATTTTCTTAGGTTCACTACAAAAAAAATGACCTTTAGTGACGATCGAATTTTGGTCACCAAAAGGACTTTTGGTGACTGGACGTGGTCACTAAAGACCTTTAGTGACCAGATAAATAATCATCACTCATCGTCAAGAAAGCTCAGTCACTAAAGGCTTTGGTGACCACGATTTTGTACGCGGTCACTAAGTTGAAATCAAGGAAAGTAGGTCACTAAAACGTATTAGGCCAACAGTGGGTCAAATCCAGGTCGAACCGACCTGTCTTCTTCCTGCCCGGTCGTCTTCTTTAGCAGTCGCTGGCGCCAGCGCCATTCCTGGTCGGCCGCAGCCGCGAAGGCCCAAAACACGCACACACACTCAGAGAAATGAGGTAGAGGCACCACCATCAGAATCTCCATAGGTGATTACCCCATTTCCCTTCACGCCGTCGCCTGAAACCCACTGGAACGGAAGATCGCAGCTCGCCGCTGTTGACGAGCCCGCCATTAGCAACCGACCTGTGAAAGCTCAAAAAATTAACCATTTTTGACAAATCAAGTATGGAAATGAATCGTGAGACTTCCACGAACTCATTAATAGAATAAATTTCAAGTTTTAACAACAAAATCACAAGAAAAATCAAGAAGAACAATTCGGGTTTTCAAACTTTCGGTTCTACAAGGAAACGAGCTATGCTTTGCCATTTTTGAAATTGATTGAGGAAAAATGAACGTTATAAGTGCAGAAACAATTTCATGTAATCAATTTGAACAAAAAAGAATCAATATAGCCTGAATCTCGATTGGAAAAAGTTCGGTTCATCGGGTCGGCCGAATTATTTCTTGATTTTTTATTTTTTTTTTTTATTAAACTTTAAAAATCAATAACTATCAAACCATATATGTTATAAACATGTGCTATATATGAAAATGATACAGAAAATTATTATCTACACAATAGTATAAATAGAAATGATAATAAATGTAAAAAAAAATTTAGTGACCAACATTTTTTTGGTCAAGAAATTTAGTGACCAGATCTCTAGTCACTAAAGCAAGTTTTATTGACGATACCAAGCTGTGGTCACCAAATTCGGTCACTAAAGGAAACTTTATTGACCACGTTCTTGTCTTGGTCACTAAATTTGTTTGTTCACCAAGCTTTGGTGACCAAAAAAAAATTAATCACAAAAGGTTACTTTTGGTGACCAAAATTTTGTTCGTCACTAAAGGCCATTTTTTTTGTAGTGGTTATTCACTGATATCCAAGGCTTACAAGGTTTATAACAAAAGACTCTAGGTTGTGATGGAATCAATAAATGTAGCTTTTGATGGTTAAGAAATTTCTGGCCTTGAAGACCCTAGTTTTCATGAAGTGCTCAGATTTAAAAATGAAGATAATTTTGATGATCAAAAGAATGAAGCTGATGCGTGCAATCCAAGGGAGAAACAAGAAACCCTTGATGTCAATATAAGCAATGAAGAAACCCCTACAGTGGATAGAGTAAATTTCCTGGACAATAGATCAGAGAATACTTTATTAGGGGATAATCAATCAGGGGATGCACGATCAGGGAATACATCATGAGGGAATAACTTAAACCCTGATTTGAGCACAAATTCAGGGGAAGTTTTCTCAGAAGCTGGTAGCACATACTTAGGGGGAGGAAATGAAGTTCATCCAGACTCCCCCCAAGCCCAAATGGTCCAGGAGCCACATAACAGAATTGATCATTCGTGATCCTAGCCAAAGAGTGCAAACCAGAAGAGCCACATCTAATGAATGCCTATATGCTTGTTTTTTTTTCTCAAAGTGAACCAAAGAAAATTTAAAGAAGCCATGCAAGATATTGATTGAATCATGGCAATGCAGGAAGAGTTAAATCAATTTGAGAGAAATCAAGTATTGAAGCTGGTGTCTAAACCTAAAGATAGAATTGTCATTAGCACCAAGTGGGTATTCAGGAACAAGATGGACGAAGCTAGCATTGTCATCAGAAACAAGGCAAGACTACTGACAAAGGTATATCTACAAGAGGAAGGAATTGAAACACATTCAAACTTCAAGAATTTTCTTAGTCAATGCAACACATTCAAACTATAAAGTTTATCAAATGGATTTGAAAAGTGTTTTTCTCAAATGGAAAATTAGAACATGAGGTGTATGTCCAACAACCTCCAAGATTTGAAAATTCTAAGTTCCCAAATCATGTCTTCAAGTTAGAGAAAGCACTTTATGGATTGAAGCAAGCTCCTAGAACTTTGTATGACACGCTTTCTAAGTTTTTAGTGGAAAACAAGTTTACAAGAGGTATCATTGACAAAACATTGTTGTTTAGACAACACCAAGGTCATCTTATCGTGGTACAAATTTATGTTGATGATATCATTTTTGGATCCAATGATACTAAGCTTTGTGAGAAGTTCTTCAATCTCATGTAAAGCAAATATGAAATGAACATGATGGGTGAGCTATCTTATTTCTTAGGACTTCAAGTTAAACAAGCTACTGATGGGATATACTGTTGGGGTTTCATGCACATAAATGCAGCAGAAGCAATAAATTAAAATAATTTATTGAAACCCCAACCAAGATCCATGCAAAACAAGAAATACAGATTTGATAGAAGAGTGCATGTTCAAGCTGCAGATTCTGAACTTTGGTGGAGATAACGATGAACCACAAGCTCAATCCAATTAACTCAAGCCTCTATAGGTATCCACACGAGCGTATAACTCGAGCAAGGAGATGAATGACTTCCTTAATATGGTACTAGCCAAAAAAAAAAAAAAATCAAAGAACAGCTTTTATCTCACTCTCTCTGTTTGGTCTATTTCTTTCTTCTTTACTCTTTGTTATACAGAGCATCAGAAAGAATTAAAGGTTGTGCATATCTAATATATATCTCTATATATGTATATATCAAACATATCTCATAAAGGAGATAAGAGGAAGAGGAGTATTTATAGTCAACTAACCTCCTCTTCCACAACCCTTTTCAACCAATAGATCATCATCATCATATATATATATATATATATATATATATATATATATATATATATATAGATTCAATGAACCTAAAAAAATGTGGTTAACCTCTTCTTCCACCACCCCTTTTAACCAATAGATCTTCATATATCACACACACAATCACACACACACATATATATTTAGATTCAATGAACTTGGACAGAGGTGGCAAGATACAATGA
The DNA here is from genome assembly GCA_014636745.2 of Centella asiatica. Classification (NCBI taxonomy): domain Eukaryota; kingdom Viridiplantae; phylum Streptophyta; class Magnoliopsida; order Apiales; family Apiaceae; genus Centella; species Centella asiatica. The sequence continues at coordinate 30,740,065 of CM025788.1, forward strand.
ATCTGGACAGAGGTGTGTCAAGATATAATGAACCTGGATAGAGGTGTGTCTAGATACAATAAACTTGGACATAAGTGGCTAACCACCTCTTGGAAGCAGCTATTAATATTTAATACTCTGTAGTGGCTGTTACAATTGACTAAGTCAATTACTAGTATTAATTCTCAACTACAATTTTAAATAAGCCAATCATATTCACTCATTTAAAATCTAATATCCGAATTAATTCTCCTTTTAATTACGTTCTTAGTGTGAGACCCTATAGGTTATTATTACGTTGGCAATAATTTTATAATCATATTATTAAATTATAAATAGTGAGCGACATCTAGTAATACATCACTGTTACTCAAGTAATAATAATGTTGGTGATTCAACATAACCTTTTCTTGTGACCAATGTTTAAATGTAATATAATTCCTTTTGCCCTTGATATATAAGATTAAACTCAAGGCATGAAGTGTGTCATCCTCTTTATAATTTAATCTTTGTTTTCTTGATCGATGAGTAAACTATAAGAGACAAATCACTATTTGAGCATGTCCATGCATTTCATAGTTCTACTCAAACAAGAGGTCGAAGGATATCACTCCTAAAATACATAGAAAGGACAAAACCCATCTAGATCATTCACATTTCTCACACGTCTCATAATATAGCCAATAGTCACCTTTATGGTCCATCCGGTTAAAGATGACTTTTGGTGATATTAAACCATATAAATACTCGTGTAAAAATGTAATGACTTCAAGTCGAAGGACCATTACATCATTGTCACTATGAGAATATTTTATGACACTTCACTTACATGTAGAATTCTCATGGTGAGTCAATCCAGTACACTATTCTTCAACATGTACCTATGTATTGACTTGATATCTCACATATCTATGGCCAATGAAATTTGGTCATCAGTCAACCCATATACTAGTCTCAATGTATCATTGTTGTCCCATTAACAATAATACTTGACTAGGGATGTTTAAGAATATTGATACATTTTACAACTATATGATCTCATGTTCCAAGTCACATACTTGAATCAATATAGTTTGTATTCATTATTCTAGGAATGTTTATTATCGTAACAATTATATCACACAATAAATTGAAGAATAATAAACTAAAAATTATTTATTAAATCAAAACATAAGTATAAGTGTGTCATGACAATTATCAAATAATTGGCTCCTAAGGCATACACTCCAACAATCTCCCACTTGCACTAGAGCCAATCGTTCATGTATCTAATACCAATAGACCTAGTATGACCATCATGCTTCTGTTGTGGCAGAGCCTTAGTCAGTGGATCTGCAACATTTTCATCTATCGGTATCCTGCATACATTTCCTCTATCAATAATTTCATGAATGAGATGATATCGTCTAAGTATATGTTTAGATCGCTGGTGAGATCTTGGTTCCTTACTAAGTGCGATGGCTCCATTGTTGTCACAATAAAGATTAACTGGGTCAACAATGGTTGGAACAACATTAAGTTCAGTAATGAACTTCTTAATCTAAACAGCCTCTTTAGCTGCTTCTGAAGCAGCTATATATTGGGTTTCGTAGGATCACACACAGCGAAAAAATACGATTTAAAATAAAACAAAACAAAACCCAAACCTGAGGATCTATGCGAAATAATTTAATACAGATAGTTTAAGATTTTACCGATTAAAAGTGCGAATCAGAAGCTTTGGGGAAGGTGTTGATCGTCTCCAAATCTTTAACGCAACCCAACTGGACAGCGTCTCTACAGTATCCACACGAACACCCATGAACCGTCTCACGATTCGAACAAGAAGAGTTACAGTACTAGCTGTATGATCTGTATCTCTTTTCTCTATCTCTTTTAACCCTAGTCTCTCTCTTATGAGCGGCTACGTAAAACGTTGGTTAGAGAGAATCGCTGATATATTAGCCATTTATAGAGTAATTTCAAAACCTAATCTAATTAGGATACTTAAAATCCGAATTTTATATTTATTAGATATATATTTAATCAAGTCTCACTTAATTAATATATATATATATATATATATATACACAAATAAATATATATTCGTATTTCCTTCCAAATGACTCTACTTCATACAGATTACATATATAAATATATATGTATATAATTTAAAGCCATGATTTAATTAAATCAATCTTATTGATATATTAAAATCATTGACATTTAAATTATATCTCCTTGACGAATGTTCTTTGTGTGTGACCCTGTAGGTTATTATTACGTTGGCAATAATTTTAAATCATATTATAAAATTATAAACAGTGAGCGTCATCTAGTAATACATCACTGTTACCCAAGTAATAATAAAGTCATAGATTCGACGTTACCTTTCGTGACCAATGTTTCAATGTAACTTAATCCTTTTAACCATGATATCTAAGATTAAATTCAAGACATGGATGTGTCATCCTCTTCATAATTTAATCTCAGTTTTCTTGATCAATGAGTAAACTATATGAAACAAATCTCTATTTGAGCATGGCCATGCATTTCATAGTTTCACTCAATCAAGAGGCCTATAGATATCACCCCTAATTTATACGAGGGTTAAATTCCATCTACATCATTCACATTTCTCACATAACTCATTATGCATCCAACAATCACCTTTATCGTCCACTCGGTTAAAGGTGACTTTTGATAATGTCAAAACGCATAACTCCTTATGTAGAAATGTCATGACTTCAGGTCGAAGGACCATTACATCATTGTCACTATGAGAATTACTTATGACACATAGCATAACGCTCCATGTAGAATTCTCATGGTGGGTCTGTCTAGTACTATGTTCTCTAACATGTACCTATGTATCAACTTAATATATCTCGTATATATTTATGACCAATGAGATATGGTCATCAGTTAATCCACATACTAGTCTCAATGTATTATTGCTGTCCCACTGACAATGATACTCAACTAGGGACATTTAAGAATAATGATACATTACATACTTATATCATCTCATATTCAAGTCACATACTTGAATCCATATAATTAGTATCATTCTTCTAAGGACATTTATTATGTTAACATTTATATAACGCAGTAAATAAAACATAATAAAAGAAATTATCATTTAACCAAAAACATATCATAAATATAGTGTCACAATCATTACATAATTGGCCACTAGGGCATACACTCTAACACTATATACTCAGACTCTGTTGTAGAATAGGGAACTATATCTTGCTTTGAACTTTTCTAGCTCACACCTCCACCATTTAGGCAAAACACATAACCCGATTGCGATCGGTAGTCATCCTTATCATTTTGGAAATTGGTATCTGTGTAACCCTTTACTGTCAATTCTTCTTGAACTTCATATATCAAGAATAAATCATTAGTCCTTTTTAGGTACTTTAAGATGTTCTTGACAGCTGTCTAGTGACATTCACCTGGATCTGACTGGTATCTGCTCGTCATGCTCAAGGCATACGATACATAAGGATGAGTACATATCATTACGTACATAATAGATCCAATTGCTGACACATATGGAATCTTATTCATATGATTCCTATCATCTTGTGATGTTGGACTTTGAGCTTTAGATAGAGATATACCATGAGACATTGGTATATATCCTCTTTTAGCCTCTTGCATGTTGAATAGTTGCAATACCTTTTCGATGTATGTACTTTGAGTTAATCTGAGTAATCTCCTTGATTTACTCTATAGATCTTGATGCCTAGAATATAGGCGGCATTGCCCAAGTCCATCATAAAACATTTTCCCAACCATGTCTTCACGTCTTGCAAGGAAGGAATGTTATTCCCAATAAGCAATATGTCATCGATATATAATACTAGGAATACAATATGATTACCACTAACTCTCTTGTATACACAAGGTTCATCTTTATTTTTGACAAAGCCAAACTCTTTGATTGAGTTATGCCATAGCCATTGCTGAGAATCCTGTGCAACATTCCAGAACCAAGCAAATAGAGCTTAGATATCATTTTATCAGGGAGCAGGTCATGAATGGGAATATTGAACTACATTTTGTACCAACTCACAAGCAGTTGGTAGACATTTTCATCAAGGCTCTAGATGAAGCTACCTTCAACAATCTGGTGGGAGAGCTGAGAATGGTGAATTATGCAAAGTGAAAATTAATCAAATTGATAAAGTTGTTCCAGATAAGCTGTTGGAGTGGTTCAATCTATCATGTGCTTAAGTACTGGTATCTCTAACTTCTCATGTTCAATCTATAATGAGTTTTCCTAGAAAGGGAATTTTTCTCTAAAGAAAATAGTGAGAGGAATGTAGAACTCGAAGAAATTCGAGAACCACAAAATATTAATGAACCTGAGCTGGAACATGAGCAGGACCCACAAGTTGTTGTGGAAACTGAACTTGCTCAAGTAACACAAGCCCTTCATGGATCTGGTAGGACACGCCATGAGCCTAAGAGATATTATGGATATCTTGTTACTTAAAGTAGCGATGTGATCCTCATGGATGATGATGAGCCTGCTTCCTACCAAGAAGCTGTGAATGGACCTCAGTATGAGAAATGGCTTAAAGCCATGAAATTTGAGATAGGCTCTATGTATGCCAACCAAGTATGGAATTTGGTTGACCCACCTGAAGGAGTAAAACCAATTGGGTGCAAATGGGTTTTCAAGAAGAAAACTGATATGGATGGTAATGTACAAACCTATAAAGGTCGACTGGTAGCAAAAGGTTTCAAACAAGTTCAAGGTGTTGACTACGATGAGACTTTTTCTCCAGTAGCCATGGTTAAATCCATCAGAATCTTACTTGCTATTGCAGCTTTTCATGATTATGAAATCTGGCATATGGATGTCAAAACAGCTTTCCTTAATGGAAATCTGCTTGAGGATGTGTATATGACACAACCTAAGCGTTTTGTCACTCCAAAGGATGCTGAAAAGGTATGTAAGCTACAAAGATCCATTTATAGATTAAAGCAAACATCACGGAGCTGGAATCTTCGTTTTGATGAAGTAGTCAAAGAGTTTAGCTTTATTAAGAAGTCAAAGAGTTTAGCTTTATTAAGAAGTCAAAGTACATACATTGATAAAGTGTTGAAACGGTTCAGCATGCAAAAGGCTAAGAGAGGTTATATGCCCATGTCACATGGAGTAACGCTCTCTAAAGCTCAATGTCCTAAATCACAAAATGATAAGGATCGCATGAATAAGATTCTTTATGCTTCGGCAATTGGATCTATCATGTACGCAATGTTATGTACGCGTCCTTATGTTTCATATGCTTTGAGCATGACGAGCATATACCAGTCAAATCCAGGTGAAGGTCACTGGATAACAGTCAAGAATATCCTAAAGTACCTCAAAAGGACTAAGGATTCATTCTTGGTACATGGAGATGAAGAGAAACTGGTAGTAAAAGGTTACACTGATACTAGTTACCAAACTGACAAGGATGACTATAAGTCACAGTCAAGTTATGTGTTTTGCCATAATGGTCAAGTTATGAGATATTGTTAATCTCTGATGAGATATTGTTAGTCTCTGACGAGATATTCTTAGTCTCTGATGAGATATTTTGTTAATCTCTAATGAAGACGTCATCATTAGTCTCCGACAAGCTAAAGTTTAGTCCCCGATGACGGATATTTTTACTTCAAGGAAGTTATGCTTTGTTTTAAGAAAGATTACACAATTGTTTATCATCAATAATCCTAAAGATTCTTAAAGATCTCTGAGGCATTAGTATTGATTCACCAAGCCTTTCAACAGAATTGAATCCTTTGAAATAATCCAGATTCGTTTCTCAAATTGTTTATATACTTGTTGGGCGTAAATCGCTCATTCTTGTTGAACTTTAATGTCTTGCAAGGCAGAATATAAAGGCTGAGCCCTCGGACAAGGGGAAGGCAAAAATGATCGGTTACTGAGGTTGGCTAACCCTTTGTAGTGCCAATAAGGAAGGAGGAAAGGAAGATGACCTGGAATAGCTTCCGCTGAAAATGTAATATTTTAGGTTGTAATAACTCTTTAATATTGTTTCTTTCAGTAATTATTATATGAATGGATGTGTAGTTATCTTTTTCTTCTCTTGACGAAGCCCTGATCCAGTGAGAGATTTTGGGGTTGTCACAACTAGATGCCACTAACTATTTATAATTTTATAATATGATTTAAAATTATTGTCAACGTAATAATAACCTACAGGGTCGCACACTAAGAATATTCATTAAGGATATATAATTTAAATGTCAGTGATTTAAATATATCAATAAGATAGATTTTATTTAAATCATGGCTTTAAATTATATATATGTAATCTGTATATAGTAGAGTCCCTTGGAAGAAAATACGAATATATATTTATTTGTATATATATATATATATATATATATATATATATATATATATAAATTAAGTGAGACTTGATTAAAATATATAATAAATATAAAATTCAGATTTTATTCTCCTAATTAGATTAGGGTTTGGAATTACTCTATACACAGCTATATATAGGATATATCAGTTGTTCTCTCTAATATACGCTTTCTGAAAAACCTAGTTGCGCATAAGAAAGATGTGAAGACCCGGATTTGTAAATAAATTCCGTTATGAAATTAATTATTTTAGCTTATTTTCTTCATGAAAATTATTTTCTTATGAGTTGTGAATATCGAAATATTATTTTTTTTTTTATGAAAAAATTTTTTTTTTCTGCAATGTGATGTCCAAGAGTTTTTTTTATTTTGTGTAGCTCATGAGGTTATGAGTTGTTCTACCCTTAAAAGAGTGTTTCGCGGGTAGTTACAGTACCCTTCTTCTTTTAAAATACTGCACTGCTGGGGGGGAACAGCAGCATTAAATGCTCATCATCCCTATCATACCTTAGAGTCAGCTATGAAAGATGACCGATGGACAGCAGCCGTTCTTTCCTTCTTCAGTCATTTCCTTTCTTTTCATAGCCAACGGCTGAGATCAAGTTGATCCGACAGTCCTTGTTGTTCAATCAAATGATATATATATACACACCACACTGTTGTAACCCTGATCCTACCTTTCTAAACTTCCATCAAACTTAAATTTAATTTTCGAGACAGCAGTTCTTCTTGAAGGATAAACCGGAGCATTTATTTTCTTCCTACAGTAAGGAGGTAAGAGCATCTTATTTAAGTCTTGCTAAATTTCTTGCGTCTCTGCTCTACCTACCACCTTTAATACCATGTTCATTTATTTTCAAAAGTATGACTTAATGCATATTCTAACGATCGGAGTAAATGTCATTTATTTCAAGTTGTCTAAGATGGCATGCAGACCATAGGAAAGGTTACGTATCACTGAGAGAATGATGAGTTTTGACCTAAGTGTGGATATGGTTAAGGGCACCACACATGGAGGAGTGAGGAAGACGACCCTGTATCTGAGACGGACTTTAACTTAGTCTCTGACGGGTTTGAGTTAATCCCTGATGAGTTAATCCCCAATTAATCCCCGATGAGTTAATCCCTGATGAGTTAATCCCTGATGAGTTAATCCCCGATTAATCCCCGATGAGTTAATCCCTGATGAGTTAATCCCCGATGGGTTGATAATCCCCGATGGGTTGATAATCCCCG
>CM025788.1:30747670-30792434 GCA_014636745.2 Centella asiatica
GATGGGTTGATAATCCCCGATGGGTTGATAATCCCCGATGGGTTAATAATCCCCGAAGGACTGATAATCCCCGATGGGTTACTAGTCTCCAGTGGGTTAAAGCATAGTACTTCCCTGATGCGCAGTTTGTTTTAAAAACTATAAAATGCTATTTTCTTAAATTATTTTAAGATGTTTGAATTGATTTCTTAACCTCAATAGTTTTATATCAGATTGAGACGTTAAAAGTTAAGGACATCACATGTGCATTTCTCCCTCATATTTTAACCCAGATAATAAATTCATTTTGTGATATGTATATTCTTACAGAATTTTCCACTCACGAGTAAATTAAATTGGTAGTGAGCAAAGGACTGAGGCAAGTATATTCACAATCTCATACTTATTTCAGTTTAGCGCATTATCATTTGTTCCGATATGCGTAGAAGGTTAGATTTATACTTTAATTGTTCTGATGCATGAGCATGCTATGCTTTTGATTCTGCTAGCATGATATGAATGATGATGCATGGATATAAATGAGCTTTGAATTTCAGCTATGTTTTCAATCTTATATCTGTGCAATGAGAATGTGAATGATGCCCCTTATGGGGGTTATGCCACATGGTTGGCAAAAGGAAAGGAAAGGTGCTGATGTGTTCTTCACCTGACCAAGAAGAAATGTTATTTGACTACGTAGTCACTCAGAGGGATCATGCGGTCCAGCCTGGCCAGCTGTGTACTGTATGGTTAGCAGATCCACGGGTGTAGCCCCCGTTGGATATTTGAGAATGTTATGATCAGGTGTATACCTGACTTTCTTCAAGGGGGGATCACAAGTTGTATATCATCAGTGAATCCTCAAAGATTTTGAAGGTTTCCGAGGTCTTGGTATTGCTTCACCAAGCCTCACAAACAGAATTTGAATTTCTCTCCTTTGATTCCAGATGAAAGTCGTTGAATTATTCATATTTGCCTCTACGTGTATATACTTGCTGGGCGTAAAACGCTCACCCATGTTGAATGTTAATGATTTGCAGGACAGAAAGCTAAAGCTGAACCCTCTGACAAGGGGAAAGCAAAGATGATAAGCTGCTAAGTGTTTATCTTTTTGATAGAACTGATGAAGGAAAGAAAGGAATGAATGAAGGAAAGAAGGAAGACGTTTGAAGAGTCGATGAGATTTATTTTGTTATTAGGAAATGATGTAATAGCTTCCGCTGTAATCACTTAATTCTTGGGATGTAATAATTCTTAAATGCTGTTTCTATTCAGTATTTATTTATGAATGGATGAATGGTTATCTTTACCTTCTTATGATGATGCCCTAGTCCGGTATGGGACTATGGGGTCGTCACAAAAGAGACTAGACTTGAGAGAGAGAGAGAGAGAGAGAGAGAAACATATTCAACAGCTAGTACTGCAATTCTCCTTGCTTCAGATCATGAGACAATTTGTGGGGTGTTCGTGTGGATACCGTATAGGCGTCATCCTGTTGGATTGCATTAAAGATTCGGAGCCGTTCAACACCCTCATCAAAGCTTCGAATTTTGCAGGTTTAATCGGTAAAATCTTAAATCATCTGTATTAAATTATTTCGCATGGATCCTCGGGTTAAGGTTTCGTTTTCTTTTTTTTTTGTTTTAAATCATTTTTCTGCTGCGTTTTTTTTGTAAAAACCCTACAGCAACATCATGGGATAGTTAGTAATTCCTGATTACATAGCATCAGGGGATAATAGCTAACCTCCAATGATGTGGCAACAGGACTTATGAAAAAGCTATTTATATGCATTTTCATATTCCCTAACGACACACCAAACATTTATTTGCTCTTTCTAACAACTGCTCAAGCTTTCTTCTCACTTATTCACAGAAACCCTACCTTTTATTCTCAAATTTTCTAACGCAATCAATGGCACCAAGCACTGCTCAAAGGATTCTTACGGATCTAGTGATTCAACAAACCAACTTTGTGGCTTCTCTAACATCGATGAGGTGGACGCATGTTTCAAGTCGATGATGCGCTACTTACTTAACTCTTGGTATAGCAAGGTCATATTCACTGATGACGAGATGTCGGGGGAAGCCATCTCGCAACTCTAGTCGAACGCCAAGTTTAACCTTTCCATGACAAGGACAAATGCTATAAAAGTGATTTCATTCAAAATTTCTTCTAAAAAAGGGAAAATTACTCCCTCCAGAATTAATTCTACTCTTGGGTTGCCATCAAGAGATTTTGTTGAAGTGCCAACTGATGCTGAATTGCTAGACTTCTTGAAAGATCTGGGCTACAACACCCCAGACCCTACGACGTTGAAGTCCAAGGATCTCAAGATGGTGAACGTGAAGAAAGAGCTCTCTTATCTCTTTGATACCATCACAAAAGTATTCTCAGGTAAGTCCTCAAACTTTGAGGTAATTACCTCTCAAACTCTGAAAATTGTTTATGCCATGATTCGAAATGTAAAAATAGATATAGAAAAATTAATTTATGATGATCTGGTTATTAAAATGGGTAGTCATACTTCTAAGAAATCAGAAGTATATTATGTCATATTTTTATCCATGACTATTAAAGATCAACTACCTAATCTATCTTTTGAGAATGCAGACATAGCAATACAAAGTTATACACAAATGAAGAGGCTATTCAATGAGATAAGCAAGAAAGCCTACACAAATGAGCTATTTGTGCTTCCATAGCACATGGCACAGGTAAACACTGCAACTCAATCCCTTTCTCAACCTCCTATTTCTTCTACTTTTACTACAATGGTTGATCCAACTACCACTTCTCAGCTTACCCAAGTAGTACAACCCTCTTCTGAACAACAACAGCTCTCAATAGCCCAACTCTTAGTCTCCCAAAAGAATAAGGGTACTAAAAGAAAAATCTCAGAAGTAACCACAACAACTGAAGGAGAGCAAGAAGAAAGAATGGTTGGCTTGAAAGAGAAGAAGAAGAAAACGAAAGCCAAGAGAGATGACCACAAACCAAGTCAGACAGTATCCTCCTAAAAGAATACTGATCTTGATAAGGAACAAAACACATCTCTAGTTGTTTCCTCCCAAAAGGATTCCATTATTGAAAATAGTCCCCAACCAGGGACAAACATGAATGAGGCACAAACACTGACCATAAGCGTTGATGAAACTCTTATTAGGATATTTGAGAGTTACTTGAAGATATCTAACATAGTGAGTGAACACACAAATTTTTTATCTAAATTTTTGGATGGATCACCTCCTCATTGTGTGATCCAGAGGTGATCCATCCAATACTCTCATCTACACCTCTCCCTTCTTTCTCTTTATCTCAATTTTTTCTAGATGTCATGACACAAACTCTAACTATCATGAAATCAGATCCTCCAATTTCTCATTTCTTGGAGGAACCAATTCGATAAGATTCAGTGATTTAATGATATGATTCAGTAGAATTTGAGTACTAAACTTTTATTCGACTAAATACTCGAGTTCAAATTCGAGTATTGAAAAATTTATTAGAATAAAATCTAAGCACACTAATTTTCACCCAAATTAGACTTATTTACAACTATATATAGAGAGAGATGTTCTCTCTCTATATATTTATAGAGAGACAGAGATATGTATGAATTACTTCTTTCTCCATCAAATAAGTTTCTTTTACGATGCACAAATATCAAAAAAATTACTTATTATTTTGTTCAATTTGTATATGATAACAAAAATAACTTTTAATTAGAACTTATTTAAACCATAATAAAGATTTGATTTTTTTTTTTTTCGAGCAATCACCTCATAACTTTTTTTTCTTATTTATTCAACATATTAAGTAAATCAACCTATTAAAGAATTTATTGGATTTTTTCAATGCATAAAGGTAGGTATTTCTTTTCTCTATATCAATTAGATAACTAATTTTCATTAAATATTGTTAAGGATAGTTTAGTGATGGAAACATTAATTTTTTTCTAGAAAAGTTGAAATAACTTACTCCCTTCGTTCCAATAAAATAGTAAATTTTGAAAATTATATTTGTCCTCAAAAAAGAATTATATTTGCATAATATTTTTTCTTTTGATGTTTTATTTTTAAAAATTTGTCATTGTAATATTTTTATCTTATTGTTAATTGAACATTTATAACAAATTTTATGAGAAAAAAAAAACTTATGATCTAGATATGTAATTGTCAATCAAACACTAAATATTAATATTTGTCAAAAACTTAAATATAACTAATATTAGAGGGAGTAAATGATAGGAAAAAAGGAACATTTAAAATAACTTATTCAATGGGAAGAAGTAATATACTTGCAACAAATCGTATAGCATAACTTGAGTTCCAAAACCTACCGTAGGATTTCTTAGTATATTGTTGGATTTCTTTCTTTGGCCTTATTTATATCTTTAAGTTGACTAGTCGATTTTTAAAATTGCATCATTAGTTTTAGGACTGGGATTATCTAATAAAAGTATAAAACATAAGGTCTGCTTAGTGCTCTATATAATTGATTAATAGTCCTTGATTATTAAAACCTATTCTCCTTTGGTACAATTGAGTGGTCCTATTTCACTCTCCACCACCAAGATACTTCGTATGCTAGTCCTTATGCCATTTTTAATTAAGTTTCCAAATATTCTATGAATGTGAGAATGCTCTAGTAGAATCATCAGGAGAATTTTGTGCTTATGAGAGAGAATAATAGTAAAATTGATATTGCATTCGTTCAAATTATAAGATTATTGACAAATTTTTAGATGAGATTAACTTAATTTGAACCGTAAAATAGTTTAGTTGGCATTATAGTAATCTTATACTCCATGTCTCATTAATATTGACATTTTGGATTTTTATGAAATCTCTCGTGTAGTTTGGCATTTTAAGAATAAATATTAACGCACCTTATTTCCCAAAACATCTATTATATTAAAATTTTAGCTCACAAAATAACAGTTCGGTAAGTTTACATCACAGCGAGAGAAAGAAAAAAATTAAACATCACATATTTAAGAGAAAAAAACAACCGCTTAATGGAAAGAAGTCCGATAAAAAATATATATATTTCACGTATAAGTGTGTGATACAAATACTAGTCTTTAATTACTCATTTACAATGCATTTGTTATAAATTAGTAGTTCAAAGTATTTTTAGGATTATTAGGTATTCACTCAGTCTCATGTTATGTAAGGTCAAATAAAAGGTCACAATTAATTGGCCTAAATTATAAAGGAATTTTATGACCAAGAAAGAACTACTATAAATTTCAAAGATTGATCGGAGCCAGAATATCATGTCCAAGAAGTGATGCACTTGATGGGAAGTTTGTGGCAGCTTAATGCCCACTAACTAGTGGTAACTTTATAAAACTAAAGTAGGTCGGAGAAAACAAATCAAATGATAAACCTCATAAACATTGGGAATTGATATTAACAAGATAAAAAAATCATATATAACAACTACAAAATAAATGTTAGAAATCTATTCGAGGCCTCTAAATTATATCAGTTTTATATATTTGGTTCTCGATTTTTTTTTTACAATTTGTTTGATACACAAACTTTTTAAAACATGCACAATTAGAAAATTTGCAATCATTCGTTAAATCTAATAGAAAATACACTTATGTAAATCACACACGTAATTTTCAAATAATGAAATGATCGACTTACTTCATATGTAAACTTTATTTCCGACTATTCTTTAGTTATATTAACTTTGTAAATTTAATTAGGAATATTCAAAGAATTTCTCAATAAAATAAAAGATTAAAATTTAAATGTATGACTCACATTAGTATTTGTTTTGACAGATTTAATGAGATATTGACAAAATTTATTGATTGCGCAAGTTTTAAAAAATTTGTGCACCAAATAAGTTATGAAAAAATTTAGGCACCAAATATACAAAATTAATCTAGTTCGGACAACGTTGAAAAAGTTTTCCCTAAATTTTATTTGGATATCCACATCATATATCTTTGATAATTGACATTTAGAAAATTCATCTCATACAAAATAAAATGGATACACATATCTAAAAAACAGGTGTTACACTATGTCTCCGTACCTATAATATTCACACCATTAAACAAAAGACAATGCATAGATTATATTATCATAACATTCTCCCTTAAAGATTACATTATCATAACAATCCCCTTTAAAGAAAGCCCAACATGGGAAGAATAAAAGAACCATCCCAACAATAGATCATGCCGACTACTAAAAGATTTAGTGGAGAAGGTAATGGTTGCTGCAGGTGAAGTTCTCCTTAAGTGGTTTAAACAGGTGTTACGTGTAATATTATCGATTAATCGCGAGGTTTCGGATCGATATCTGCCTCGTAAATCGTGAGGATCTAATCTAGGCTGCTAATTCAGAATGTTGGCCTTAAAAAGATGGTGCACATTTCTTTCCCCTGATGATAATAATGGTCTTATCTCTCAAAATTGTGATTGTTTTTATCCCTACAGTGTTCTCACAATCTCAGAGCCTTTAACATGTTTCTGATGACCTATATTATACAAAAATAGGAAAAATGCAGTACTTTTGTTCTGCAGTCCTGGCTTGAGGGTGTGCAAAATTCTCACATGAATTAGTCAGATGTTTACTAATAGGACTCATTGAAGATCAATAATAAAACTAGAAGACTACCCCAGATCCCACTTTTCCATGATGATTGGAACTTGTGCCATTCCACATGGAGAAGCAATCTCTAGCATTAATTTCCCACACAATGAAATGATCTTTACAACAAAAGTTCTGGTTTCCCAACAAAATTATGAAAGAAAATGCATGCATCAAAATTCGAAATATATAATGAAATTGTACTCCCTTGATTCCGTTTTGGTTGATGTCTTAAGGTTATGTATGCATATCAAAGAGTATAACTATCGATGTATCACTTGTCTTTATCAAATTAATTAAGATATGGATATGAGCAATAATACCTTTCTTTTGATATTCACTAAAAAATTGATAGTAAAGCGAAGGTTTTCTTTTTCTTTAGTTTTTGTTATGTTTTAGTTTAAGTGTTTAACTATCCAGAATCCAATGACGAAAATGTTATCTTCTAAAACACAGAGGAGCAATTAATATGGAAATGTGTGTCACTGATGCTTTTTCTCTTTAACTTGCAAATGATAAAATAAAGTAATTAATTCTCGAATTTAAGAGGTAAAGAAACAAACATAAACGAACCCATATACACCCCACCTCTGTATACATATACACCCGCGCACACATACAATTTATTTATTCTATTTCAAAAGTCTTTGGTATTCAAAATGTGCCTCTCAAGAGAAAACATGTATTCTGTAATCCTGCAAAAAAGTTATGATCCCTCTGTATCAATCTGATGAAACTATAAAGCCTCTTATCCTTTTAATGAAAAATCGTTATAAATTAAAAAAATATTCACATCTAGCTATCTCCAACTATTATTCCATTTCCATTCCCACTTCAAATTTCATTCCATTTCAAGATTCACATAGCAGGAACTTCCTGTTATTTTTCTCAGTTATAAAAATTAAGAACGCTTATCTAAATGGACCAAAGCTCAAAGATCTACATAAGACATGGAGGTTGACATCGGTTAAAACCTCAACAATCTTATAAATTCCAGATTGAAACTAACGGTTCTTATAATCAACTTCAATGAATTAACCAGCTACGGAGTGTTAAGCAAATAAAAATGCATACGATGAGAATCTACACCAACTGCCCGGGACACTCATCCCCAAAAAAATACTCAATTCCAAAATTAAATACAACGTTTCGACTTTTTTTTGGGGTGAAAGATGGCATATTAAACTTCATAATTAATGCGATCACTGCAAGTTTTGAATACATGATCAAACATTTTTTTCATAAACTATAAAGTATTATAATTGTATCAACCAAATTCAACTAAACTTAATAAGTTGTCGCTTGACTTAAAAATTCAAATACGTATCCTCGACTTTGAAATGGAGGATAGTACATTTAATCACCTTTGTTATTAATAATGATGGTCATAGTTTGAAGTGGTCAGTTCTATACACTGAGAACAAGAACAACGCAGTTAGAAAATACACGACGTGTATACAGTGCTATCTGCAAAATTATGATACAATACGCACCCATTACTGCAAAATAACTTGAATATGTAATGAAATGCCGAAGCAAAAACGTGGAAATAATGTCACCGTACAAAAAGGAGATCTTGTTGTGAGACCACATCACTCCAGAGCTTTCATTCCAGGATCTGCCTAATACAACCTGCCAGAGCATTCTGCTGAACCACAATAGCATTTTTTCACCTTGATTTTGCCATTCGAATCATGAAACTGATTAACCGCATAATTGTAATGATAGGTCAGTTCCTGTAAAGGAGGAATATTTTCCGCAGCAAAGAACATGATGTGAGGCATATTTTTGTTGTCGTGATCATAAAGGACATTTTGAGCATAAAGATTGGGGGAGCAACTGTGATTTATGAACCTCCCAACATTTCCATACTCTGCAGCATAAATGGTGAAGCCACCACCATCCATAATAGCAGAAGAAGACGCTTCTGCTTGAGAACAATCATTATAGTTTTGGTCAATATGAAATAGATACTCGTCATCTATTCTCTTTTCAGCTTCTCTGTCCTCAAGCAGCTCTCCTATATACTCGCATGTAAAACTTCCAGACGAAATAGAATTTAGCGACCTAACACCCCATCCCCTTGACTCCGTTTTGAATATTTCAAGCTGGTATTTAATCCCATGCTGACTGACTCTATTATAGCAAGAGGGAGGACATTTGCAAGAAGGGCCACACTCATACACCAGTGGCTTTGCTTCAACAATAGCCCCATTAAAGTTGTATGGAATCTCTCCATTCTTCGCTACACACAAGCAAGTCCTAGCATCCAAGCATCCACCTTTACAATCACAACCCTGGTAAGGAGTAAGGCAATGATCAGGATATATCATCCTAGGAATATAGGTAAACGGTGGGGGTTTCCCATCATCTATTGTGTTGACAGCACAAATTCGAATTATTTCTTTGCCTCCTGATATATCACTAACACAAAGACCCTCCCGAGTTTTAGATTTTACAGATTTCTTCACTTCTATTAAAGCAAGCTCTGGTTGGCCCAGAATTCTTCTTAACTCGAACTTAAATACCAACTTCCCATGTGTTCCCTCTTCTTGCCAATACCTATCCACAGTATACAGGCCATCATAAACATATTTCATAACGACCTTACTTCTTGCATCTACAGAGTCAGAAGCTTTTGTCTCTTTAGATCCACGGATAACCCGTACAGCATTCTTCGCTGATATGCTATTCTTCAATGCCAAATTTCCTCTTTCAAGCTTCTGGTCTTCAGGTTGCTTATCCTTTCCTATCACATTACCTCCTTGACCAGAGTATATAAGAACATCAGCACTATCAAGCTCATCAGCATAACCCCCTGAAGCCACAATACTAGCTGCAACAATTTCTCCGCGATGTTTCATGTAATCTATACCTGCCTGGTACAAACGATGAATGCCAACAATAGCTAGCTCTACCCTGTACTGAAACTCATCACCAACTTCAACTCCAGGCACTGCCCCCAGTATTTGTTTCTCTGTGTGAACTTCTTTCCCTTTATCTTTAAGAATCTTTGCAGCCAAAAGATCAATCCTTCTAACGTCTTTCTGCTTGGACTTTGGTTGTTCTCCATGTCTCGATTTAGATTCTACCCCTTGCAGTACCTTCCGACAAATAGCTTGGAAGAGACGCAGGCACTCTCTCACTCTGTTACGGGCATCACCACAATTAGAACTGTTTGGACCAAGAGGAGGAAGAGTGACCTCAAATTTTTCTGATCCTTGACCAGCAGCGGAAATTTCAAGTTTTCCTTCAGTGGGTGAGACACAATCCTCCGCGTCCTTGATGACGAGGTTTGACGTATCTTTATAACCAACCTTGTTAACAGAAAGAGACTTATCTCTGCTCGAAAAAAATTTGTTAGTAGTTTTAGTCTTGCCACCAAGTCTAGACTTCTCTTGCCCAGTGAAGTCATGCTTCTTTTCTTTTTTTCTGCTGATACCATTATCCAAAATAGTTAAAGTCCCTTTCTGTTTTGCAAATTTATGACATGTGGTGGCCATCAGACCTTGCACGATTTCCCTGTCAAAATCAACTTTCAAATCAACAGCATTGCCTAACATATTTCCATTATGACTTTCCTCACACGTGTAAACCACAATCTCCTTTGAGGTACTTGAGCTCTCTTTCCCATGTCTCAGTGGAGCATCTGGACTGGCCTTCAAACATTGCACAGCCGGTGGAGGAGCACTCCTCACACATTCCTCCTCTACCACACTCAAATACTTCTTCCCTATATTAATCCCCACGCAATCCGCCTTTATTGGTGGAGGAGCATTCCTCACACAATCCTCCTCTACCACATTCGAACACTTTTTCCCTGAATTAATCCTCACGCGATCCTCCTCTGTTGGTAGAGGAGCTTTCCTTCCACAAAATGGAGGGAAGTCACGAATTGCTGAAACCCTTCTCAGAGTATATTTATTCCTCAAGCTTGTCTCAGCAGAAATATCTACATCACTAGTACGACCCTGATGAGGTGACAAAGGCTTTTCCACCGAACCAGCCACCAATTCAGTCAGAACTTTACTGTTTGCCACGTCTTGTGAAACAGATTCATGCTCAACATTCTCAGTTTTAGCATCATCAGCCTCTACATTGTCTTCCACATTATTAGCAACCACCATGACTTCAGTCATTTCCAGAGAATTCAAGCTGACCCTCGACACATTTGGACCACACCCTGGTGGAAAATCTCTAACTGCTGAGACCTTCCTGGCCTTGTACTTAACCTGTGCCGGATAACCATTCTCCACCAGCCCCTTCTTGGCACCATCAGTAGACAAATTTCCATTCACCAATGAAACCATCCTCACAACACAACTGTCACAACATCAAGGGAAGTGCTTCGTAATGGGGAAAATCAAATAGGGTTTAAAAACAGACCAAATTACAGAGAAACTAAACTCAACTGCATAATAAGCTTAAATCAAGAACATTGATGTTAAATTCACAAAAAAGCAGGACACCATAATTCATAAATCATACACAATTTCGCGACGAATGTGAATGAAAACATTAACATCAAATACAGAAAAATCAAAATAATTGACAACGAAACCTAAAATAAGAATTTAGAAATATGTGATTGCTACAAACAAACATCAAATCGAAAAGGGTATAACGCACGTCGGTAACAAATTAGGGATTGAAGTTATGAAAACAATCAACAAACAAAAAAAGTAACAGAATCACCTGATAACTGTGTTGAATTCGTATTAGACGTAATCGAAATTTGGGGTTCGAAATTGATTGAAGTAATTAAAGATGTTCTTCTTCTTCTTCTTCGTCCCACTTCCAGTCGCGAGTCGCGAGCTCTATAATTTTCTATTTCTTTTCTTCTCCAATTTTTTGGACATGGAATACGGATTGGATAAGCCGAACAAAACCATTTGTCTCACCTCATCAAATGACTCGAATGAACATCCGTACGAACGAGTATTTATAGATTTCCCAAAGTATCCAATTTAAACGCCATGAGATATTGAGATGTACTGTGTAGCTCAAATGATGTCTCATTCTTCTTTCACACTGTTCTTTCGTACGCGCAGTTGCTCCTCAGAGGAGAAAAATATTTATATTTATATATTATTTGTGTTTTTAATATAAATATTATTTTATTCCTTTCAAAAAAAGAGTAATATTTGAGAATAATAATTACTCTAAAAAAATAACAACATTTGCATAATTCTTTTGTCATAATTTTTTTTTTAATTTATCACTACAATCTTCTTATATGATTTTTAATTAGACATTCATAACAAATTTAATGTGAAAAACTTATTATTTCTACATGTAAATTTTAGTCACATATATAAAATAAAAATTTGTCAAAAATTTAAATATTATTCTTTTTGTGAAATAGTGAGAGTGATAATTTATTTTTTTTCATGTTAATTTTGTATTAAATGTTAATTTTCTTTTGTTTTTCTCCTTACCCAATAATTATAGAAAGTGTCAAGTATAACGATGTTTATGATGATATAAGGAATATTTAATAATTGTGCATTTGTAAATACTTAAGATATGTTATAAGTCTTAGTATATTTGTACAAATAAACATCCACTAATAGACAATTTGTCAAGGGATAGTGTTAACTGCGCTAGGCAAGTAATCAGGGGATATCTCTAGGACTTGGTATGTCAGGAAATGTCTGCTTGTATTTAATGATCAATTATTTCGTACATCAGACATTCAAGAAAAGGTCAAAAATAATATTAGTGATTAAAGACATTAGTATTTGAAAAAACACCAGTGGATAAACTCGTCAAGGGATGGCTCAAATACTATGTTAAGGAATGTTGTCAGTGGATAAATCCGTCAAGTGATACTACCAGGGGATATCATCAGTGGATAACTTAACTGTCAGGTGATACCATCAGGGAATACCTTGACCGTTAGGGGATACCATCAAGGCATATCGTCAATAGTCGAGTTTGTCAAGGATATCATCAGGGGATAATCCGAACACTACATTAGCGGATGACATTAGTGGATAATATAGGGTCTTAATATCATGGGATCAAGAAACACTGATCTAATTTCATGTCAGGAATTAACATCAGTGGATAGTGAAACACTGATCAAGTCTATATCAGTGCTTGTCATCAGGGGATCCAAAAACACTGATTAAATCAACATCAGGACTTGTCATCAGGGGATAGTTAAGACCTAATCCACGTATCATCAGGGCTTAAGAGATATGTGATGATACTTGGTAAAGAAGCAAAGGGTATAATTGGGAAGATATTCCTTAAAATATGGTGGTCCAATAACAAATTTTACACCAAAAATGCATGGAGAACAAGAACTGAAATAGAAACAATATTAGCCAATAGCAGTTTGACACGTGTATTTTCGAAAGGACGATAATAAGACATATTGCAGCTATGTTGAAAAAGATGCATGGTAAGCACATGGGTTCTACATCTGTTCTCCTATATATGGAAGAGTTGTTACACAAAACTACCAAGGGAACTTGAGAGGAAAAAAAAAACACAAATCTAGAAAAACTTAAAAATATCTCTGTCAATTTTCATACACTAGAAAAAAGTTTTGTAATAGTTCTTGAGAGAAATATTTAGAGAGAAATCGTAGCTAGTGTGTGAAACAAGAGGTTGTAATCACTTACATAATTATAGTTCTTTAATCACTTTGTGATTATACAGATTCTCAAGAAAAAAACTCAAGTTATAATACAACTATTGTAACATGAATTTATGTGTGATCATTTTAATTCCAGTAAAATTTTTCTGTATATTGTAGCTATTCCAATTTGTGCTTATTTAACCTTAATAGAGCAAAAAAATTGTGGTGTTTGTATTCAATCTCATTCCCCCACCCCTCACCCCCATGTACAAACACTTTAACTTATTTTGTTCTAACAACTGGTATCGGATGCCTCTAGCAGATTACAATTGCTAGAAGATGTTTGTCCCACAAGATGGTTTGTAGAAGGGGGGAGGGAGGGAGATGAATACAAACCATAAAATTCTTTAAAATTTTGTGAGTTTAATGAATATACTGTATTAAAAGTTGAGAAATTGAAAGAATACAATATATCATAAGTGTTTCCAAACTTTTATAAATCAATGAAATATTACAAAAGTTCACTGGTGTGAATGACCAGTTTCTTACAACTCTGTTGAAAATAACCGCTGCACACTAGAATATGATTTCTAATTTCTCTTAAGTTATTAAAACTTGTTTCTCTCTCTCTGTAAGTTTATTACACCTGTGATATGATCTGAGATAATATGTATACTAGTGTTTTTGTGTATCTCAGTGATATCTTATTGTATTTGTGTTTTTGAATCCTATTTGCTTCATGTCTCTATTTATAGACAAATCTCCTTTGTTCTCCAAGTTTCTTCAGTGAGTTACCTCCAAAAATATCTCTGATATTCTTTAGTAATTGTAGCTCTGTCACATAACTTCTTTTTGCATAACCTTTCTTGCACGTCAACCTGTTATGTAACATCTCTGGTATATCAGCACACCAGCTCCCTTAGTTTCCTCTTAGAGTGCCCATGATAAGTTATCTCTGCAAATAATAAGTTATCTCTATGAACTTCCTAGTTTTTGATTTGACCAGCTTCCAAATTTTCCTCCTTCAAGTTTCTATAAGTTATCTCTGCAGTTGTCACACTAGCAGCAATACACGCATGCCAGTGTATAATATAACTTATCTTCATATCAGTGTTCACACTTGTAGTGTATATTTTATCTCCTTGAAGTTTTTTTGGTAGTCAATCTCTCCTTATTGGACCATTTATATTTTAATTCCACTACCTTTAGACTTGAGTTAGTGGATTTGTAAATTCAGCCATGTGTTATCCCATATGTCATCTTTAGTCTCTAATCATTTTATCCCTTTACGGATAATTTTGTTCATCAATGGATATTTATCCCCTGACGACTAATTTTGTTCATCAGTGGATATTTTATCCCCTAACGGGCTTCACTTGATTTCAGCAATAGAGAATTTCCTAATAACTTTAGCGATAATCTTTTTGAGTTTAACGATATTGTTGATTTGCCCGACGACTTTGGCGATAATCATTTTGAGTTTGGCGTTGTTGTTGATTTGCCCGACAACATTAGCAATAGGCAAATGACTTTGGCAACAGTCAAAATGACTTTGGCATTGAGTTTGGCGTTAGCCTAATAACTTTGGCAATGGTCAAATCTTCTCAAGGTTACTTCAATGCATTGGAGTGTCTTTACCTTAATCTCTGGTAGTTTCAATATTAGTCTCCGATGAATAAACACTTGGTCTCTGATGAACAACCACTTAGTCTCTATAAAAGACTTGGTCTCTGGTGAACAAAAATTTAGTCTCCGATGAAAAAAATTTAGTCTTTGATGAACAAAAACTTAGTCTCTGATAAACAAAAACTTACTCTCCGATGAACAAAAACTTAGTCTCCAATAGGTCAATTTTGCTTGACCAACATTGACTTTTGTTGAACTCTCCAAATGCATTCCTTGTAGTCTCCAAATGCATTCCAAATACATGTACAATTACAAATTAAACAATTCTAAGTGTTTGTACATTATTATCAAATGTTCTAATTCCTAACAGAAGTTCTTTATCTATGGTTAACAACGCTAGAAATAGTAAGGCTCTCATTTTGGAACATGGCAAGTACTTCTTCTGGAGACAGCGAATGATAATTTATCTCAGGTCTATTGATGATGAATATTTACAAGTTCTAGAAGAAGGTCCTCAGATACCAAAGAAGCTCATTCCTCAAAAGGTAGTGAATGGAGTCAACGTTTCGGAATGTTTATCCCAAAAACTACTAATGAAATGACTCCAGAGGGAAGAGAGAAAGTGAAGAAGGATCTCAAAGTTACTGGTATCCTTTATAATGGCATAGATGATGACATGCTTAACAACATCATGAATCTCAACACATCTAAGTCAATATGGGATACCATCCATATCCTATGTGACGGTATGGAGGACGTACGAGAAAACAAACTGCAACTCTTAACACAACAGTATGAGTGGTTTACAATGAAATCTGGTGAATCACTCACTGAAATGTTTGACAGATTCAACAGATTAGTAAATAACCTAAAAATGTATGGGAAGACCTATGCCAACAAAGATGTGAATAGAAAAATAATTAGGGCACTTCCTATATCATGGGATCCAAAGACAACATCCATCAGGGAATCCAATGACATGAATCTCCTAAACTTAGATAGGCTTTATGGAACCCTAAAGACATATGAACTGGAGGTTCAACAAAGATCTGAAATGTCAGGGGATACCAGAAATATTAAATTAGTAGCCCTAATGGCTAGAAAGAAAAACAAAAGAGAAGCAGGACAAAGTGTCTTGATAAAGCAGCAACTAGGAGATGTTGAAGAAAGTGAAGAGGAAAGTGAAGATAATGAACCTAACTCAAAGGGGATTGAGTACACCCCTAAAGAGTACATGGATGAAATAATGGTCTTCCTTGAAAGAAGGTTCTCCAAGTTGAAATTTCAAAAGCCAAAAGGGACAAAGAAATTTACAGTAAGAAACCTAGTAGCACAAGCAACTTCATTGATAAATCAAGAATCAAGTGCTACAAATGCAATGAAATGGGACACTTTGTAAACGAGTGCCACAAGGTTGACCATGAAGGTGAGCCTAAAGGGAAGGAAGCTGCAGTGGATTACAAGAAAAAATACTTTGACCTTCTTAATGTTAACAAGAAGGGCAAAACATATATTACTTAGGGAAAGGACTAGGTTGACTTAAATGAAGAAACTGTGGAATATGTCAACCTAACCTTGATGGCATCATTGAAAGCAACAACTTACAGGTTAGTCTTGACATTTCCCCTAACATGTCTAAAAATGATTGTTTTAAAACTGTTAAGGAAATGATATGTGAGATCAGAGACCTCTATGACACCTTAAAGAGTGTTGTGGCTGAGACTGAGAGAGTGAAGAAAATCAGTGAACAACTAACTGCTAAAAACACTCTTTTAGAATTAGAACTTACTAGACTTAAGAATCTGAAAAAAGAACTCTTCAAGACTAGGAACCTCTTTGACTGTGCTATAAAGAGAGAAAAATGGACCTCCAAAAATCTAAAAGAAGAGGAGGAGGTCATAAGAAGGTGGATTGAGTCTAGCAAGAAACTAGAAGATCAATTAAACAATAGAAAATGTTATCCCAGATCTAGTTTAGGCTATAAGAAGACTTAGGTGAAGCAACCTTCAATTGAGGTTGAAAATGCTGCTAGCTTTGGTAAAAGGCCCGTACAACCTGTCAAGTTTGTGAAAGCAATAACCAAACTAGAGAAAGTGAATGTTTTCCCTAAGAGTATAGCTTCCACAAGTGGTGGAAGTGGCAAGATGTCTATTCTTGCCAAAGCACCCAAAGTCCCCACCAAGAAGGAGTTTGACTATGTATCAGTAGATACATAGTCATCAAGGAATGTTAGTGTATCAGGCCTTAAAAGCCCTTCAAGGGATAAAGACCTATCAAGGGATAAGTAAAAGAATAGGAATGAAAAGTTAGGAGTGAATAAAGTTAATAACTATGCTCCCAATTCTAAAGCCCCTAGAAAAGTATGTTGGAATTGTGGCAATTTTAATCATTTATCTTTTCAATGCAAGGAAAAGCCACAGATATTAACTTTCACAATATTATATGCTGATGATTTACCTAAGTCAACTTTTGTTCATGCAAGCAACCCTAAGGGTAAAGAAAAGAAGGTAGTTGATAAATCTAAAGCAATATGTGAAGCTCCTAAACAAGAGAAAATGTGTGTTTTGCCTAAACCAAAAGTGAAATCTAATGAAAATGTTGTTATATCAATAATTGTGACTAAACCTAGAAGACCCAAATCCACTTGGATACCAAAAACAAATTAAATGTTATTTGTGTGCAAGGAAAAGTCAAAAGCAAGCGAGTCTGGTTTCTAGACAGTGGCTGCTCAAGACACATGACCGGAAACAATGCCCTGCTCACATAGTTCACTTAAAAGGTTGGTCCAGTAATTTTATTTGGTGATGACATTAAAGGACAAACACTTGGTTATGGAAAAGTAGCAAATGAGAATGTCTCATTTGATAATGTAGCACTTGTTGATGGGCTAAAACACAATCTATTAAGCATAGGTCAACTATGTGACAAAGGATTCATCATTTCATTCAAAGGTGATAAATGTTTGATCTCCAATGAAGATGAAGGGAAGTTAATTTTGTCAGGGGTTAGGAAAAGAGATCTTTATGTTGTTGATTTTGGCTCAACAAATGGAGCCTCATGTTTCTATAGCAAAGCAACTCCTGATGAAAGCAGACTATGGCATAAGAAGCTCTCTCACTTAAACTACAAAATAATTAATGATTTGGTGAAGAGAGAATTGGTGACTGAACTACCTTAAACGAAGTTTACTCAAGAGGGTTTATGCTCAGCCTACCAACAAGGGAAGCAAAGGAGATCATCCTTTGTCAGAAAAAAAACCACAATGATCGAAGATCCAATTCAAATGCTACATATGGATATTTTTTGGTCCTGTGAATATAATGTTAGTACAAAAAAGAGATTTCATTGGTCATTGTGGATGACTACACCATATACACTTAGGTCAAGTTCCAATATGCTAAATTAAAGGTGCCTCAATAAGTCATTAACCATGTAAAGAAAGTTGAAACTGAATCTGGGTCAGTGGCTAGGATTTTGAGAACTAATAATGGAACTGAATTGAAAAATGTAGTTGTTGATGGGTTTTGTGTGGAGAAAAACACCAATCATACACTCTCATTTTCAAGGACTCCTTAATAGAATGGTGTAGTGGAAAAGAAGAATAGAAACTTGATAGAAGTCGCTAGAACAATGTTTGTCGAGGCCAAAATTCCTACCTACATTTAAGCTGAAACAATTTTCATTACTTGCTTCACTCAAAATAGGTCTTTGATCAATAAGGCTCACAACAAAACACCATATGAGCTGATGACAGGGAGGAAGCCAAACATCAAGTTCCTACATGACTTTGGTTACAAATGCTCTGTATTAAGGAACTTTGGTGAAAACTTAGGAAAATTTGACTCAAAGACTGATGAAGCTATTTTCCTAAGTTATTCCCTAACATCCAAGGCCTACAGGGTTTACAACAAAAGGCTCCAGGTTGTGGTGGAGTTTATAAATGTAGCTTTTGATGATCAAGAAATTTCTGGCCTTGAAGACCCTAGTTTTCATAAAGAGCTCAGATTTGAAAATGAAGATGGTTTTGATGATTAAGAGATAGAAGCTGATGTGTGCAATCAAATGGAGAATCTAAACATCCCTGATGTCAATCCAAGCAACCAAGAAGCCCCTTCAGTGGATAGAGTAAATTTCCTGGACAATAGATCAGGAAATACTCTATCAAGGGATAATCCATCAGGGAATACACTATCAGGAGTTAA
This sequence comes from Centella asiatica, assembly GCA_014636745.2. Classification (NCBI taxonomy): domain Eukaryota; kingdom Viridiplantae; phylum Streptophyta; class Magnoliopsida; order Apiales; family Apiaceae; genus Centella; species Centella asiatica. The sequence continues at coordinate 30,766,684 of CM025788.1, forward strand.
CTTTTACACTGACATGAGTACAAATTCAGGGGGAGTTTTCTCAGAAGCTGGTAGTACAAAATTAGGGGGAGTTTCTGAAGATCATGCAAGTTCATCCAAACTCCCCCTTAAGCCCAAATAGTCTAGAAATCACACAACATAATTGATTATTAGTAAACATAGCCAAAGAGTAATGACCAGAAGAGCTACATCTAATGAATGTCTATATGCTTTTTTTCTTTCTCAAAATGAACCAAAGAAATTTGAAGAAGTCATACAAGATGTTAATTGGATCATGGCAATGTAGGAAGAGTTAAATTAATTTAAGAGGAATCAAGTGTGGAAGCTGGTGCCTAAGCCTAAAGATAAAATTGTCATTGGCACCAAATGGCTATTCAAGAACAAGATGGACGAAGCTGACATTTTTATCAGAAACAAGGCAAGACTGGTGGCAAAGGAATAACTTCAAAAAGAAGGAATTGACTATGATGAGACCTTTGCACCAATGGCCAAACTTGAAGCTATAAAAAATTTTATAGCCTATGCAACACATTCAAACTTCCAAGTTTATCAAATGGATGTAAACAATAATTTTCTAAATAGGAAATTAGAACGAGAGATGTATGTCCAACAACCTCCAGGTTTTAAAAGTTCTAAGTTCCCAAATCATGTCTTCAAGCTATAAAAAAGACTTTATGGTTTGAAGCAAGCTCCTGAAGCTTGGTATGACATAGTCTAAGTTTTTGGTGAAAAATAAGTTTACAGGAGGTATCATTGACAAAACATTGTTCTTTAGACAACATAAAGGTCATTGTATCTTGGTACAAATCTATGTTGATGACATCATTTTTGGATCCACTAATACCAAGTTGTGTGAGAAGTTCTCCAAGCTTATGCAAAGCAAATATGAAATAAGCATAATGGGTGAACTGTCTTATTTCTTGGGAAATTAAGTTAAACATGTCATTAATGGGATTTACATTCATCAGTCAAAGTATGCCAAAAAAATTCTCAAGAAATTTGACATGGAGGACTCAAAAGTAGTAAAGACATCAATGGTCACAACAACCAAGATTGACCCTTATAAGAATGGAAAAAAAAGTTGATCTAAAGACTTATAGGGGAATGATTGGTTCATTGTTGTACTTGACAGCAAGTAGGCCTAATATTATGTTTACAACATGTCTTTGTGCAAGATATCAAGCTAACCCAAAGGAGTCTCATCTAATTGTTGTGAAAAGAACTTGAGGTACATCAAAGGCACTGCAGAGTTGGGGCTTTGGTATCCAAAGGAGTCTGGTTTTGAATTGATTGGATATTCTGATGCTAACTTTGGAAGATGAAAAATTGTCTGAAAGAGTACCACAGGGAGCTGTCAATTTCTAGGAGGTAGGCTTGTATCTTGGTTCAACAAAAAGTAGTATTCCATTTCAACATCTACTATTGAGGTTGAATACATTGCAGCTGGAAGTTGCTGTGGGCTGACATACAACAAAATTTCAATTTTGTGTGATAGCACAAGTGTCATAGCCATTGCTGAGAACCTTTTGCGACATTCTAGAACCAAGCATATAGAGATCAGATATCATTTTATCAAGGAGCATGTCATGAATGAGAATATTGAACTGCATTTTGTACCAACACATAAGCAGCTGACAGACATTTTCACCAAGGCTCTAGATGAAGCCACCTTCAACAATTTGGTGGGAGAGCTGAGAATGGTGAATTATGCAAATTAAAAATAAATACAGTTGATATAGCAATGCCAGACAAAGTGTTGGAATAGTTCAAACTATCAAATGCTTATGTACTGGTATCTCTAACCTCTCATGTTATTCCTTGACAATGAAATATTTGTGTGCTTATATGTTTTAATTTTAAATAATAAAAAATAAAAAAAAAATTGATCAAGGGTTGTGGTTGTAGTTGTGCTTATCAGGGGATATGCATTTTTCTCTGATGACACTGAATCAAGGGATAGTCATTTTCCTCTGATAACACAACATCAAGAGATAATAACTAATCCCTGATAAGCTGACATCGGGGGATAATAACTAATCACTGATGACATGGCAACACGGGCCTTTTGAAAAAACTATTTATACACAATTTCTCTTTCTCTGACGACACACCAAATGTTTATTTTCTATTTCTCTAACAACCGCTCGAGCTTTCTCTCTCTCTCTCTCTTCACAGAAATCCTAGCTTTAACTCTCTAATATCTTCAATGGCACCAAGCACTGCTCAAAGGATTCCTAGGGATCTAGTGATTCAACAAACCAACTATGTGAGATTCTCTAACATCGACGAGGTGGATGCTTGTTTCAAGCCAATGATGCGGTATTTATTCAACTCTAAGTATAGCAAAACCATATGATGAGGTCAGGGGAAGCCATCTCGTAACTCTGGTTAAGCATCAAGTTTATTCATTCCACCATAAGACCAAATGCAGTGAAGGCAATCTCATTCAAAATTTCTTTTGAGAAGAGAAAAATTACTCCTTCCAGAATTAATTCTACTTTAGGGTTGCCCATAGACAACTTTGTTGAAGTGTCAACAAACGTTGAATTGTTAGACTTCTTGAGAGAACTGGGCTATAACTCCCAAAACACTATGGTGTTGAAGTTCAAGGATCTCAAAAGGGTGAACATGAAAAAGGAGATCTTTTATATCTTTGATACCATAGCAAAGGTATTCTTAGGTAAGTCCTCAAACTTTGAGGTCATTACCTCTTTAACTTTGAAAATTGTCTATGCCATGATTGTTAGCTTTTAGAACATTTGATGATGATTGTCTTTAGATTACTTAGAGTACAAATGTATAGAAAGTGTTAATTAGTAACACTAAAGTTTTGTAGCCAGTAGTTATCTCTTTGATTGTAATTTATTCATTCTTTGTAAAGAGATAAAGTCATTATTTATTTTTAAGTAACTGCTGGAAAGTTATATCAAAGCTTCAACAAGTCAAAATGTGTATTTGATCCGTCGGAGATTACAAAAAGGCTTATCAGAAACTAAGGCAACATTTGTCAAAGACTAAGTATTTTGTCTATCGGAGACTAATGCTTACGTCATCAGAGACTAAGCTTAGTGCATCAGAGACTAAGCTGACGTCATCGGAGACTAAATCAAGAGCATCAGAGACTAAGCTGACATCATCAGAGACTAAGTCTAAAACCATCGGAGACTAAATAACTCTATCGGAGACTACACAACCTGATCAGAGACTAACAGACCAGAAACTAAATGATTAGGGACTAAAAGCTGAAGTCGTTAGGGACTAGTCGTGACTTATTCCCTGATGAGATACAGAGTTCGAATTGAATAAGGAGTGCCTTCCACGTAAATCAAGATATTATTGAAGACGTAGCTGGTAAGGAAACAAGCCAGAAATCTGTTCCTAATCAAAAAGGAAAGATTGTGTTTGATTCGAATAAGGAAGCTGAATCATTATTGATTTAGAATAGAAACTGAGTAATTCAGTTTAGAGAAGCAGTAATTAGGTTTACAGAGAATTGTAATTCGTAGCTATATAGGTTTTCATACTTTTGTATCTTTACTATACAGAAAAGAAAAGAAGCTAATGATCATATTATTGTGATTGTTAGAATTTGTATTCAATTGTTAAAATCAATAAAAGCAATTGTTTATAAATTGATTTGAGTTCTTGTTCTTTATTTCTGCAAGTAATAATTAATTTCTTGAAGAACAAGCAATCAAAAAGAATTCAAAGAACTTGTATTTAACCCCCCCTTCTACAAGTTCTAGGCTATCTCACTGGAAAAACAATGATTATGAATGCAAAAATAAATATATGAAAATTAATTTTTGATGATTTGGTAAAATGGGTAGTTATACTTCTAGGAATTTAGAAGTATATTATGTCAGATTTTTATCCATGATTATCAAAGATCAACTACCTAATCTTTCTTTTAAGAATGATGATGACGTAGCAATACAGAGTTATGCCTAAATGAAGAAGCTATTCAATGAGATAATAAAAAAAGCATACACGACTGAGCCATTCGTGCTACCATCACATATGGCACAAGTAATAACTGCACTCTCTTTTTCTTCTCAACCTCTTATTTCTTCTACGTCAACTAAAATGGCTAAGATCACTACCATTTCTCAGCCTACCCAAGTAATACTACCCTCTTCTGATCTACAACTCTCTATAGCTCAACCGTTAGTCTCCCAAAAGACTAAGGGTATTAAAAGAAAATCCTCAGAAATGACCACAACAACTAAGGGGGAGCAAGGAGAGCGAGTGGTTGTCTTGGAGAAGACTAAGAAGAAGAAAGCCAAGAGAGATGACCCCAAACCAAGCCAAACAGTATCCTCCAACAACTAGAGATGTGTTTTGTTCCTTATTAAGGTCAGTATCCTCCCAACAAGATATTGACCTTAATAAGGAACAAAACACATCTCTAGTTGTCTCCTCTCAAAACGATTCAGTTATTGAACATAGTCCCCAACTAAGGACACAGGTGAGTGTGGGTGGCACAAACACTGACCACATTACTTGATCAAACACTCATCAGGGTCTCTGAGAGCCATTTGCAGATATCAGGCACAGTGAGTGCACACACAACCTCCTTTGATAGATCACCTCCTCACTCTATGATCCAGTCAACGCTCTCCTCTACACCTTTCTCTTCTTTATCTTTACCTCAACTTTTATCAAATGTTATGACACAAACTCTAAGTGTCATAACATCAGATCCTCCAATTTCTCATTTCTTAGAGTAGCCCATTCAAAATGATTCAATGATTAAGAGTCATGATCTTTTAATAATTGATTCCTTTCTTAATGTCCAAATCACTGATGATTAACCAAGGGATATAGGATCCAATGTAAATACTTCCTCTATAGATACCTATACATCCCCAATTGTACATACAAGTAAATCTCCTTCCAGTCCTTAACTTTCAACTATAGATACACTTGTTGTAAATGCTTTATTAACCTTGTCCACAGTTGATGAAACCCTAGCCCATATGAGCCTTATTCGGACAATAATGAGTGAGTCTGAGAGAGTACATAGTGAAGAAAGCCAACATCAAACCCATGAGAGGACATTGGCAAAAGGAAAGAAAGAGAGTACTACCTTGGATGGTAATGAAAAAGAAGAGACAAAGAGAGATGCCTTAGAAGGCAGAGTAAAAGAAAAGCAAGAAGGAGATAAAGGATGAGATCCTTATTAATAAAGAATAGAGAGAAAACTCTAAAAATGTACATACACCTTGTTCTTCTAATAGTGATAAAGATGACAGACCTTTGGGTGATTTTTTATAACCCATGGGAGTTGATTTTTATTATCAGAAGAATCTCATGAAAGATATAATAAAACTTCTTTCCGAGGAGCTCTCACATGCCATAGATCCTATCCTAATCAAGATCTTGAAATCACAGATCATATTAGGTAAATCTATGGACATTGAGTCTCACAAACTCCAAGCACTGTTTACAAAGAAGATAAAAAATGTACAAAATGTGGTTGATACCTTTGCCACCAGCTATTCATTGCTCAAATTCAAGAAGCTGACAGACAATGTTAACCAATAACTCTCTTCATTTAACTCCATATTGACAAGGATGGAAACTCTACAACAAACCATGGATGACAACTTTCAACAAATTCTTCAAGTCATTACCTCACTCTCAACTTCCACTAATGATGCTGCCAAAAAGGGGGAGAAATCTTCAAACACTTCATCAGGGGTTGTTGCTAAGAAGCCCAAAGCACTACCATCAGGGGATATAACTGCTCCTTCTTCACAAGAAGCTCCTACGACCAAAAAGGACAAAAGTAAGGGTATCCTGATTGAAGAACCTAAAAAGAAGAAGTTTGTTCAATCAGGACCCAAGCTACTTGGAGATGTCAAGAAGACAACTCACTTCCCAACACACTAGTTGAAGCTCTAATAGATGGGAAAATGGAGTTTGTCTTTCTTCAAGACAAGAAACTTGTAGAAGCTGATGCACTTTATGTATGACAACATCAACAAGAAGAGGAAATGGCTACGGAGAAGGAGAAGATAAGAGTCAAGCCAAGAATCTCAAGGAAAACTCAGCCCCCAAAAGGTGCATCAGGGGATAAAAGCAAAGTTAATACAAAAAGGTCTGATACTCAAGTACCTTCAACATCCCCTGATGTTACCAAACCCAAGCCTACTCAAGCCAAAGTTCAAGCTCTTACTCCTGTAACATATGGACCACCTACATTGGCCAAATTCCAAAGGGATGACAAACAAAAAAGCCTGATATATATGCACTCTATAAATAGCATAAATGTCAGGGTAAAGAACAACAAGGAGAAATTAATTGTCATCCAAATGAAAAGAAGGTGTAAGTTCATAGTCACTCTCGACTGGTTCAGGATGATGGATGTTGAGCAACTTATACTAGTCAAGCTAGCAGTGCCTACTACACCAAAACTTAATAAAGACTTGAGGGGGGTGCTTGAGAAGCTGAGGAAACGACAACAGAACCTTGCCCACAGCCATGGAAAACCACTGAAGTTATATTACAAGGCTACTAATGGGCAAGAAAAGAACATAAGGGCCAATGATGTTGTTGAGCTTGACCTTGAGGAGGTGATGCATGTTCTAAGCTAAAATTGTTTATCACAAGAATAAACATGTCATCAAATTCAGAGACATGTTCCTCTTTAACCTTAGATTCATCTGCAGTTTGGGATTTTAGTGCTGACAGTCTATCTTGGTGTTGTTGAACCCCATATAGTGTTTCAAAATCTGTATTAGACATGTCTGCTAGCATCTGGAGTGCTGCATCCCCTGGCTGTGAGCTCTTCTCATTATCCCCTAATGTATGATCAACATTAGGAACAGAGGATAAATAAACTGCAATAGCAGAAAGAGGCGACACAGACTTGAGAAAATCACCTACAAAAAAGTGAGATTTCTCTCTGTTGTTTTTTTTAAGGATCTTATCCTTATTCACACCCTCTCTTTTGGTCTGATTATTGAAAGTCATATGTTATGCATTTTAAAATATGAGATTGCGTTAAAAAATAATTGTAGACATTTTAATTTGATATATTATATTTTTTTTAATTATAAAAAAAATATTTAAATACTTTTGTAAAAAACAAAAAATTAAATATATTAAGAATAGAAAAAACCCGCAGGCCGGGTCAGCCCGCCTGGATCATAGATTCTCATTTTGTAACTCATACCAACTTATGCCATACAGTTGAATTTAGTAAAAAATAAAAAATAAAGAAATGTATGTATTTTCAATGCGGATATAAGGAGTGTGTACCTTATCATTTTTCTATATGTATATATATACTTTGTTCTTTAGATACAATATCTACTATGTTCTTCAAAATTTCTTTCCCATAAAAAATATTGTAAATGTAAGTATTAAAGAAAAAGTAGTGAATCTAGAATATTTTTGAGTTTGAAAAAAGTAGAAAGTATAATAATCGTGGTACCTGTTAGTATGCAAGTGTTCCTTTTAGATTCCAAAAATTCTACTGGTGTGTTCTTCAATTGAGGTTTTGCAGCGTCGTTAGGAGTGAGGAAAGTGTTGAACATTGAAAAGAGTTAAAGAAGGAGAGAAGTTTTGCTTCAGTGGATGCAATACGCACTCGTCTTTGTCCCTTAACAATAAATGCATGATAATTAAACAAAAAACATCAATAAAAATATCATCTATAATCCCACTGATTTTCAATCCCTGTAAGAAATGTAAAACCTAACATTCATGAACCCATCTTGAATATGAAACTCCTAAACAGGCTGAACAAAAAATGAACTTTAATAAATAATAATAGGGTGAAATTAAAATTAATTTTGGCTAAAACCAAACTACGAGGAATTAGTAAAAATTTTCAGATTTTTATCTATCAATTAAATACGTATTAGATTAAACTCTCAATTAATTCCAATTATTACACATAAATTAAATAAATGGAAAACAAGTTACGAAAAATACTAAAAAACGAGTGGATACAAACATGACATGTAACAATCATAATTTTTAAATAGATACTAAAAATGGATTAAAGTAAGTAAATGAGAAATAAGTAACAAACGAGTAGATAATTATTAGTTATGGTAAGAAATTACATGTATATAGATTGATAATACACATAATGGAAGTTGTCAAGTTCAAATTTGAGAAGAAAAAAGGAGAGAGAAAAAGATTTAAATATCATATAAGACATGAGATACTTTCAAATTTGAAGTAATAATACTTAGCAAAAAAAATTGAAGTAATAATACAGATGAGTTTGTTACCTGAAAATTTGAATGTCCGATAAGAGATAAACTCTTTTCAAATTAGAAATTATAAAGAAGATGACTTTGTTACCTAAATAAATACTATATAGAGATATCATTATTGAGTTCATTGAAAATTAAATGCATTGTAACTGAAGAACAGAGAGAACTATATAAGAACGGGAGTGTTATAAAAGAAAGGAAAAGAGAATTTCACAGGAATGCTCAAACGACAAAAATTTCAAATTAGTTTGTATGTGATATAAGTACCTGAACTGTGTAGTCTTTTTATTATATAATATATGATTTGTTTTGTATTATAATTTTTAAATTAATTTTAGAAATTAATTGTTATTTTCGTATTGAAAATCGGATCAAGTATATTGTTTTCAAAAGTGTTCCATATATTGTATACATTTGATAATTGATTATTGTTAAAAATGTTTTTATTAAACTATTATCTTGACAGACTAATGGATCTTATGTTTAGTTCAGGAACTAGAGTGACCACTTTTAAAAAGCACTAAATGATAGTTGAAAGGAATGTGCAAGTGATACCTTAGGAAAGTGTAACTATTAGGAAGTGATTTGATGAACTATTCCAAGACTAATAATTCTTAACAAATAAGTGTGACAAATAAAAAGTTATTTATTTATGCAATTTTCAAAAATTACAAATTAAAAAAAAAGTTTTAAAAATTACATCAAAGAAGCACATATATTTTACCAAAACGAAAAAGAAAACACATAAAAGGATTTAATGAGATTAGGAAAAGGACATTAAATCATGTACTATAACTAACTATAATACATTAATTGCTTCTAACGAAAATAAGTATAGTATACAACATTAATTGGTTGTAACGAAAAAAAGTAAAGTATATATTACAACAAGTATTATAAGGTGACTATCATATTATTATTTTGATAAATAAATTATGTAATAGGCCTTGCTGGTGTTATGTCCATTTGTTTGATTCTATGCCCAGCGCTGTGTTTTATTTTCTTTCTGGGGATTTTTTTTTAAAATAAAAAGTTTAGACCATAGTTTTTAAAACCAGTTCGGATATCGAATCGGTCGAGCCACTAGTTCAACGGTTGAGTGGTTCAACCGATTAAACCGAATTTTTATTATTATATATGTGAAATTAATTTTATATATTTAAATTTTAGTTTACTCTATCAAAATAAAATTATAATTATGTTTTAAATATTTAAATGAGCCTAATAACTAATTTTTTAAATTATTTATTATGCAAAATTAATTACTACAATAATTAACAAAATATGATAAAAGTAATTTTGACTATTACCATTCACTTTTACTAAAAATTTTATGTTCAAACCTTAATTCTTATTTAAATATATAGTGGTGTTAATAAGTGAATTATATGTTTAGTTTTGTTATAGACTAAAAATATGAATTAAAATTTTTAAAAATTCATTTTTGTCATTTAAAAAATCCGGTCCAGTTTTTTGAAAAATCTATTGGGTTCGCCTGTTTTTTAAAAAATTATCCGATTTATCCGATTCACTACGATATTTTTACTTGGTATTTTTTGTAAACCGAGCACACCAATTTTTAATCTAACGGACTAGTCTAATCCGATTTTTAAAAATATGATTTAGACGAGGAAAATTCCCATAAGGTAAGAGCATGCTAGTGGCCTCAGTCTGGGGCCAAAACATGCTATCAATCTCTCCAAAGATTTGCACCTTTCTAGGAATTTGTTTACTTCGAACTACATACCCCATTTTCTTTTGTTTTTCTTAAAATTTACTCTTTGTTTATTAAATAATTGAAAATCGCTGATGAGATTAGAATTACCACCTTAACTTGCCACCTTGAAAGCTCAAGTACACAAACTGCACCTTGAAACTGCTGAAAGTTCTCGGGAAAAAGATACCTAAGATACCAAGTGCATCCCCGAAACAAAAATTCTTTGTTTCTACTTTTTATCAAATTTCTTTAAAAAAAACATTTATCTCATGTCAAGGAATAGAAAATCTTAATTCCTCATAATAAAAGTCAGCTAACAAAAGGGTATCCTTAGTTAATTTTCAAGACAGCTACAAAGCTGCATACAAGAACTCCAGAATAACACCACCCCTGTCTGTTACACTTTATATTACAATATTTCTTCAACCTATACATTCAAAGAACAAAAAAGGACCTGCCACAATTCAAGATTCACCATTCCAAGCTTAATACAGGTTAAACTTGAAAGACAATGGACAAGAAAAGGAATAAAGCACAAGTTTGTTTGCAGACTTGTGTATATTTGGCAAGTGAAAACTTTTCGAGCCAGTTCACGTATATTAGCAGGAGTGGCACTTAACTGGTGGTAATAAAAGTTAAGTGTGATTTGATATTATCGCGAGTTGACATGATTTTCATATATTGAGCCACTTCTGGTGCTAGCTTGAGCTGGCAGGAAAAGTTCTGCCTGCGGGAAGGAGCTGTGCGACGGAACATTTACCAAAAGATCCTGATCAGAGCTTTCATCTGCAAACTGAAAAGTGTTTAGCATAAGAGACGTGGTATCAACAGGCAAGGAAAAAAGGCTCTTCGGACTGAAGCAAGTGGGATCATTGTCTATGAATTCCTTATTCTCAAAGTTGCTCTTTGAAAGATTTTTGGGAATCTTTGTTGTAGGGTTCGCTCCTGAAAATACCACAAAGAAATATAACTGCTTAAATGGAGAAGCATGTTGCTAAAAAGCATGATTGTCTATTTTGTTTAGAACCAAAAATGGTTGATAATGTCTAAACAAATTCAGCTCGATGCATGACAAATTTCCTACTATATGCCTCAAGGAAAGCGTAATTTCTGAAAATATTTCAAGCATTGAAAGTCTGCCGTGTCCTTGTGTCGAAAGGCTTCACCAAGATGCATCTACATGCTCAACAGTTTCCATGTAATCTAAATATGTTAAAATCCAAGTCTGAACTTCTTTTATCTGCCTTGTAATGGTTTAGTTCTTTTTCAAATAAGAGGAAGTTGTAATATGTACTAAAACTTTCTACTTCTTTGTCTATGCAATTGCTGCCTTATCTAGTCCAAGGAGTACAAGAATACCCATCTAATATCTTCAAATAATAAATTACAGCTAACCTGGAAAATTTTGAAGATCGCCACATGATTTATTAATTTTCACTGATTGAGCAGACACAATTTCTTCTTGTCCTCCTGCAACTAAAGAACTTCGGCAACTAGTTTTACATTTTGAATCCTACAGCAATATACAATTATAATCATCAAACACATATATTCCACTTAACAATAACATCATGACTTGAAGCTGGTTCTTTGAATGAAACCTTCAATATATTATATTGTTCCACCCAAGCAGATTTTGTCAAATTCCCAAGTGCAAGCCTCTTTAAAGTTGTACTGCTTTTGACTGCAGATGAAGAGAGATCAAAAACACCTTCCGCAAGAAGTTTCTGGAAGGAAGATATGTTTTCCTTGAACTGATGGCTATCAAACATGATTTTGATGCTGCAGATTTGATAACAAAGACGTGAATAACAGCTATTAAAAACCTTTTTTGATTAGATATGGTAGAGGGAGTTACTGAGCTACAGTACAGACCTCTCTGGAAGTCTGACAGTATCAACAAAAGGTAGCAACTTCAGTAATTGCTGCAGATCATCATTTGTTATATGCTTGCTGAACTCCTCAAAGTTAAGAATATCCTGCATAACATATATATATATACACCCGCTATGATCATCAAAATTACTCACAAACTGCCCAACTAATAACAAAGCACAGTTATGAAGTTCAAGTCATTCTTTACTTTCATAGAATTTAAAAGCAATTATACATATTCATGACTAGCTAAACAGTAAATTGGAACCTAGATACTTGTGCCAGATGTCAAGAATCTGGGGGTAAATCAAGATGTTTTTCACAGGAACAGTGTAAATGTTAATCAAGTTGTTTCACTGAAACTAGAAACATCAAGGGGTTTAAAATAGATGTGGAGACCTATGTACCACTACTTGAATGAGCAGAAAAAGTGCATTAATAGACTTGAAGGCAGTCCTGTTCTGCACGTGCAAAACTGAAAACATATGTCAAAAGAAACTAGAGGAAATCAACTGAAGAAGCATGAGTACCTCAACTAAATATCTCATCTACAATCTTGGTGTTTGATGTGCTTGCAAATTACAATAATTTTAACCAAAATGAATCGTATGTTCTTGTAACTAAAGCAGAATGAAATTCAATTACTTGGAACTTACTTTCAGGTCTATGCCATGTATTGATGAATTACAATTCCTGAGAATCTCTAGCTTTTCTTGCTGAGCTTTCTCACTGAAATTCCAAAACATACAAGTTATTATATGCAAGTAAACCAAACTATTTACCACTTCTTTATGGAATAATAATTAAAGGTTCCCTAAGAAAACACATCCACGAAGTTTGACTGATTTATCCATTTCAATCCATCTAATAACTTATGAGTTCACTATAAAAAATATGAGCTATCACAGAAGATAACATCAAAGAATAAAAATTTCCCAGCTGTCGGTCACTTTATTGTGTGATATTCTCTCCCTCCAAACCCCAAAATTTATGCAGATTATTCTAATGGAATACTCTTGATGTTCTTTAGTTAATGTCATTTGCTTTTTATCTTTTCTGTTTCTTTTTTATAAAGTAGTTTGTTGGCGTAGAAGCACAGACAACCAAAAAATTACCTTTCGTATTGCTTTTGATCCATTTCCTCTCCAGACTCTTTTCTCCTGTCCATTCCAGTACATGAGAAGTCAACATTTTTGGTATACTGTGAATAAGCCTCATTAACGAGATGTGTCTTGTTATCAACTGAAAGGGAGCTAGATTCAGATTCCTCTGTGCGAGCTATTGAACTTGGATGTCGGATAAGAACACTTCCATGTCCTATCTCAACAGAAACCATTGGAATGTCACACTCAAAGAGTAAATCATCTTCAGAGGATCCAGAGAAGTATGACTGTTGATCGTGTAAGATGGTACATAAATCTTTTGTAAGCTTCTCAACTGAAGATGACTTTGGGCGACTGAAACAGGTCCTCTTCCTTGAGGGCACCATAGTATCCCATACCATGGACTGGGTTGGGCCTGAAGTGATCAAAATTGATTAAAACACCTAATAAGCCAGCATACGAAACAAATATATTTCTGCATAAACGTCGGTAACACCTTCATACGATATGGTCCATAAGAAGAAGAACTATGCCCAGTTAGATTAGAGGGAATGAAGGATAATATGACAAAGTTTACAAGCAACCAAATAAGGGGAAAAAACAGGGAAAGAAAACCTCATCACTACAAGTAGATACGTTATTTTTGAGAGAGTCCACTTGAGTAAATTAACTGGCTGATGAGTACCTATAGGTAGCTATGACATATTGTAGGTTTTTAACGATGTAGAACAACATTACATGATTAGATCTGTTGAATCCAAGCTTTCTAGGAGGAGTAAGATGAGAAAGAAGAAATTTGAGAGATAAAAAGAAAGGTTTAACCCAGTGTTACCTGGACAGAAAATCATCTTGACTCATGGAACCAATACGCAGTGCAATATCCGACATATGCTAAACATGGTAAGCAAGAATTAGCTTAATATGAATACCTATAGTAGAAATTTTTTTAAATCTATATAAAGCGAAATTTCACAAAAGACTTGTTTTTGCATTAGTAAGTTGATTGTTCCAAAAATAATTCAACACAAGGTGATGTTTAAGCATACAATTAGTTAAACTTTTAATAAATGCCTATAGAGATAGAAACAACAAAATAAAATATACAAAAAAAAATCACTTGATTTTTAGTTTTGAAATGGAAGACTACCAACATAAAGCTCACCAGATCAATAAGAGGATATTGTAACCTAAACAATGCTCTAGTAAGTAAATGTTAATACATTGTAAGTACTTAAATTCCATCTTCCAATTGTCAAAGCTGCATGATGGACTGGGCATTCATATTAACCTAGAAGATAAGCTCTTCTGAATTGACAAAAGTGGTAGAAGTAGACTACTTTAATCATAATAATAGTGGCCAACCAACCTGTCAAATCACTTGCATCTGTACTGCCAAGCTGCACACAACTCTCAGAGTTAGATACTGCAGAGCCAGAACTTGATCTATTGCTTGTATCTTCGTCAAGGCCCTTATGATATCCATGATAAGAGGAAACCCCATCACACTTCTGGAAGCCATTATAAGGGACAACCCCTCCAGCTATTTCAACGGCATGCTTTTGCTTTCTTTTTAGCATCTTTGTCTCTTTATTTTTTAGGGATATGGTCTTGACTCTCTGAACCCTATACTCCTCAAAATCATCTGGTTCTGTCCTACAATGCAGAGGTGTATAGTTTGCAAGTGTTCCTTTTGTCCTCCACCGGGATCCACATGCATTGCATAGTACAGGCTTCTCCGGAGGCCCATTACGCCAAAGAGGGGTGCCTGCAACACAACTAAAGAGTTAGCAAGAAGTATTCCATCACTGCAAGTATAATACTTAAGGCTTAAAGGAAATGAGTGTAAAAACCAGTTAGAAAGTGCGATAACAATATCCAGTTGTCAGACAAACAAGAATAAGATACTAAGTTCCATGGAAACAAGACAGAAATAATAAAGCAGAAGCATACATAAGTCATGATGTTGCGGAAAATTTGCATGCCATCACATATCCACTCTATTTAAGTTGTATGTGTCCTTTCCAGGACCATATAATTTTGAGAATTGCATTGACAACTAAAAATGTCTAAACTTTAATAGTTTGTTGCTGAATGACATCAAGAAAATGATGCATGAAAATTAGGCATGATGTTTCTACGCTATATCCAACATTGTACCGTACAAAACCAACTCATTAAGGAATGGATAAACAACAGCTGATGAACTACACCTATTATTCAAGACATAACTTAAAGTCAAGTGCTTAATTAGAATGCAATTGCAGGTTCTAGTAGGGCGCCGAGAGGGTTTTATATATCACTCACTTATTCAACATGAATGTTGTTAGGAATCAGATGATTGTGTTTAAGCTAGTGACCAGAACAGACGTAGCCACTGCTCTCACAACAAATGTTGAACAGAATTTAAATAGAACAAGAAAAACTTTAAGCAGTATTGATTGTTTTCTGTGTAATAGATGCTGTGATACTAAAGCTGAATATAGCAAAGCAGCAGTGGCATAGCTAGTCCTTGGCCAAGAATTTGAAAAGCTTGATTCCAAAAGATCTGCTCAGACTTAGTCCAATATTTTAAAATGAAGAAGAGTGAAGCCAGGGTTGGCTGAAGAAGTGCAGAAATGCTTGGAGCTCTTCCTATCTGAACTTTCCTTGCAACTCCATCAGAGCATTTCCTTACAGTCTTATTCCAAATGAGAGCTCTATAAGAAAGCGACTTGTATTGATAAGCATGGGCAAGGGAGCAAGCACTATTCACATTCTTCATTGACTGCTCACTCTACACTAAGTTCATGAGAGGAAAAACATATAATAGAAACCACTCCAGCTGCAGCAAAGTGCAATGCCTAGTCATTAGCCAAAATCAAATAAAATTTAGCTGTGTGAGAGTTTAACTAAACCAAAAGCACTTCCTACGCTCTAAAAGCTGCAGAAGGCATAACTAATGCGACAAATTTTGAATGCTGATACCAACATATGAAGGCCTAAATATACGGTTTACTTAAACCTGTGATTTAAATACAGCTTGAAGAGATTGAGAAGATGACGAAAAGGGAACAATCAGAATGAACTAGGACTCCGTGATACAATTCTTTCTATACTTTGATGCCATAGAACTCAAATAACTACAAAGATTAGAGGGAGAATAACTTGGAAAATACGTCCAAAAATGTACATCCAGGAAGGACTGAGGTAAAGCCAAATAGAATATGAGTGTCAAAAGCAGTACATTATCCAATCAAACCATGAACTTCAGAAATAAGGATCTCTTCTTTTGAGGAATACAGAATCTACTAGGATCCAAAGTTTATGCAAGAAGTTAGGAACTAAATCAAGAAGAAACACCTCTAAAACTTAAGGAAAACAAAGAGAATGGAATACAAAATGGTAAATGCTCACAGAAACGTAATAGTTGAAGCCAATTCCGTCGCACAACACATTTGTCAAGAAAATCAAATCCACAATAAATAGACATTCACATAAGTTGTCTAAAATGAGAGAAAGAAACCCAATTTCATTGACAAGCTCAAGCTCAGCAAATATTTGATTTCAGATATTTAAAGAATCGAATGCTCTTCAACACCCCAATAATATAAATTAAATGAACTTTAGTAATTTCCTGCAAACCACATATCTGTGATTCATTTCCATTTCCAGGTATTCCTGTTCATACAAAAACAAACCAGCACATGGGTGCGCTCAGAATTGATTGAAAAGCCATTTAGCATATAAAACCATTTAGACAATAAATTAAAATTATTTTCAGACATATAAAATCTTCTCCATAATTCAAAACTCTGGGCAAAATGGAATCAAACAACAAAACAATAAACTCACTTGTAACACCACAGTGATAGCAAGGTCCTTGCTTGCCCATGTCTCTTTAATTCCTTAATCAAAAGAAAAACTCAACCAATGGGAACAAAACAATAGGTTTCTGGAGAAACAGTTGAACCCCCCAAAAAAATTAATAATAGAAATACTGATGACAATAACTAAACAAAAACCAAAGAACTTTTTTGTTTTTTGTTTTTTTAAACAAAACTTGTAACAGTTTTGATTATTCTCTTCAACCCTTTTACGGCATATACTCAAGTGGTAAAAGAAGCTACTTCAAAACAAGAAAAAAAAACCAAAAACCCAGGAAGAACAAGGGCAGTCTGTCACAGAAAAAGAAGTGAAATCAAAAAAAGATGAAGGAATTGAGTTCTCAGCTGGGCATCTGCATAATCTAATGGAAAAAGGAAAGACTCATTGGAGGAATCTAATAAATGGTTGGGAAAGGAAGGTGAAGAAATGAGGAAAGGGGTGTTTGTGTTGTTTTATGGCTCTCTTCTTGTTTGTATTGTGTATGAAGTAAATGTTTCAGCTTTCTATTGCATTTATTAATTTTTTGATGTTATGGTATATGTTGTTTTTCAAACTCCTTTTCATTTCATTCATATAGTAGTAAATTAGTGAGAGTTGAATTTTCCCCATCTCTTATTTGGACCAAGGGAAGTAAAAACAATTTATTGCAACATAATGTTGACCAAGACTTTTTTTCTATTTACCCAATTTTTTAAAATGTTTTAAGCTCACTAACCCCACCCCACAAATAAGAACAATATAAATTCATAATTTAATGTTGAGGAAGAAGAAAAACAAAGGATTGGAAAGAGAACAATGCAAAGGGAGAAAGAAACAAGGGAGTTTGTTTGGGCTTTTCTTTGTTTTTGTTCCTCTTAGACAAAGATAGAAAATCATATTCTTTTGCATATATAATGGTATATTTATCCTGTGCCATGGGGTATTGTTTAAAAAAGAGAACCGTTCTAGTGTAACATGGGCTGCTGTTACTGGTTGTCAAAGCCACATTTCTCACCAGTGATGTGGATTTGTGACCCAATGAGAGGGTTTATGTTGGACCCCACATGATGCATTATGCACTGACCTGGCCTTGGTTAGTAGTTAGATTCAACTATTATGGTGGGATTTGTGACCATAACCATTGGTGTCAGCTATTCTCTGTAAATTGACCTTGTGGTTTTCATGCTTTAGAGTAAAATGTTACAAAAGTGTTCCATATCAAATTTCTGGAAATATAAATGATGTATTTCCCTTTCTTTCCATTTTGACAATATGATTGATAAATTTTTGGGAGGAATATGCATCATCCATCCACCCATAAGGCATTCAATATGATCTTACCTTAACTCAAATTTGTTATAATTATAATTTATTGAACTATTTACGATGACAGTTATCATAGGAGCTAAACTTTATTATGCATTTTGTTCATCGAACCATTAACTCTAAAAATGTCAATTTTTAAAGAAGGTTTGTAAATTATCAAATATATTACAACATTCATATGCATGATTAGATTATAGTTAACCAAGAAAACTAAGCTGACATATCTTAAGTTCATATAATTGTGTGTGATATATATATATATATATATATATATATATATATATATATATATATGCACCTCTTCTTATAATTTTATATACTTAGTTATCTTAACAACATTCTTGGGAATTTTTATGCCGTCTTTTTTTTTTTGGGTAAATAAGTACTGACTATAAGAAAAGGCAAGAACAAGAGCTAAGGGACATCCCAAGAAGATACAAAGATCTAGCAGACATTGTAGCTAAAATACTAAAAATGTGACACAAAGAACACAGAAAAATAATAATAAAGCTAAAATACCATCATATTGGAACTTTTTTTTTGTTGCACTTTTTGTTTATGATTAAAATTTCTTATAATGAAATGGCGGTGGTTAAAATCTTACAAAGCACTCAAGTGAAATAGATCCAATACTTGCTTTAAGCCTTTTATTTTCCAAAGCATGCAGTGGCATAATGTAAATGCAAATTGTTCCTAATAGGTGTGGTGTACTAATGACATCCGCACTCACTCTCTTTAGAAAAAAATATGGACTATCTACAATAATAACGTAACTTATTTGGGTCCAAATTATTATATGCCCAAATTTTGGGTTGGTACAGTAAAAAAAAAAAATTTCGTAAGTTATTATTTGTAAGTTATTATTTTTTTGTATGTTTTCAATATACTTTGTAAGTTATTATTATAAATTACTATTTATAAATTATTATATTTATAAAAATACACTTGTATTGAATAAAGTTTTAGAAAATTTTGGATTTCACAGTAAACCGACCACTAATTATTCCTCACACTTGTATTTCAATCCTTATGTCCACCATTGAAACCCCACGTGTGATTATATTTATGATTGGTGAGGATTATGAATAATTATGGACTGTATTTGGTGGAGATTCATGTTATGCACCATGTTTTTTTTCTGACTAGAGAAAGGAGAAAAAGATAAATGATCAATGAGGTCTTCTTCTTCCCTTTTCTTTTGGTTTTTTTTTGTGCGTGTGTAGATATAACAAATGTTGTGTTATGCACGAGTATAAATTATTATAATTTATAACTTATTTAATTAATTAAATTTACATTATAGTTGATTGATGGACGGAGTATTATAAATGATATTTAACTAGTGTTCATCCTTTGATAGATTGGTGTAATTGTTTACTTTGTTAAATGCTCTCTCCGTTTTTATATCTGCGTTTTTTTACGTTTTAACACCTATTTTCAGGTAAAAAAAATTATACATTAAATATTTTATTTAATTTTGAAAAAATTAACAATGAAAAATATTTTAAATGAGAATTAATATGAATATAATTTTTAACTAAAATAAAATATTTAACATATGAAAAAATTTACTTAAATTTAAATGCCAAAAAATCAAAGACAAAAAAAAAACACAGACGGAGTAACTTATTACTATACATTGTGTGTACAATTTCATGTGGGTCCAAAGTTTTTGGTTTTTAACCTTACACTCGTATTTCAATTTTTATGTCCACCACTCCCCACGTGTGATTTTATTTATGATTTGTGAGGATTATGAATAATCGTGGAATATATTTGGTGCTGTTATGAAATATAAACTTTTTATCTCTCCACATCTCCATCTCTTTATTGCATATACGTTCTCTTTCCTATAAATAAAGGTATTGTAGAATGGTAATGTACACAATCAAATTAAGATATTATATAGAAATAAGATTAGTCTCTATCTTTACTTTTACTTTATTTTATAGTATGTTATCAGCACGAGTTTGCTCTAGTCAAATTGCGATAGGATTTTATTCAAGAAAAAGTATAAGGTTGCTATAATCAGATTTTGTTTCGAGAAAAATGTACTTTGTAGATTGTATCTTATTAATCTTTACTTTTGCTTTATATCTTATTTTATTTAACATTATATAAAAGTAATATTTTCATTCTTAGAAGAGAATGATAAATTAAGTACATGATAAACGCAAAAACTTTTATTATAGTTTAATTTTTTTTTGTTAAAAAAAAAAGAAAAGAACTTGAAGTTCTTAATAATAAAATAAAAAGAACCTGAAGTTCTTATTTGTAATTTTTATACAATAGAACCTGAAGTTCTTTACTTAGCATAATATATATATATATATATATATATATATATATATGTATATATATGTATATATATATATATGTGTATATATATATATGTCTTCAATACTTAATTCTCTTAACAACCAAAAGTTATTAGGATTCTTTTTCTTTAGTCATTTTTATTTATGTTTATTGAATACAAATGCATATTTTAATTTCGTAGCATTTTTATTTTTATTTGTTGTAGTTCTTATGGTCAACCTTTCTAAACTTGAGTTCAATACTCTTGATATATCGGGTAAGAATTATCTCCCATGGACTGTCGATATTGAGATCCACCTTACAGCAAATAATCTTGGAGAAACAATAAAAGATGGAAATAAGAGCTCTCCGCAGGAGAAAGCCAAAGCAACGATATTTCTCCGTCATCATCTCCATGAGGATTTAAAAACTGAATACTTGACGATGAAAGATCCGTTAGAATTGTGGAGAAATTTAAAAGAAAGGTATGACCATCAAAAACAAGTATTCCTCCCAAAAGCTCGTTATAAATGGATTCATTTAAGGTTACAAGATTTTAAATCTGTGAGTGAATATAATTCTACAATGTTTCGTATAACTTCTGAATTAAAATTATGTGGAGAAAAGATTGTTGATGAAGACATGTTAGAGAAAACAATCTCTACATTTCATGCCACAAATTTGCTCCTGCAGCAACAATATCGAGAGTGTGGTTTTAAAAAATATTCAGAACAGATATCATGTCTTCTTGTTGCGGAACAAAATAATGAGTTTTTGATGAAAAATTATCAATCACGACCCACTGGTTCTAGTCCATTCCCTGAAGTGAATGCAACATCATTTAAAGGAGGTCAAGGATGAGAACGTGGTCGCAGTCCCAGAAGAGGCCGTGGACGTGGTCGTACTAATGTTTGACGATGTGATGATCATAATCCTAAATCAAATGAAAGTAATGCTGGGAGATATGAAAAAGAAAATAATTCTTCATCTTCTAAGAAACATGAAAATGTTTGCTTTAGATGTGGTATGGCAAACCATTGGTCACGCACATATCGTACTCCAAAACACTTGGTCGAACTCTATCAAGCATCCATCAAGAAAAAAGAAAAAGTAGCAGAAACAAATCTAGTTGAAAATGATTCGAATGATTTGCTTATAGATACACACCTAGATGTTTCTGATTTCTTTGAAAATGTTGATGAAGAGATTAATGTCATGAAGTAGTTTTTGTTATTTTTGTTTTAATAATAAGTTTAGTTTAATTTTCTTTTTCTTTTTATATATGTTGTAAGTCAGTTTTGTCATGAAATAAAATTAGTTTTCCTTTTATTTGATCTTATATATATTTTTCTTGTTCCAAGGAAAAAGAATAAGATTGGAGTCTCAAGAAAAGCTATGACAAATAGTAAAGATGAATGTTTAGTAGACAGTGGAACAACAAACACTATACTAAAAAGTAAGAGATATTTTTCTCAATTGTCTTCTGCAGAGACACATGTTAATACAATATCTGACATTAGTAATCTAATTGAAGGCTCTGGAAGAGCTTGTATTTTGTTACCTGAAGGAACAACATTATTTATAAACGATGCATTATACTCAAGTAAATCCAGAAGAAATTTACTAAGGTTTAAGTATATTAGAAGGAATGGTTATTATCTTGAAACCATGACTGAAAATAATATTGAGTATCTTCACATAACATCTATTGAATATGGTCAAAAGATCATATTGGAAAAGTTGGAAACTTTATCCTCTGGATTATATTGTAGGAACATAAGTCCAATATAATCAAATATGGTCAATAACCATACGTTACTTGACACAAAGACATTTATTCTGTGGCATGACAGGTTAGGTTATCCAGGTAGCACTATGATGAGGAGAATAATTGAAAGTGTAAATGGGCATCCTCTAAAGGACCTGAAGATCCTAGTATCAAAAGATTTATCATGTGCAACATGCTCTTTTGAAAAAATGATAACTAGGCCATCTTCAAATAAAATTGAAACTGAATCTCCTTCATTTTTAGAAAGAATTCAAGGAGATATTTGTGGGCCTATTTCTCCTCCATGTGGAACATTTAGATATTTTTATGGTTTTAATTGATGCATCAACTCGATGGTCACATGTTTGTCTATTGGTAACAAGAAATGTTGCATTTGCTAGGCTATTAGCACAAATAATCCAACTGAAAGCAAATTTTCCAGATTATCAAATTAAAAGAATTAGACTTGATAATGCAGGAGAGTTTACATCCCAATCTTTTAATGATTATTGTATGTCAATTAGGATTATGGTAAAACATCAGGTGCCTCATGTACATACACAAAATGGTTTAGCAGAATCATTAATTAAGAGATTACAACTGATTGCTAGGCCATTACTTATGAAAAGTAATCTACCATCTTCTACATGGGGACATGCCATTTTACATGTTGCTATACTTATTAGATTAAGACCAACTGCATACTATAAATTTTCTCCATTACAATTGGTCTCTGGAAGAGAACTAAACTTGTCTCATCTTAAAATTTTTGGTAATGTTGTGTATGTTCCAATTTCTCCACCACAACATACAAAAATGGGACCACAACGAAGATTGGGAATTTATATTGGTTTTAACTCTCCATCAATTATTAAATATTTAGAACCAAAAACTAGAGATGTTTTTACAGCACGTTTTGCTGACTGTCAATTTAATGAGACAATATTCTCAATCTTAGGGAGAGAAAAAGAAAAGCTGAAACAACAAGAAGTAAATTGGAATGCATCATCAATATCTTATCTTGATCCCCGAAGTGGTCAATGTGAACTAGAAGTTCAAAAGATTATACACGAAGAATAGCAAATGAAGTACCAAATGCATTTGTAGATACAAAAAGGGTTACTAAATCATATGTACCATCTTTAAATGCACCTGCTCGAGTTGATGTAATCCCAGCAGAGGTTTCTATACAAAGAAAATGTGGAAGACCAATCGGTTCCAAAGATCAAATCCACGGAAAAGGAAAGAGCAGAATAGAGTAGTTGGTGTAACCCCGGAAAAGGTTATCGATAAAACCCCAGAAAAGGTTATCGAGAAAACCCCAGAAGAGGTTGATGAAGTTCCAGAAGAAACTCAAGTACCTAATTATTGTGAGATCTCAATAAATTATATACAGAATGGTACAATATGAAACCGCAATGAAACACGTGTTGATCAAATTTTTGCATATGCTATAGCAACTGATGTGCTCAATGAGAATGATTATGTGCAAAAAAACTCCTGAAGAGTGTAGGCATAGAAATGATTAGACAAAATGGAAAGATGCCCTGAAGTTTGAATTAGATTCACTTGAAAAACACAATATTTTTGGACCTGTAGTCCTAACTCCCAAAGATGTTAACCATGTAGGTTACAAGTGGGTATTTGCAATAAAAAGGAATGAGAAAAATGAGATTGTGAGATATAAAGCAAGGCTTGTGGTGCAAGGTTTTACACAAATACCAGGAGTTGATTATGAAGGAACGTATTCACCTGTAGTGGATGCAATAACTCAGATTTCTAATTAGTCTGACAATCACTGAAAAACTTCAAATGCGTCTCATGGATGTAATCACAGCCTATGTATATGGATCACTTGATAATGATATCTATATGAAAATCCCTGAAGGACTAAAAATGCCTGAAGCAATTAAATCAAAACCTCGAGAAATGTATTCTATAAAGTTGCAGAGATCTTTATATGGACTAAAACAGTCGGGTAGAATATGGTATAATTGACTAAGTGAATATCTCATAAAAGTGGGATACAAATCTAATGTAATAAGTCCATGTGTTTTTATTAAAAGAAAAATCTCTGCCACTAGCCGCACTATCTCTATTTAATAGATTTGAAGCAAACAAAAACAAATGAAGAAACTATGAAGAATATATCTAATACACGTGTATATAATTTTATCACATTCACCTTTAATATCACCACTATTACCTCCTCCAATATTAGCAGCAACGCCACCACCACCATTATTATCACTATTCCTTTATAATAATTACAATTAAAAAAAGTATATAGCTGCTGGAGTGAAAACTACAGAGATAACTTATAGAAACTTGAAGGAGAAAAATATGGAAGCTGGTCCAATCAAAAAACCAGGAAGCTCATAGAGATAAGTTATTCACTGCAGATATAACTTATCATGGGAACTCCAAGAGGAAAAGAGGGAGTTGATGTGCTGATACACTAGAGATGTTACATAATAGGTTGGCGTGCAAGGAAGGTCATGCAAAAAGAAAAAGTTATGTGACAGAGCTGCAATTACCAAAGAATATCAGAGATGTTTTTTTGGAAGCAACTCACTAAAGAAACTTAGAGAACAAGAAAGCTATGTCTATAAATAGAGACATGGAGTAATTGAGATAATATACATCGAGAGATAACAACAAGAATATATCTTATCTCAGATCATATAGCAGATGTAATAAATTTACAGAGAAACAAGTTTTTCATAACTTGAGTGTAGCAAGTTTTCATAAACTTGAGAGAAGCTAGAAATTATTTTTCTAGAGTGCAGCTGGTAATCACTACCAGAAAGAATTGTAAAGATTTAAATTGTGTGTTTCCCAGTGAGATAGCTGACAACTTGTAGAGGGGGGGGGGGGATGAATACAAACAACTGAAACTTTTCGCTCTTTTAAACTTAGAAGTGCTTATTGGAAAACAGTTGTAACAAACAGAAAAACTATAAGAAATGAACACACAGATTCAAGTTAAAATAGTTATATTGAAACTTGGGGTTTTTCTAGAAATCTGTATAATCACAAATGTGATTTACAGCTACAAATTCTATGAATAAGGTTCACAACTTCTCACACTCACTAGCTTCTCACTTTCTTTGAAATATCTCTCTCAAGATCTATTACAAAGCTTCTCTCTAATGTTTGTGTGCTTTAGCGTTTGTTTGATCTGTTGGATAGATTTTTTTTTTTATTGTATTATTTTTTTTTGTAATGAGAGCTCCGTTGCTTATAAGATAAATCAGTGGGATGAAATCACGTGCTTGAGACGTGCTGCTCTTCTCAACTTAGCCGTAAGTATGTCACATCGAAACTTTATGTGTCAGACTGCTGCATGCTTTGTTGCTACTTTTCTTCCCCTGATCTGTGTGCATTTAATGCGTGAGAGTTCTCATTGGATCATAAACAAACTTCAAGAAATATCTTTCCAGTTGATATTTCTTGCTTTTGTAACACGTTACATTGATTTCCGTGTAAGAACTGATGACAGGTGCATGCTGTCACAACGATCCACTGACTGCCAGCCCAGACGGACTTTGATCAGTGCTTCTGGATCCCCTGATGCTTATTGACTG
>CM025788.1:30792444-30814000 GCA_014636745.2 Centella asiatica
AATCAACGTAACTTTGATTAGAATTTCTGATGTGCGGAATACTTTGATTGTTTACAAGTAGCATCAGACATTCTTCTTCACTTTGTCAAATCCTTTGAATGTTTCTGATTTCTGACTTGCCTTGTTAAGTTATTAACCATCCACTGATGAATAAGTGTATCATCAGTGGGTGCAAAACTTGTAATGATCTTAAGGTTTATAAAATACATCAAGTATTTACAGTTGCATAATTTATTACATAATTATCATCATCATTTATCTCTAACAAAGTTCTTTGAAATCTTTTCGATTACTTGTTCTTCAAGAAATTAATTATAACTTGCGGAAATAAAGAACAAAAACTCGAATCAATTTATAAACAATTTCTTGTATTGATTTTAACAATTGAATACAAATTCTAACAATCACAACAATGTGATTGTCAGCTTCTTTTCTATTCTGTATAGGAAAAAATACAAACTATGAAAAACCTATACAGCTTCAAAAATTACAAATTCTCTATAAAACTAATTACAGCTTCTCTCAAAACTGAATTCTCAGTTTCCTATTTTAAATCAATAATGATTCAGCTTCCTTATTCGAATTAAACACAATCTTTCCTTTTTGATTAGGAAGAGATTTCTGGTTAGTTTCCTTAACAGCTACGTCTTCAATAATATCTTGCTCTACGTGGAAGACATTCTTTTTTAATTCGAACTTCGTATCTCTCAGGGAATAAATCACGATTAGTCCCTGACGCTTCATTTTTAGTCTCTAGTGACGTCATCAATTAGTCTCTGATCTTTTAGTCCCTGATGACGTCAGATTGTGTAGTCTCTGATAGAGTTATTTAGTCTCCGATACTTTAAGGCTTAGTCTCTGATGACGTCAGCTTAGTCTCTAATGCTTTTAACCTTAGTCTCCGATGACATAAGCTTTAGTCTCTAACTCTTTTAGACTTAGTCTCTGATGACGTAAGCCTTAGTCTCCGATAGGCAAAACTAGTCTCTGATAGATAAAATCCTTAATCTCTGACAAGTTTTCCTAGTCTCCAACAAGCCTTTTTGTAAACTCCAACGGATTCAAATACACACTTTGACTTGCTGAAGTTTTGATACCCCATTCCAGCAATTACTTACAGATAAAAAATAATTATATCTCTTTACAAAGAATGAATGAAATACAAACAAAGAGATAACTACTTGCTACAAAACTTCAGTGTTACTAATTAACATTTTCTATACATTTGTACTCTAAGTAATCTAAAGACAATCATCATCAAATGTTCTAAAACCTAATAAATTGATTCACAATAAATATACATATTGTAGATTAATATTCATATCTTGCAATTTGTTTTACTGTTTCATAAGTTATATCTTTTCAGTAAAGTTGTTTTAACTGTTCTTAAGTTTTAAATTGTATTAAACAGTTTAATTCAAAGAAAAGTTAATAATTGTATTCAACCCCCCCCCCCCCCCCCCCTCTACAATTATTACACGGGACAAACAATCTATAGAACTTCAGCAATCACAAGGAGAGAACTTCAAGAAGAGATCATTCCTTCTGAAGCATCAGCAAGAAGTAGAAGACTATGACTTGGATTAACTGGCGATTTCTTCTCTTACATGCTTCCTGTTGATTTCATTCTCTTTCTCCCCATGCTTCATTCTTACTGGTGTGGAATGGGCATACAAGCTATTTCAGACTCCTTCCGAAGATCTCCAAACTTCACGGTGCTCATTGAAAATCCTTGGAAAGCAACATGGAATATGATTGACTCGGCCTGACACACTGTTGATATTGTTGCTACCTTTGCTAGCCGACATCATGTGGACATGTGCAAACACAAATTTCCCATCATCCCTACTGCCAACATTCCTGCTACCGAGGGATATATTCCTCCTGCTAACCTCTCGTCTGAAGATTTGTCATGTGCGTGAATAAGACCTTTTGTTTCTAGTAAGTCCACTGTCCCAGTTAGGCTTGAAGACTCATATCCTTCCAAGCCTCCATCTGCTGCCTCTAAGCCTACCAAATCAGCTCACTCACACTCCAAGTCGACTAAGAAAAGACTTGTTGAACTTAATTCCAGCCTTAACTCTCAGTTTGCTAAATCTGCTCAAAGTTCCAAGGTTGTTCCTGCTACTTTTGAGCGTGAAGATTGGATCAATAAAATTAAGAGAAAGTAGGATCAGATCTTGTTCACCCTCACCAAGCTCATTGACTTTCTCCCTCTTATAGTTGATGATATCAAAAAGGGGGTGAGAGATCAAGATGCACAACAACAACAAGATCAAGCTTTGACTCCTGCTACGACTCCTACTGCTGCTAAACGAAGGGTTCCTAGACCTATTCCTGACTCTGCTATACAAATTCTAAAACCTTCTCCTTATATGAGACTTCAGAAGGCACTTGAGGAAGTCAATGTAATGACAAAGAAGTCAGGGCCTACTAAAAGTCTCAAAATGCTTGCTAGCATCAAAGATTTTGAATCCAAGATCAAGCAGTACGAGTTGAAAATGAAGAAACTCAGGGACCAACAAAATGAAAGGGAGTACAACCTGAAGAAGGAAAGGATGGAAAGGAGGAAACAAGAGAAAGAAGCTTTAAAGAGAGAAAAGGAAGTTGCTGAAGAAAGAAGAAGGCTGGAGCTACTGAACTTTGGAATAGAACAACAACAAGGGTCTGAGGAATTTGCAGATGGAGAAGGGAAGCAAGAATAGTATTTTTTAGTTATCTTTCATGTATTTCATTTATTCATGTACCTTTTTTTTTAATGAATTGAAATATATCTTGTTGCTTGCTGAGGTGGTCAAAATGACTCATTTTGACATCATTAAATAGGAGGAGATTGTTAATACACCCCTGCTTATATTACTCTTGCTTAAAGAATTATCTTTACTTTTATAAGAATTGATGATGTAATATAGTCCTTTCTTACATGATGTTAAAAGGACTTAAAAAATATCTAACCTATTAGGTGGATACATTCTACTATAGTTAAGCAAGGATTTTGATCACAAGTGAAGACTCTACTCATCAATCATAAAGGATCTTGAAGTTGCGAAGAAACTTTCAAGGATAGTCTTGATTATGATTATATAAGCAAAGACTAATGTAGCAAGAATGTCAGAAAAGGACCCTACATTTTGTCCTACTTAGTCAACTTCTAAAAGACTTTTCAAAAATCACTAGAAGACAAAATAACGGCTATCTATTAGAACTAAGTACGGAACAACTGTAAAGGTACAAGTCACTATCAAGACAGTACAACTCCAACGGATCTATTTCAATTTCTCAATGGATAGATTTTTGGAGTAGTATAAATAGGAGTCATAACTTTTATTTATGAGAACTGAACAACCAAGAATTTGCTCTGACAATATGACATCTTAAGAGTTTAACAAGACACTAATTTTTCACCTAAACAAGTGCTATCTAATCTGCTCAACAAGGAGTTTACTGCTTAGAGATAGCAAGCAAGATATTTTATCTTCTTTTAGTATGTGTGACTCAATCTAGTCTTAGTTACCTGTTATATTTTTGAACTAAGTGTCCTGTTATATTTTGTTCTGTGTGAACATTCTTAGTGTGTGCCTTGTTAAAGATAAATAATGATGATGATGTTTAGAGAATAAATTGTGCATCTGTAAATACTTAAGGTATTTTATAAACCTTAATATATCTGCACAAGTTTTGAATCCACTGATGATCAATTTAGTCATCAGGGGATGAACTGCACTTCACTAGGCAAGTCATCAGTTGGAACTTCTAAAGAACTTGATAGTGAAGAGGAATGTCTGTTGTTACTCAAAAACAAGTTAGTATTCCGCACATCAGACATTCCAAACAAAATCAACAAAGGTTTAGTTATTAAGACCATCAAGGGAATCTATCAGGGGATGACATAGGCAAGACAACCCGTCAGGGTATGACAATGGCAAGCCAAACTCATCAGGGGGAACGCGTCAAGGCATGACAGTGACATGCTAACCTGTTAGGGGAAATCATCAGGGTATGACAGTGTCAAGCTAACCCGTCAAGGGGAATGCTCAGTACTACATCAATGGAAGCCATCAGAGTATGCCTTGAGTCTTAACGTTAGGGGATCAAGAAGCACTTGGATAAATTAAGTGAAGTTTGAAGCACTGATCGAGTTCTTAGACAGGACTTGTCATCAGGGGATCTAGAAGCACTGATCAAGTTCACATCAGGGCTTGTCGTTAGTGGATAGTTATGACTGCGTACACTCGTCATCAGGTCTTACACACAAATCGATGAAGCTTGTTATAGAAGTAAGAGATATAAACTAGAAAGATATCTCTTGAAGTTTGGTGGTCCAATGACAACTCTCGATCATTAAATGCACGTAGATCAGGGGAAGAAAAAGAAGCAATAAAAGCAACAGCAGTCTGACACATCATTCCAAAAGGACATCGATGTGACATATATACGGCTAGGTTGAAAAGAGAAACACGTCCAAGCACGTGGGTTCAACTATTGATCTTCTATATATGCAAAAGAGTTCTCATTACACAGTGGATCAATCCAACGGATCAACCAACACATTAAAGCACACAAACACTAGAGAGAAGGTTTGTAATATAACTTGAGAGAAATATTCAAAGAAAGAGTGAAGCTAGTGAGTGTGAGATTGTAGCTGTACATTATAGAATTTGTAGCTGATAATCACAATTAACCAGATTTCTAGAAAAACCTCAAGTTTTAATACAACTATTTTAACGTGAACTCTTGGGTGTTTATTTTAAAAGTCATTAAAGTTTTTATGATATTATAGCTATTTCCATTCATGCTTAACAAAGTGTTTTAAGATCGGAAAAGTTTTGAGTATTTGTATTCATCCCCCCCCCTACAAATACTTGAGCCTATTTTGTTCTTACATGCCTTCTCAAATAAAGAGAAGAAAAGTGGAGTAGGTTTAGACCGAACCACTAAAAAAATTCTCCTACTCACTTTACTTTACTACTTATTTTTTACATTGTTTATTTCCTTTATCCCTACTTTTCTCAGTTTCTGCTAAACTCATTTAGCAAAGACTCACTGACATTGCTTCCTCAAGCCATTTGTTTAAAAACTAAGGAGTTCTTTACTATAAATTTTGCTGCTAACTCTTTTCAAAATATAAAAAAAAAATTTAATAAGCAAGAAGTATTTTAAACTACAAATTTTATAGGCAAGACTTAAATTTTTGAAAAACACTATTTAACCTCCCTTCTAGTATTTTTCTCATTGGAACCTAACAGAATATATAGAAATCTCTTAAGTATTCTGAAAGAACAGATGCTATTCATGTAGTTTATCACTAGGGGGATATTACAGTGAAGGAGATACGTTTTAATTAACCAAAGTATTTAATATGGTTCTCACTCTAGTTAAATGATCAGAAAAACACAAATTTTATCTTTCATGTTTCTCAGTTAAATTAAACAACTAATTAAGGCTTTGGAATTACCTTACAGAACTTTCAATTTGGAGCACTTACTGTGTGAATATTATTTTGAATTTGAAAGTGTTTAGGAAAAGAAGTATGGTAATACAAGAGTCTTCTTTATATATGAGAGCCTGTGAAGACGTATGTCAGGCGTGGGGTGTTCAACACCTCTAATTAGCATAAGACGTGAAATTAACTAAACCATCAATTCATTAAATATAATAAACAATTACTTGATCAACTCACTTACACGTATGTGTGTACTTCTCAAAAGTATCGTACAATAGTAATCTGTAGTACTACTGCAGCAATGGTTAATTTACCCACTTATCCATAAGAGTCAAGTTGACAGTTTTCTGACTAACCCTCATTCTTTGTAACAGTAACAATAATAATTCATACTAATTCCGCTACTACATATACTACTGTTGTCTATGATAATAATAATATCTTAAAATTGAAAGTTGGTTCTTTCAATATTCATAAAAGAATATTTGAACACAATTATAAATATACACTAACTAAAATTTATTTAATTAATATTTTAATATTATAATAATATTTATAAAAATTTGGGGCTTCACATAGACGGTAGGCACCACGACACATGCATTTTTGTTTATAAATTGTACAATTGCAAAAAAATTTAAACAAAGAAAAATAAAGAAAATGTAAGGAGAAAAAGAAGGTATCTGTACGTTCAGTCGAAAGTTTCTTGTACTAATGGTAAAATTGAGGTGGTGTCACCTTGTAGTCATAGATTCAAATTATTTAATTTTCATTGACATTAATTTTATACCCACATATTCTTCCTCTAGTGTGGAACATTCTTCACCCTTTTTAGAGTTCTCTTTGCAGATTATCTTCTCTCTCTCTCTCTCTCTCTCTCTCTCTCTCTCTCTCTCTCTCTCTCTTTTCTTTTCTTTTCTTTTTTTTTTTTGGTACTATGCAGAGTATGTTATACATCCCTCTTTAAAATTATGTTTTAAGGACTTTCATAGGAAAAAATATGTATAATTCAAAAAAGATGTCGGGAAATATACGATTTAGATATTTTACTCTTTGCTTTATACACTCTTTCTTCTATTTATTTGTCTTTTATTTATTTATCTTTTTTTTTACCTGCCCTTTCAGCTTGTCGGACATTTTTCATATGATACACTACTCATCCATTATATGCTTTCTGCTCCATTTTCTCTATTATTGTCATGTGGTCCTCTTAATATTTAATTTTCTTAATAACGAAATTAAATAATAAGTCATCAACTTCAAAATTAATGAGGGTACATGATGAAACACAAATTAGAACCACCCAATTAAGTTACACATTTTTACAAAAAAACAACAAAAAAAAAGTTAGGACTACTAGAATAACCCACAAATGTTAACAATATAAAACACATTCAATTTAATAAAATTTAAATAGTTGACATTTAATAATTTTTCAATTGTTAAAATTTCATGTTCTAATTTCATTTTATGCACCTTATTTTTCCATGTTTAACCAACCCGTCAGATTAAAGTTATGTAAAGATAATTTCAAATGTAAAGAGGTAAACGAAATTCGAAATATTCAATATCTATTCTTATACGCATTTGAAAATTGGATCTTATAAATGGATAATGTTATTATAAGCGGATAATATTATGGTAAATCTCATTCCAACAAAGAACATGCATCCATAGCTCTGCATAGGACTTCGAAGGATCCATAAGCGGAGAAATCACGCATTACTCCAAAAAACCAAACGACGGCATCATATAAGGCCACAATTCCAATCAACAATAGCAATAATCAATACGATCTTAAAGGAGAATTGCAACAAATATAATCACTCCGAGAAAAAGACTTTACAAAGAAGACATTACCGCGTTTAGGAATTAACGAGTCCTCAAGACTAACAGAATCTACCATATTTTTTAGAACTCACCACGAAATCTGGTTAGGTTAGTTACAAGCCAAACGTGAGGAAACAAACTTAGAGACACCAGAAACTAAACCGTTGTTAATTGGCCAGACTCAATTTCTTCTCCTCTTCTTTTTCTCTTCCTTCTCAGATGCATTCTTCAACTGCACAACAAAGGAAGAATACATCACACACAATTTGCCTTCAAGTAGAGAACTAGTGGATTCCAAATCCTAAACAGGTCGCACACAACTACATTTTTACAATAAATGGAATACTGCACACATGGAAAGGACAACATATTATATCCTGCTGTAAAATACTCACCATGATAATGAGGATTCGGATAAAAACAGCAACAAAATCTGTGAAAAGAGTCAGGGCATGCTTCACATAGTCCAGATCTCCAAGGTGAGCTCTCTCAATTATCTCCTGAGTATCAACTACCATGTAGCCCACAAAGACCAAAAGACCAAAGTACAACTGCCAAAAGGTCACCAAAATAATTAATCTACAACTACTACAAAAATGTCAAAGATCCCATCTCAGGATCCTATCAATAATGGCTACAGCAATTCAAACCCAACTTTTCATACCTCAAATTTGAACATGGCAACAGAGCCACCAAAAATGGAAGACGCAAAGTGCAACCAGAAAAGGATGGATACGCCAGAAGAAAGTAGGCCACCTAAGTAAAGGTACTCCCTTCGCTTTGCTAACATTGCTGCTGCTGAGAAACAACCAAAAGCCACAGCAGTTCCCACAAAAGCGCCAACCAGAATGCTACAGTGGAAGGAAGATGAATTTAGTTCCCGGAGAGAATTGATATAAAAAGTAATACCATGAACTAAGCCACACAAATTCATCTAAATTCCAAACAGTTAAGACCACAAAAACTTTACCACAGTTATCTACTCAAATTTCAGTCTAGAACTGAAAAAATCCCCCCTGCTATGTTTACAAGCACAAACATGCCACATATTTAATCTTTAGAATTAATCAAGTGGACCAACATGGAATGGTGAGAGAACATTTGACACCAAACTCTAGTTTCATATATCCACATCCAACAGTATCACAATATCCAATTTTCTATGAGAAAACATATCCATATATGAGCTCTAGTTTCAAATAACACTAACCATATCCAAGTTATATGAGAAAATACATTAACATAAATGAGAAGCTCTTGGGATAACAGGAAAATGACAAAGGACGTACAAGTGGACAACATAAATCAAAAAGAAAATAAAATAAATAAGAGATTTGGAGAAAAAGGTAGAAAGAAAAACACCAAGAGGAAAAGCTGGATGGACAAGCCACTTCCTAATTTTAAACTCAAGAGATTACATTTTATTCTCCCTTCTATTTATTTATACTTAAAACTCTTCCATACAATATACTCTGTAATCCTAAGACACCCTTCCTAACCAAGCAAACATGCAACTGTTTGACCAACCCCTCCAACTTCAATTACTTTCCATTCCGGTCCCTTATCACGCATAATATGATTGAAACAGCATCTTGTAGTAAATGGTTCCAAAAATAAACTTTTAGATCAATCCAACTCACATACATGACATAACAATAGGAAAATACTTTAGATTAATAAAAATAAAACAAAAACAAATAAATAAAACTTGACGGAAAATGAAGAACTGCTGATGCTCTGTTTTTGGAATAACCTGCGACTGCCCAAAAATTGTTGATTTGTTCTTGGATTGAGGTAAAAATTGCTTGAACAGACTTGTTTATAGTAGCCATCTCAAGTTCCTTTAACCATAAACAACACTGTTTGATCATCATCTTCTTCATTAATTCTCAATTTTTCTCAGTAGCAGAATTTTTGTTAATCTTTGCAATTGTGGAGCCCAGATCTGTTGATGATGTTTATTTCTGGGTTAGTTGCTAAATTCCTTTGTGAGAATTAATCTAGCATAAACTGTCACAGATCTGCAGTTTCCTTTCAGTTTTTCAATTCAAACTCCATTATAAACACATTTCTAATGGGCACAGTGAAAATTTAAGGTTTAAATACATTGTTTCAGCCTTATTTCTCACTGAATTGTGTTTTGAGCCAAGTTTAGCTTTATTGTGGTGTGAAATTATTCTTTCAATTCACTCTGAGTACTGGTACCAGGCTGAATTCATACTTGTTTGGCATTCGGGTAGTCTAACTGTTCTAGATTTAACCCATTTCTATACACTAAAGAGCTACTCCAGCTGAACCCACTCCTTAAGTGAATTACTGTTGACAGTAGTTCACCAGTTTTTTCAACTCAGTAATTTAAATTGCTTCTTAAACCCGACTTCTTTAATATGGAAAATACTATCTTCCTCACCCCTGGAAATGTTGCAGCAAGATTTCCTTAGTTTTAGAGAGTATACCAAAGAAAAAATGGCCAGAATTGATGAAAAATTGGATTCAATTGCGGGGGTTCTTCAAAAGCTATGTTGGAAATTGAATGAGAACAGAGGGAAGGAGTTTGACAAACCCTTTGCCCCCCCTACAAGAACCGACCCCCACACATTGATTTGGAAAAGAAAGGTTTGTGGGGAGCTGACCCCTACACCCCTTGCAATGAAACACCTCACTGGGATTATGATGATGAAGGACGGGAAGGGGAAAGAGAACCAAATGAGACTGGCTACAACAAGGATCTCAAGCATTTAAGACTGGTCTTTCCTGTTTTCAAGGGGATGATGCCATGGGATGGCTTAGAGCTGTGATGAGTATTTCAAGTTTTTCCAAGTTCATGACTTTAAGAAAGCCCCCATTGCTGCAATGCACCTCACAGGGGTGTACCCAAATCATGGTATAAATCATATATGGTGGGCAAGGAGAGTGTGAGATGGCAACAGTCCCACGAGGCTTTCCTTGTCAGATTTGGAGATCTTGAAACTGATGATGTTTACAGGACTTTCAAAGAATTGAAGCAGACCTCTACCCTCACCGGAAAAATTTCCACAGCTAACTGATGAGTTTTTTGTCAAAAACTTCATCAATGGGCTGCCAAATAAAACATAGGATGGTGAAACTTGTGAACCCCAAAACCTATGAGAAAGCATAGAAGCAAGCAAAATATATGAAATCACATCTCAGGAGTCCTCAGTTACACCCTTCGAACAACATAACACCTTCAGCAGCCCTCAAAAAGGTCAGATTCAGAGACAAATTCCAACCCCTCAGCGGTCTTTACCCAAGTATCCGAAACCAATTATTCATGGTGTTGCTAAACCCAGATTTCTCACCACTACTCAGAGAAATGAAAGAATGGCAAAAGGGTTGTGCCTATATTGTGATGATAAGTATACTAAGGGCCATGATGCAAAACAGCCCAGTTATTCATGATCGTTGAGGAAGGCAAAGGAGGTCAGATTTATGAGACTCCTCCTAAGTTTGATGAAGTTTGATGAAGAAGATCCCTTAGCAACACCAGCGGAGGCAGAAAAGGATGACCATTTGGAGGTCTCCATTAATGCTATTGAAGGAGGCAATTGTACAAGAACATTAGTTATGACTGGCACAGTTAGGAAAAGAGAATTCTCTATTCTCATGGATGGGGTAGCACACATAGCTTCCTTTACCCTGTCACCGCAGCTCAGTCAGGATGTTGTCTACAAAAGACAACTCCTTTTAAGGTAAAGATGGCCAATGGAAATCATCTAGTCAGCCAATTTGAAAGCAAAGAGTTCTCTTGGAGAATGGGAAGAGAAATTTTTCGAACCCAAGTTAAGGTTCTGCTCCTTGGCAGCTATGACATGGTGCTGGGAGTTGATTGGCTGAGCAGCTTGGGTCCCATAGTATTCGATTATCAAAAGTTGCAGATGCAATTTCAATACAAGGGAAAGATGTTGCTTCTCACTGGTAAGCAGCAAAACAGCCCCCCAACCTTGTAAATGATGTCTGGGAAAGAATTTGCAAGGAGTTTTAGGGATCAACAACATGGACTAATGGTGTTGGTGTATGCAGTCACCCCCGAACAATACCTAATCCAGACTGCTGAAGCACAAAACTTTAGCATGGAGCAATAAACATTACCCTCGGAAATGCAGGAACTACTTCACAAGTACGAGGACATTTTCTCCACTCCAAGATCCCTACCTCCTGAAAGATTCATCAGCCACTACATCACCTTAGAACCTGGGTCCAAACCCTTCTCCCTCGGACCTTACAAGACTTCTTATGATCAGAAAAATGAGATTGAAAAACCTGTCTCTGAGATGTTGGAGGCAGGAATCATCCGGCCTAGTAGCTCCCCTTGTGCATCTCCCATCCTTTTGGTAAAAAAAAAAGGATGAAACTTGGAGGTTTTGCATAGATTAGAGGAAACTTAATTCACTCACCATCAAGAATAAGTTTCCTATCCCCATCATAGATGAATTACCGGATGAATTAGAAGGGGGAAAATACTTCACAAAGATAGATCTGAGAGCAGGTTATCATCAAGTGAGAATGCACCCGGATGAGATAGACAAAATCGCCTTCAGAACTCATTTTGGGCCTTTGGGCTGACAAATGTCCCCGCGACTTTCCAGAATCTCATGAATCAAGTGTTTGCCCATTTTCTTTGGAAGTTCGTTTTGGTATTTTTTGATGACATCTTGGTTTACTCAAGACTTGGCAAGAGTCATCTACAACATTTAGAGACAGTCTTTGCAAAAATGAGGGAACACTCACTTTATGCTAAACTCAGCAAGTGTGAGATTATGACTACCAAGGTGGCTTACTTGGGGCATGTTATTGACCAAGGAGTGGCAGTGGACTCAAGTAAAATAGAGCATGTACTGCAGTGGCCTCTACCAACAACATTGAAACAGTTGAGAGGTTTCCTGGGAGACTCTGGACATTAGAGAAAGCTTGTGAAGAATTATGGTGTGATTTCTAAACCATTGGCTAACCTGTTACAGAAGGACCACTTTATATGGACGGAGGAAACTACTCAAGCCTTCGAGATTCTTAAGAAATGCCTAACAGAGACACCAGCACCAGCTCTTCCAGATTTTGAGAAAGAATTTGAAGTGGAAACTGATGCATCCAAGAGTGGTGTAAGGGCTGTGTTATCCCAAGAAGGTATACCAATAGCCTATTTCAGTAAAGCACTACGGCCTAGAACCCAAAATCTGTCTACCTGTGAAAGAGAGCTCATGGCTATTGTTGCTGCAGTACAGAGGTGCCTTATCTTATGGGGAGGCACTTCATAATCAAGACAGATCATAAGGCTTTGAAATTCGTCTTGGAGCAGAAGGTAGTGAACATGCTGCAACAAAAATGGTTGAGTAAATTGATGGGCTGCAATTACACAATCCAACACAAGAAAGACAGAGAAAACCAGGCTGCTTCTGATAGCCTATCCAGGAAGTATGAATTGGAGGAATCTCAGCCAGGAATTGTAGTTAAGTTCCACGAGGACATGGAAAATTTTCAGGGAGGGGCAATGTCAGGAACAAAGAGCTCAAGGAATGCTAATTAGATAATTAAGTAGGAGCACAGTAGCTATTGTGGTGACTAGTGTAGGATATCTTTATATTGTTGTTTTGTCTTATTCTAGCAAGTACTATAAATAGTGGTGGAATTTAATGGCTGGACATGAAATGGATAATTACTAAATTACTGGCATCACCTAGGTGTTTCCTCTCATCCTTTTTCTGTCTTTTCTTTCTCTGTAACTAACTTCTTCTCTTTCTCATCCTATTTCTTTCTCTCACATCCTATTTCTCTCTCTATTCTCATCCCATTTTCTGTTTCCCCTGGTAAAACCCTTACTTGTCAAGCCTCTGGCCTGACCCACCACCTTACTATAGTAAAGAGTTAACTGACATACTGCCACGATCACCGTTTGTCAGGGTTCCATTCAACGCCTAATACCACTTCTCCTTAGTCCCGACCTTCAAGCAGACGGCGAAAGAGAAACTGCTATTGCCAGAGTGTGAAGAATCCCAAATTGTGTTTCCATCAGCAATAGCTTGCAGCAATCACATAGACCATGGTCAATGAAAACTTATAATTAGGACCCACAAACTGGAAAACAATTGTTGCAGCTTCTTAATGTAATACCCCTTGATCTAACCAACCCAGTGATGTTCCCCTCCAGAGGCCTATCGATTAAGGAGATTTTCGAGGGACAATTTGAAAGTAGGGCTCTTGGTTATAAAATATGGTGAGGGGCACAATCTCAAACCATGGTAACATTTTTCAACTCCCCAAGTCAGTGAAAGGTAGAAGTAAGTTGATTCTTCCTAAGAACCAGAAGCGCTAAATGGGGAAAAAAAAACAGCTGTGAAGAAAAGAGGGTCTCCCAGTACCTCTCCAAGTTCAAAGAGATGCGCCAACCTCGGAAAGGCTTGTTAGTAATCATACTTTCATACTACTCAGAATGGCTCTATTTATTGGTTAGCATAAACATGAACTAGACTCTATTCGTCTCCTTGATAGCGGGAAGTTCTCCAGAAGTATAAAAGCTGGAGGGGAAGTGAAACCTGCCACTAGATCATCCTGAAGAGGGGTGAGACCCCAAGAAGTGGCATTTGCTAGAAATTGGTTAATTGAAAAAGATACATTAGTGTTCGCTAAAAGACTTGAGTGTTATACAGTGATAACGGACTTATCTTCGTTGATGCCCCAGCTTAAGAGAGATACCCAGACGTATGGCGAAGTGCAAAAAGGGCCTTCAAAGTGCTATCTGAACCGTATGTGGGATATATTTCTGTATCATACAGCTCAGGCCAAAGATGGAGGAAAATTCAGGAGAGATGGGGGGACATACAATAATAAATTTTATAGATATTCATGGATTACTACCAAATGAAGATTTTATCATCTTGAATTTTTACATATATTTCATAACATTTCAGTTCAACGATGAGGAAAAGGACTCTCCAACATCAAATTTGATCTTAAAATTTGAGGTGCAGGGAGTATACTACTCAGATTTTTATCCTCAGATATGACTATGATATTTCTTATATTACTGCTACATGATTAAGTACTTCAGACTCATTTCAAAATAAAATTATAAAATAATTAACAATCAGTACTTGATATTTGCACCTTATCATTTAGTACTTCGATTATTTGCACCTTATTATTTCTGCTTAAAGTAGGTCCAGAACATGCCGCTAAAGGTAGGTCCAGAACATGCAAGCGACTTAGCACGGAAAACAAGGTCGTTTACTTATCAAATTTACTCACTATGATGCAAGGGTAATGAATTTTCATGCTTTAAATCATGAGGTAAGAATTCTGTAAAGCTCTCCAATCTAGAAGTTACCTTCTCATGCCCATTCTTCTCCATAACTCCATTCTACTACCCAAATTCTACCTTCGCCAACTTCTGAGTCTATTTCTCTCTACATTTCCGATTCTATTTCTCTACTCTTATGACTTCTTTATGTCTATCTTAAATTGGTTAGCCGATTAAAGAAGGCATAATCATATTATATCTGGACATAAAGGCTGCACTATTTTACATAAGTTCCACCATTTATCAATCACACAAAATATTTCACATCAGGGATGTAAGAGACTGAAAGCATACATATTTAAGTGTTGCTCCCTCCATTCCAACAAAAGAGTAACATTTAGGGTGTGTGTGTGTGTGTGTGAAATATAAATTTCACTTTTCTTAATATACCCTAGTCAAACTCCCTGTTTGAGGTTGACGGCCTTATTACAGATCTAAGTCCTGTTCAAAATCTTTTTTCTTTTGAAATCTGAACCACCTTTCTTCACAAGTTTTTGCATTTTATGTTTAATTTCAAGGAATTTGTCCCCAAATTCAAATGCTACAAATAGGCAGGAAGAGAAAATTGAATCAGGAGAAGTTCAAGTCAAGAAATTTCCAGAGCATCTAAATCAAGAAGGTTCAGATTCTTCCCCTTTCCAACTATATGAATCTTGACACGGGCCATTTCGGTAGGGAGCCACAGGGGATTGATCTTGCAGAAGGAATGCTGGACAAGTTGGCATCAGTTGGTCTCAAATGAGTGATCATATCATATCGATGCAGACATGATATCATGACCAACGATTTTTCATTGCTTTTCGGAGTATAATTGTCAACTCATTAAAATTCTTTTTAAAATTTTGAAACCCAACTATTCTTTTGGAAGACGAGGGAGTAATTTTTAGATGTCAAAATGGCTACAAATGCCAACTACTTCAATTCTAAAAGAATCAGGAAATAGATATGCCAGCAAAGTACTTCATAATAAAATTAATTACCGATAGATAACAAGAGCAGCAACATAATGATGATTACCTGGGGTCAAATTCAATGGCCAGTTTGATAAGAGGACCAATGGAGGCCCCCTCAAAAAGCCCAGCAACCATAAGAATTGAAACCCTCTTTTGCTGTGCAACATCATCAATGGACAAAAATTCAACTTGCAAAAGAATAATAGCTGAAAATATAAACGACAAAATAAAAAAGAGGAAGGGACAAATAGTAGATAAGTAGCTACTTCTTCATAAGGAGGTGTTGAGAGTAACCAAGCAATGGATGCCATGCATCCAAGTGTTGTCAAAAGGCCCCCAATATTCCAAAGGATATGCAGGTATGCCCCAACCGCTGATGCAACCAGAGCACAACATAGTGAGAGATAGACCTGCAAGTCAGTCAGACATATCAGCATATTACTTAAAGCTAACAAAAACTAATGCATTGGTCAATTTCAGATTTCAATATTAATAATGAGGTTAAACTAAAGATGAGCCTATAATTGTTCCTCCTTTTTCGTTCCACCTGTACATCTTGTTCCTACACAACAGACAAGAGAGGTTATTCGGGGTGTTTTGGAAGAGCAAGTTGTGACGACCAGGTGGGTCTGTACAGTTTTTCGTGAAGTGGTGCAACAAACATCCGAATTAATGCACCTTGACTAGTACCAAGGAGTTTCGCAAGCTTCATCCATATCTTTAGGAGAGATATGAGACGACCACTTCCCCACGGGCTTCATTGATAGGGAACAATAGCAAAGACAGCGCCCACAAGTCATTTCATTTCATTGTGTAATTGTTATTATGTAGCAGTGCTCTAGTATTTATTGCGTTGTGATTATAGTTGTCTGGTTATTTATCAGACTTGTTAGTTACTTAGGGGGCAGTCCATAGAAGTTATTTGTCTTTGGGTTTTTAATCTTCATTTATATGCTATATAATGGGAGACTCTACAGGGATCAAATTATTCAGATTTTCTATATGTTGGTCGCAGTCAATGCCCTTTCAACGTTCTGGACCTGAGAAATCCTAAGGTAGTGATTCTTTTGCAATTGAATCACCTTAGCATTAAATTTCTTCGCGTTAGCTTTCTGGTCTCCAACAATCGATTATCAATTCAAATGTTTTTATTTGAATAATTACTAACCACCATATAATCCCTAAATATTTATTGGCCAACCTAGCATGTTTTAGACCAATTCAAATAGAATACTTTTGCTACTGCAAAAAAGTAAGATCGCCTTCAAAACCCATCTAGACACGAACAGCTTTTATACACTTCCCAACAACTTCTAAGACATACCCATCCCTAAAATCCTGTTGCAGTTATTCCCTCCAAATTTTTAGTTCTCCCACTACAAAGTTCAAGTTACAAAACTTGTGGAAAAGAGATGGAGAAGAAGCCTTCATACGAGGACTTTAACTAAGTCGCTGTTTATATAGTCCCAAATTTCGTCACACCAACTTGTGTTGGTCTACATAACATTTTTCTCGTTCTCAATTGCCTCTCCCTGGATCATTTCCGGCTTGATCAACAAGAATATGAATTCAAATAAATGATACAACCATTTAATTCTTTATTTTTCTTCTTCTCTAACTGACACAAATTATTAATAGGATTACTATCCTAAATTTGAATTCCTTTCGAAAACCTTCACTCTCCAAGAAGAAATCAAGACTACACATACAGCCATAAACAAGAGCCCACACAGAACTCGCCACAATAGCAATAAATCATCGTCACCGAAAATTTAATTATAAGAAACCGCACAACAGATGATAAACCTAAAATTGCGACAAATCCAGATATTGAAACAAAGAGAAAGAGAAGAAAACAAAACCTGCTTGAGATGAGTTTGAACCCTAGGAGAGATTTGGCGGAAATTCTTAAGAGAATCGTAACTCCAACGTTGACGAGAAGATGCTTGCGATTCGAAGAGCGATGCGAAAGCGTCCATTTGATGATCCGAAGAAGTTTCCTGAATAGACTGCTCGGGGAAAAAAAAAGTCCGTATGAAGTTTTGATCTAAAAAAAGTCTATGAAGTCGGACTTTATATGGGGAATACAGCCGCGTCGGTTCCGTGCAAAATCAAACCCGTAACTAAAAGTAGAAAAGAATCGAGAAAACTTAACAAAGGAGAAAAAGCTAAATAGTGTTTAAAAAATTGAAAAATCAAATCGATAAACCAAAC
This sequence comes from Centella asiatica, assembly GCA_014636745.2. NCBI lineage: Eukaryota > Viridiplantae > Streptophyta > Magnoliopsida > Apiales > Apiaceae > Centella > Centella asiatica. Next base: position 30,810,197 of record CM025788.1, read on the forward strand.
CAACGATTTGGTTACGATATTCCCTTAATATTTATAACCAAATCGAAAAAAATCAAAATTAAAATTTATAAATTATATAATTATATATTCATTATGTGATAAATCTTAGATAGTATTTTAATTAAGTAACAAAGTATCATGATTATAAATGAATCTATTGAGAATAACATATTGATATTTTTGTTTTTGTTGATTTCAAGTTTTATAGTTAACTAAAAGACCTCTATTGATATATACATTATCTTTAATTTGTTTTAGTTACGTTATCATTAATTTATTTTCTTGTTTTTACATGCCTCTTAGATTTAATTAATGATCGATATATATTAATCTATACTTATATATTAAAAAAGTTAAAAAATGAAATGTATGGTACGTGCATTCGTAAGTAAAATCTTAAAAATAATAAAATAAAAATAAATGGCAGAATCTCAAATCCTAAAATAGTTTCATAATAAAATACCAAGAGAACTCTAATTTCATAATATAGTGGATAATATATTAACTTTATCTTATAATAATTTTAACCAACTAAGTTACTCAAATAATTTATGTATAATTTAATAAGATACACATATTTATAATCAAGTTATATTACACTATGATATTTATATATCATATATACAAACAATACCAAAAAACTCAATATACAAACAAATATTTAGTTTTATTTAACTTTAAAAATATTCAACTTAAAAAATTTAATTTCAAATTCTAACTAATTAAAAATACAAATATATGTTTAATTAACACAATATCTTCCATTCTAAATATATTGCCTATACACTAAAAGAAGGTCAAAAAAATTAAAAAATATTCAAATTAACATCTCCGTTCTGTGCATGAGCTCCATAGCTAAAACCCTAAAAAATAAAAACATAATGGTGGCTATGGACACATTCGTCTATGACAAAGCCCATGGCGGTGCCTCCACCATCGAACGAGCATTGTGCATGGTGATTTTGGAAGTGGTAGTCGTAGCTCTGGTGTATGCGACGCCGACGGCAGTCCCCCTACCCCCACTTCTACCCCCACCAGCGCGTCCCTATCCGAAACCTAACCTGCTGAAGGAGGTGACATCATGTCAAGTCGAACCGGCCCAGACCTGACCTGTCTGTGACTCAATCCGACTCAACCCCTTCTATTTTATTTTTGCCTCAATCCAAAATTAAAAATAAAATACATATACAATTTAAATTGATAAATGAGTAACTTATGAATAATTATTTTAACATGTAAATAAACTTTTTACATGATTGAATTTTTATTATTTAGAAATAAATTAATTAACAAAGAAAGAGTCTCTTAATTATCACAATTAAGTGCCAAATTATTAATTTATAAATGATTATTATTTAAGTGAAAGAATTAAATAATAAATAAGGAAGAAATTCTAAATTATATTAAATAAGTAATAAATCATTTAAGCTAAGATTTAATTGAGGAGTAATTATTAATTAATTAAATTAATGAATCAAGATCAATTATTATTTAATTAAAATAATTAAATAATAATTAATGAATAAATTCTAAATGAATATTAAATGATCAATAAATCATTTAAATCAAAAATAATTAAGAAATAAATTACTTGATTTAGAAATAATTATTATTTAATTAAAGAAATTAAATAATAATTTAAGAATAAACGTTTAATAAATGATAAAAGATTTATAAATCTTTTATGTTAAGATTTAATTAAGAAATGATTGTTGTTTAATTAAAATAATTAAATAATAATTAAGAAATAAAGTTTTGATGAATAATAAATGATTAATAAAATCATTTAAGCTAAAATTCATTAATTAATATTAATTAATTAATCTAAGGTCTCCAACAAATAAATTAAATTATCAGGAGCCTATGAATGATGTATTAACAATCCAAAAATCTCTCAGACTCTGATTCAGTTTCAACCGATCCCAATTCAACGAATGACGACTCAATTAGTCAATCACAGACTTGAGAATTTCATTAACACTTCGCATTTAGAAAACTTATTCTTCACCTCATACTTGTAAAATATATCTGTGTGGGTAACTAAAGGCTAGTGGGATGCATCTGCTTGGCATCTTGGACCTAGGATTTATAGGGGACGGAAATTGAGATATCGGTAATCGAACCCTCGCAGATAAAAAATTTCTGCATTGACTACGTATGTCATCATGATGAAATCAGACGGTGGTCAGGCTGACCAGCTGATATACTGTTAGATATAAATGATGATGATGTTTAGGGAATAATTATACATCTGTAAATACTCAAGGTGTTCTATAAACGTTAGTATATTTGCACAAGTTTTGCATCCACTGATGGACGACTTAGTCATTAAGGGATGATCACTACACTACACTAGGCGAGTCATCAATGTTAACTTGAATGGACTTGACAGTGTCAAGGAATGACTGTTGTTACTTAAATAAAGATGAGTATTTCACACGACAGATATTCCAAGTTAAGCCAACAGAGTATCAGTGATCAAGAGAACAAGTATTTTTTGAAGGGCATCAATGAAAAGAACCCATCAGGGGAATCCTAAAAATACTGTGTCAGGGGATGAGATCCATCAGGGGAACCCGTCAGGCGATGATTTCGTCAGAGGAAGCTATTAGAGGAACCCGTCAGGGGAAGCCGTCAAGAGAAGGCATCAGGGGATGACCTCATCAGAGGAAGCCGTCAGGGGATGACCTCGTCAGGGGAACCCATCAGGGGAATCACTCTAATGTCCAAACTTTGGCGACAACATATTTTTTGACGAGTTTGGCGATGACTAAAAGTTACTTTGGCGATAACATATCTTCCGACGAGTTTGGCGATGGCTAAAAGTCACTTTGATGATAACATATTTGACGACGACTTTGGTGATGACTTTGATTACCCATCGACGAGTTTGGCGATGACTTGAATCGACCAACTAGTTTGGATACGACAAAAAATCAACTCGTCAGTGGAACCCTTTAGTGGATAACAAGGTCATAACATCGTGGATAATAAAGCACTGATCAAGTCTCCATCAGGGCTTGACATCAATGGACAATGAAACACTGATCAAGCCTCCAACAAGGGTTGACATTGGTGGATAATGAAGTACTAATCAAGTTGCCATCAGTAACCTGTCATCAGTGGATCCAGAAGCACTAATCAAGTCTCTATCAGGGGCTTAGCATTAGTGGATCGTTATGACCTAATCCACACGTCATAAGGACTTTCATGCAAATTATTGATACTTGGCACGGAAGCAAGAGATATAACTGAAAAGATATTCCTTGAAGTTTGGTTATCCAATAACAACTCTCGAGCATTAAATTCATGTAGATCAGAGGATGAAAAAGAAGCAACAAAAGCCAATAGCAGTCTGACACACCACTCCGAAAGGACCTTAATGTGACATACTGCGACTATGTTGAAAAAGCAACATGTTCAGCATGTGGGTTCACCAACTGATCTGTTATACATAAAGAAAGAGTTGTTACGCGAAAAACCAAACAAGCAAGCCACAACACTCAAACATTAGAAGGAAGATTTGTAATAGATTTTGAGAGAAATATTCAAAGAAAAACGTAGCTAGTGAGTGAGAAAAGAGAAGCTGTAATTTATTACAGAATTGTAGTTGTTTATCAAGATTGTGATTAAATAGATTTCTAGAAAAACACCAAGTTTTAATACAAATATTTTAACTTGAATGCTTGTGTATTCATTTTAATTTCAGTATAGTTTTTCTGATTCTGTAGCTATTCCAGCCTGTGCAACATAAGTTTTAAAAGAGCAAAAAGTTTGTAGTGTTTGTATTCAACCCCCCCACCC
>CM025788.1:30814100-30826697 GCA_014636745.2 Centella asiatica
CCCCTCTACAAACACTTGAGCTTATTTAGTTCTAACATATACTGTTTGATATGAAGTTTCCTAAGTGCACGTGCACCAAACGGACATGGTTACAAGGCGGATGTGAAATTATTCTATATTCTTTTAAGTAAAGGGTAAAATCCCTCGCTATCACTCGGGGACTATAGAAACTACATTTTTCTGAATTATCAAGAGGTGTGGGCATTGTTTCTGCCCAATCTCATAAACACTTAAGGCAAATAAATTATCTATCTTTTAAGGCTCACCCAATACATGATTATATACTTGCGAGCGTAAATCTCTCACATTGCTATTATTATATATTTTACAGGATATGGCGAGAAAGTCAAGTCGTCTGATAAAGGTAATGCGAAAATGACACGATGAACGCTTCTTGATCGCCTTCCTTTGGATGACATTTAGAAGAAGAATGAAGCGTGAGGTTATTATTGAAATGTTTAGATTATAAGGCCTGTGTGGCCCCCACATAGACTTCTGTTGTTAGAATATTATTTTTGGATAATGTAGTAGAGAATAATATTATTTCTCTTATTTATTGTTATGCATGCTTGGATGATATTACTTTTCTTTTGTTAATTATTGACGGTGCCCGATGTCCGACATCGAATTTTTGGGGTCGTCTCAATTTACGCTAGAACACTAATATTTCAGATTCTTGTAATTATCACAATAATTGTTCGGAATTAGGACATTTGATGATGATGTATAATATTTAGAATTGTTAGAACTTGTAATTGTAATAGAACCTGTTGATAAACATCAGCGGATAAATTATTGTAGTTAATAGTTTACTCTCTGATATATATAAAATATCATTGTAAGAGAGTAAATTAAAATGTATGGTAAGAGACTACCAAGAATGCATTAGGAGAGTTCAACAACATCAAAGTCAGAAACTAAGAATTAGCATATCGCAGACTAAGAATTAGACTATCGGAAACTAAAAATTAGTCTATCGGAGACTATTGTTGAAATTGTAAGAGACTAAAGTGAAGTTACTCTCTAATGTAGTGAAGAGTCCTAAGTTGGTTAGAGCTCTAAATTAAAACAAAGAAGCCGACCAAGATCTATAACAAATTTTACAAGTCAGCTTCTCACAGTTATTTTCCAAAAAAAACATTTTTCTTTTAATTTATTTTTCCTCACATTTTTCCAAACACAAGGTCTGACTCTCATTTTGAATTCTCACAGGCTCACGAAATATAAAATCTTTCTGTTGTGGGTGACATGGAATGGTGTAGAAAATATAGGAAGAAAGTGTTTTGCATCAGTGGATGTTTGATAAAGTACTATTGTAGTATCAACTGATGAGTTAAGAGTTGTTCTTTGTGTTTCAGCTTCAAGAATTGGCTTCTTTAATGATTGAACTATCAAAGAATCTGAAACCAATGGAATTAAGAAATTTTTCATTGCTTCTTAAGAAATATCAAAGAGGGAAGAAGAAATAATAAGGGTAGAATTTGAATATTGGTTGCTCCCTTTGAATAGAGAAAAGAGAAGAATCAATGTGAGACCCTGTGTGTGCATTAAGTGGCAGGTTGATCATTGATCAAAGCTTGGTTCTTCTTCTTCCTCTTAAAGGTATTTAAAGATGTAATCATTGTAGACTCAAATACCTGTGTCCTTGGAGTTGGACTAATTTCAATAGATACAGCCTTTTGAGAGGGTGCACCTAGAGATGCGCTTTTTCCTTTTAGAACTTAATATCCTTTTGAGAGAATATTAAGCAGTCTCCAAGGGTTCTCATTGTCCCTTATTTCTTCCTCATAACTTTCTCTAAATACTCACCCTCCCCCTCAGCTATTGCTGGAAGTGGTTGTTCTCATTTTACAACTTTTATCTGTTGAGAGATAAAGGAGGTGACTTTTGATATAGACTTAAATTAGAGGGTTTTGCTACTTGGGCAGAAGAAGTTAGATCATTACTAACATCCTTCATTGTAGCAAAATTAGAAAAAATAAAGAAGATAATCTCAGAAATTAAGAGTTTAATTTCTGCTACCAGTAGGTAATTATCTACTGATGAGTAATTCATGAGGGGATAAATTATCTACTGCTACTTTCAGTTGATAATTAAAAACAATTATCTACTGCTACAATCTTATTAGCCATGCACAAGATTTTCAAGATTTTATTCACCAAAGTTGAGCATACCTAACTCACTTACCAACCTGTTGAAGGTGGCTTCATCCAAAGGTTTGGTGAAAATGTCTGTAAGTTACTTATGAGTTGGAACAAAATGAAGTTCCACTGTACCATTCATCACATGTTCTCTAATGAAGTGATACCTGATGTCTATGTGTTTTGTCCTAAAGTGTTGCACAAGATTCTCTGTAATAGCAATAGCACTGGTGTTATCACAATAAATAGGAATTTGATTACACACCATACCATAGTCCATTAACTGAGTTCTCATCCATAAGATCTGAGCACAACAAGTCCTAGCAACAACATATTCAACTTCAGCTGTTGAGGTTGACACGGAATGTTGTTTCTTGCTAAACCATTACACTAGTTTGCTTCCAAGAAATTGACAGCTTCCTATTGTGTTTTTCCTGTCTATTTTGCAACCTGCATTATCTGCATCTAAGTAGCCTATTAGCTTGAATCCAGAATCTCTAGGATACCAAATTCCAAGATTTGGAGTACCCTTAAGATATCTGAATATCCTTTTAACAGCAATAAAATGAGATTCTCTATGGTCAGCCTGAAATCTAGCACATAGATATGTAGAAAACATTATATCTGCTCTACTTGCAGTTGGATATAAGAGTGAGCCTATAATTCCTCTATAACTTGATATATTAATTTTCTTTCCTTTTAAATCAGTATCAAGCTCAGTGGATGTTGTCATGGGTGTTTTAGCAGTTGAAACATCTTCTAAATCAAATTTCTTTAAAAGATCTTTGACATATTTTGATTGACTGATAATAGTACCATCAGTGGTCTGTTTAACCTATAGACCTAAAAAGAAATTTAGTTCACCCATCATGCTCATCTCATATCTACTTTTCATTAGTTTTTAGAATTTAGAACATAACTTCTCATTAGTAGAACCAAATATGATATCATCTACATAGACTTGAGCAAGTATTATGTCACTGGCATATTTTCTATGAAAAAGGGTTTTATCTACAATACCTCTTGTGAAATGATTTTCAAGTAAATATTGAGATATCATACCATGCTCTTGGTGCTTGTTTAAGTCAGAGTGTTTTGTCTAACTTGTAGACATGATTAGGAAATTGATGATCTTCAAAGCCAGGAGGTTGCTGGACATATACCTCTTCTTGTAATTTCACATTCAAAAAGGCACTCTTTACATCCATATGGTACACTTTAAAATTGGCATGAACAACATAGGCAAGGAATATCCTGATTGTTTCCAATCTTCCTACTGGTGCAAAGGTTTCATCATAATCAATCCCTTCTTCTTGTGAATAACCTTTTGCAACCAATCTAACCTTGTTCCTTGTCACTATACCAGCTTCATCCAGCTTGTTTCTGAAAACCCATTTAGTACCAATTATTGATTTGTTCTTTGGTTTTGGCACTAGTCTCCAGACTTTTTTTCCTACAAACTGATTGAGCTCCTCTTGCATAGCAATCACCCAATCAGCATCTTGTAATGCTTCCTCATCTTTTTTAGGTTCAATTTTTGACAAAAAGTTGAGGTATAGGCATTCATTCTAAGTAGTACTTCTTGTTGTCACACCTTCAGTTGGATCTCCTATAATTTGCTCCATAGGATGATCTCTTGTCCATTTTGTCTATGGAGGAAATCTTCTTAAAGAAGAAGCTTCATTTGTTCCTTGTCCTCCATGGTGTAAAGTGCTTTCAGCTTCTTGAGAAGCTCCCCCTAAATCAATAGGTATTTCTAGATTGGAGTTTAAGTTATTCTCTGATTTATTATCCACTGACATTGGATTATCCCCTGATGTAGTGCAATCATCCACTGATACTGCATTTTCCTCTGATAAGGCTTCCTCAGCAGGTATTGAATTATCCACTAACAAGGTAGCTTTGTGGGGTTGATCTTCACCATCTAAAGAGTCTAGAAGATCCACTTCATCTTCATTCTCAAACCTTAGGATCTCATGATTTCCTTCATCTTGCATTCCAATTATCTTCTAATCATCAAATGCAACATGAATAGATTCAATTACAGTGTTCAACCTAAGGTTGTAAACTTTGTATGCTTTGCTTGTTAGAGAACAACCTCAGAAAATTGTTTTATCAGCCTTAGGTTCAAATTTTCCTAAGTTTTCACCTTGACATCTTAGCACAAAACATCTGCCACCAAATACAAGAAGAAATTTAACATTAGGTTTCCTGCCTATCATTAGCTCATAAGGAGTCTTGTTGTGAGCTTTGTTGATCAAGGTCCTATTTTGAGTGAAGCATGCAGTTGAAATTACTTCAGCTCAAAAATAGGTAGGTAGCTTGGCTTCTTCAAGCATGGTTCTAGCAGTTTCAATAACTTTGGAGTTCTTGAATTCTGTTCCATTATCAGTTCTTAGAACTCTGACAGTCAACCCAGATTCAGTTTGAACTTTCTTGATGTGATCTATCACCAACTGAGCTGCTTCATTCTTGGCATGCTGAAATTTTACCCATGTGTATCTAGTGAAATCATCAACTATCACCAGAGCATACATTTTCTTTGAGATAGACATAATGTTTATAGGTCCAAATAGATCCATATGAAGTAGTTGCATTGGACTTGTAATTGATGACATCTCTTTGCTCTTGAAGGAAGTCTTCTTTTGCTTCCCTTTCTAACAGGCTCCACACAAACCATTTTGAGTGAATTCCAGTTATGGAAGTCCTATCACTAATCCTTTCTTCACCGGAGTGTTAATTGTCTTGAAGTTCAAGTGAGAAAGCTTCTTGTGCCATAGCCAACTTTCTTCTACTGATGCTTTACTATAAAAGCATGTAGATTGATCTTTCTTTGATGAGCCAAAATCAGCTATGTAGAGGTTACCTTTCCTAACTCCAGTTAGAGCTATTTTTTCATCTTTGTTGTTACTTATCAAGCATTGTTCATCCTTGAAAGTATCATGATAACCTTTGTCATACAGTTGGCTGATACTAAACAAGTTATGCTTAAGACCACCAACTAGTGCTACACTTTCCAAGATGACATCTCCATTTGTGAGTTTTCCATATCCCAAGGTATATCCTTTGCTGTAATCTCCAAAAGAAACTCTTGGACCAGCTTTTTCCTCATACTGTGTCAGCAGGGTCTTATCTCCAGTTATGTGTCTTGAACAGCCACTATCCAAGAACCAAACTTGTTTGCTCATGCCCTGCACACAGTAAACACCTAAGTTAATTTTGGAACCCAAATTTTCTTGGGTTCATTGACATTTATAGCAGTTAACTTAGTAAACGTTGCAGGTTTTTCAGAATTTTCATGCTTTTTCACCCACTGCATAGAGGAAATTACTTTCTTCTTAGCCTTGGGTGATTCAGATTTTACCATCAACTTTATAGAAGGCTTTTCATAACTGTTTTTAACCATTTTAGCATGCAATTGGTTCTTAACAGTTAATGTCTTCTTATCAAGGGATGGTTGTCTAGCATGCATGTTCCTAGGTACATTTTGACATTTAAATGCAAGGTGGTTAGGATTTCCACACTTTCAACATACTTTCCTAGGAGCATTAATGATAGGAGAATAGTTAGTGAACTTGTTAATTCCCTCCTTACCATTTCTGTTCTTCTTCAGATCATTATCCCCTGACGAGTGAATCAACTTTCTATTCCCAGATGAGTCAATTTTTTTCTGATTGGAGCTTTTGTCTCTTGACTCATTTAACTTCTTTTCTAGTCGAATCACTCTTTGTTCTAGCACCTTCTCCTTGATCTTTTCCTCAGTAGCACCTGCCTTAACAAATTTTAATTTCTTAAGAGGGTGGACAGTAGCTGCAGGAGTACTTTTGCTAGTGCTAGCTTCACTAGTTCCAGTGATTAGCAATTCCTCAATCATTTGTTGCTTTTGTTGGACCTTATTATAGCCTACTCATTCAGTCTGACTAGTACTATATTTTTCAATGGTTTCCCTAAATGTCTTGGAGGAATTGGTCCATTCCTTTATGAGGTCTTGCTCTTCTTTTAGTTTAGCCCTAAGCCATTCTTCTATTTCAAGAGTACAACCAAGTCTCTCCTTGGTTTTCCTAAACTCCTCTCTAACCTCTTCTAGCTTAATTAGTTCAGTCTCTAATATGGAATTCCTAGTGACTAATAGATCATTAGCCTTTTGAATTCTTTCATTCTTTCTTATTGAACACCTTAATGTAGCATACAGATTGTAAATTTCCGTTGACAGTTATTTCATTTTTAATTTACAATTTGAAAGAGACATGTTAGAGGGATCAGGTTTTACCTTAGTGCCCTAAGACAAGCTGCTAGATCCAGATGATGTTCCATCAGATGATATTGTCATAAGTGCAAGATTAATGAATTCTTCTTCATCTAATTGGTCTGAATCAGCCCAATCCTTTCCCTCTACAATGAATGCTTTATTCTTTTTGTTGATGACTTCAAAGTATTTCTTTTTCTAGTAGTCATCAACATCCTTCTTGACTTCTCTAGTCTGTTTGATAGACTTTTGCTTATTGCATTCATTTGCAAAGTGTCTAAGCTCTTGACAGTTGTAACATTTAATCTTTGATTTGTCAATAGCACCAGAGTGGACAGGCTTCCTTGTTGGTGTTGTCTTTCTAAACTCCTTGCCCTTCTTGAATCTTAGCTTTTTGAATTTTCTTGCCAAGAAGGTCATGGCTTTATCAACAGCCTCTTGTTCCTCTGGAGTATAGATTTCTTCATCTTCACTATCCATACTCTCAGCTCCACTTGCCTCAGCTTCTCTTTTCTCTTCAATGTGAACTGTTTTCCCATGAAGCTTCTTGCTCGAACTCCCAACCACAAGTGCTACTGATTTTTCATTTCTATGGCCTTGACTTAAACTTTCTTTGTTGAACCTCTAACTTATAAGTTTTGAGGTTCCCATAGAGCTTCTCCAAGGATATTGAGCTCATATCCTTGGCTTCCCTTATGGCTGTAATTTTAGCATCCTAGCTCTTTTATAATGCACTTATAAATTTTAGATTCACATCCTTGTTGGCATAAGTTTTGCCAAAGATCCTCAAGTCATTAATTAACCTGTTGAATCTATCAAATAAGCTTGTTAGAGATTCACCAGGTTTGCTTGTAAATAGCTCATAGTGTTGGATTAACAAGGACGACTTGTTTTCCCTTACTTCCTCGGTCCCTTCTCACAACACTTGTATTGTCTCTCAGACTTCTTTGGCAGACTCACAATTAATGACACTGTTAAACATGTCATTGTCCAAACCATTATAGAGAATGGTCATGACTTTAGCATCCTTCATGGAGTCTTCCTTTTCTTTAGTTGTTATGTCTTTTGGGAGTTTAGGGATTGAATGCTCAAGGACTACCTGGCCATCTATTATTTCCAAGGGAACAAGCTTCATTGGTTTAGGAGGTCCTTCTTCCAAGATTGTTATGAAGGAAGGATCTGTAGATTTGAGATGCATGTGCATCCTTCTCTTCCATAAGAAATATTCTTCCTTCACTAACAGTGGGATCTTCACATTTCCACTTTTGTTACTCATCTTGATCATCTAGTATGTATGTCAACTAGAAGGCTCTGATACCAATTGTTATGGTGGGATGAGTAATTGTGGGGGGGGTGGGGGGGGTGGGGTGGGGGGGGGTTGAATACAATTTCAACTTTTTCTCCCAATGTAAAGATCAAGATATAATTTGTAAATTAATTGTAGCATTAATAAATAAGACAAATTATATCAATCAATAAAGAATGTATTTTTATTGATATTAGAATCTAAAATTACAATATGGTTATCAAAATTGATACCATCTTCTGAAATCTGTTCAAGTATGAACAACTACTCTCTAGAAATGAATTTCTAGCTTCTCAAGTAATGAAAAACTCATTTCTCAAATTCTATATGAATTTGTTGCGTTAGATCACAAAGTGTATGAATTCTCTCTTCTTTTTTTTTTAGTATTCCTCTCTTTTTTTTTCTCTTTTTCTATGTTATGTATATATATTGACTTGTATACTTTCCAAACAGCTTCCTTTTCTGATCTTTTTTTCTTTTTAATAACTACTCTAATCAATTAGAGTAACTTCTTTTTATCAGTAGTTGTAACAACTCTGTTACCTAACATCTCGATTAAGTCACATCATCGTTACAAAATATCTTAGCTTTCACAGATTAGCTTCCTAACCTTGTTAATCCAAATGTAACTTTGTTATGGATCTTTGGTCGGCTTCTAGTTCATCGAAGAACTCTGGTAGAGGTGTGATGTGTCAAGTCATTTATCCTTTGATGTGGTGTTGTTCATCAGTGGATATTTATCCCTAGTGACTTTGTTCATCAGTGGATATTTATCCCCTGATGACTTTGTTCATCAGTGGATATTTATCCCCTAATGACTTGTCCCCTGATGACTTGTTCACTTATAGCTTATCCCCTAATCAACTTCGTTAGTAGCCAATCTCTCCTTATTGGTCAACCATCCTTATCTTAATTCCATCACCTTAAATTTATCAGTCATGTGTCATCTTATATGTCATCTTTAGTTTTTGATCATTTATCCCCTGATGGACAGTCTCTGGTGCCAGGAAATCCATCCCCTGATGACGAGAAACCTATCCCCTGATGCCAAGAACTTGTCCCTTGATGCCAAGAACTTGTCCCTTGATGCCAAGAACTTGTCCCCTGATGCCCGAGCACTTTGGCACTTTACAATCTATCCACTGATGCCCGAACACTTTGGCGCTAGTATAAATTACCCGACAACTTTGGCGATGAGTAATTTTGGGCTTCACTTGACTTCGGCGATAGAGAATTTCCTGATGACTTTGCCGATAGTCATTTTGAGTTTGGCAACGGTCAAATCTTCCCAAGGCTACTTTAATGCATTGGAGTGTCTTTGCCTTAGTCACTGGTAGCTTCAACATTAGTCTCCAATAAACAATCACTTAGTCTCTAAAAGACTTAGTCTCCGATGAACAAAAACTTAGTCTCCGATAAACAAAAACTTAGTCTCCGATAGGCTAATTTTGTTTGACCAACTTTGACTTTTGTTGAACTCTCCAAATGCATTCCTTGTAATCTCTGATGGTCTCCTGCAGTCTCTGATGGTAGTCTTTGATAGAACACTACCGCATGTACTTGTACCATTACAAAATCTAACAATTCTAAGTTTATATATCATCATTAAATGCTATAATTCCTAACAAACAGGCCAATGATGGTATTTTTAACATTCAATCAAAATACATCAAAGATCATTTAAAGAAATTTAATTTGGAAGATGTTTCAAATGCTAAAACACCCATGGCAACATCCACTAAACTTGATATTGATTTAAAAGGAAAGAAAATTAATATATCAAGATATAGAGGTATGATAAGCTCACTCTTATATCTAACTGTTAGTACACTAGATATAATGTTTTTTCATATCTGTGTGCCAAATTTCAAGCTCACCCTAGAGAGTCTCAGTTGATTGTTGTGAAAAGGATATTTAGATATCTTAAGGGTACTCCCAAATCATGGCATTTGGTATCCTAGAGAAACTAGATTCAAACTAATAGGATACTCAGCTGCAGATTATGCAGGTTACAAAATAGACAAGAAAAGCACAACATGAAGTTGTCAATGTTTTCGAAGCAAACTAATGTCATGGTTTAGCAAGAAACAACATTCTGTGTCACCTCAATAGCTAAAGTTGAATACATTGCTGCTGGTAGTTGTTGTGCTCAGATATTATGAATGAGAACTCAACTAATGAACTATGGTATGATGTATAATCAAATTCCTATTTGTTGAGATAACACCAGTTCTATTGCCATTACAGAGAATCTTATGCAACACTCTAGGACAAAGTACATAGACATCAGAGAACATATAATAAATGGTATAATGGAACTTCATTTTGTTCTCACTCAGAAGCAGCTTGCAGACATATTCACCAAATCATTAAATGAAGTCACCTTCAACAAGTTGGTGAGTTAGGTATGCTCAACTTTGGTGAATAAAACTTTGAAAATCTTGTGCAAGTTTGATAAGATGAAGTAGTAGATAATTACCTTATGTCAGTAAAACTGGTTAGTGAATTATTATCAGCGGATAAAAAAGCAACAGTGGTTAATTTATCCCCTGATGAATTACTCATCAGTGGATAATTACCTTCTGGTAGCAGAAATTGAAATTTTAATTTCTAAGTTATCTTCTTTATTTCTTCTAATTCTGCTACAATGAAAGATGCTAGTAATGGTTCAACTTCTTCTGCCCAAGTCTCCAATGGTTCAACCACAACCAATAATAGCTGAGGGGGAGGATGAGCATTTAGAGGAAGAAATAAGAAACAGTGAGAACCCTTGGAGGCTACTTAATATTCTCCCAAAAGGATATTAAGACTAAAAGGAAAAAGCACATCTCTAAGTGCAACCTCTCAAAAGGTTGTATCTATTGAAAATAGTTCACCTCCAAGGACACAGGTATATGAGTCTACACAACAAACACTTAACTATACCTTTCAGGGGAAGAAGAAGAAATACGTTTTGATCAATGATCAACCTGTCACTAAATGCACACAAAGGTCTCACATTGATGCTTCTCTTTTCTCTATTCAAGAGGAGCAACCAATATTCAAATTCTACCCTTATTCTTTCTTCTTCTCTCCTTGATATTTCTTTACAAGCAATGGAAATCTCATAATTTCATTGGTTTCAAATTCTTTGATTGTTCAATCATCAGAGAAGCCAATTCTTGAAGCTAAAACACCTATAGCAATTCTCAACTCATTAGTGGATAATTCAACTATTCTTTGTCAAACATCCATTGATATAGAACACTTAATTCTTATATCTCCTCCACTACTTGAGGTCATCCACAACTGAAAAGTTCAAATATTACTAGTGAGCCTGAGAGAATACAAAATGAGAGTCAGACCCTGTGTTTGGAAAAAAGGTGAGGAAAAAGAGATTAAAACAAAAAACAAATGTAAAAAAAGTGAGTGTGAGAGGCTAACTTGGAAATGTCAGGCAAAATGAGAGGGTGTGAACAAGGCTGAGATCCTTGAAGAAAATAATAGAGAGAAATTGTTCTCACACTACTACTTTTGCAACTCATGTATTCTCTGATCACCATTCTTTTCAGACATCTGAGAATACTGAGAAAAGAATTAGTTCAGGAGTTACAAAACAACAATTGTTAACTGACTCGTCTAATAAGGATATTATCAAGACAATTGTCAGATATCACAAACTGCAAATGAACCTAAACAAGAAATTATCGATGTTTGGTTGGATGCAAGCAACACAAGAAGTATTGGATGCTATAGCAGCACACCTCATACCAAAGTATTTAATCACACAAGGATCAAGTGCAACTGTACTTACAGAATGTTTATGAAGCATTGATCAACACAGAAAAGAAAAACATAAAACTCCAACACTTCATGATCAATGGTCTTCAAACTGAGCTCAAAAATGTCAAGGAACATAATTAGTATTCTTACTAATCTTCTTGCAAATTCAAAAGACATTCAAAGAGGGAGAATAGTAAGAACATAGCTCAAAGGACATTCATGAGATAAAACATTTCTTCTTGCTCAGTCAACCTAATCTATCTATTTCTATCCTTCAACATTAAATCTCGATATCAAAAAGAGGGAGAATGATAAGGTCAATAAAGAGTAATTCTAATGAAGACATGGGGCGAATTGTTAAAGATGTTAGTAGATTGACGGCTGAGCCTGAAGAACAGAAAAAAGGCAAAAAATTTATTAATGAAGTCATCATTGTTAGCAGAACAAAACTGATACAATGGGGTTTACACATCTTTAATTTCAATTCCAAGTAAGTGATGTTATAAGGCTATGTTTTGACATCATCATCAAACCTTGATTTATGCTTATCATTTTATAATCATAAATAGAGGGATATTGTTAGGAATTATAATATTTTATGATGATGTATAATACTTAGAATTGTTAGAACTTGAAATTGTAATAGAACTTACTCTCGTACTATCAGAGACTACAATCGGAGACTATAGGTGATCATCAGAGACTACCAGGAATACTTTTGGAGAGTTCAACAAAGTTGAAGTTAGTTAAGCCTATTGAAGAAAAAGAATTAGCTTATCGTAGACTAAAAATTAGTCTATCAAAGACTAAGAATTAGCTTATCAGAGACTAAGAATTAGCCTATCAGAGACTAAGAACTAGTCTATCAGTCACTAAGGATTGCACTATCGGAGACTATTGTTGAAGCTATAAGAGACTAAGGCAATGACTCTCTGATATAGTGAAGAGCCCACGAAGTTGGTTAGAGGATAAATAAGTCATCAGAGAATAACTAGCTTGACACAACAAACCTCTACCAGAGTTCTTCAACAAAGAAGAAGCCAACCAAGATCCATAAAAGAGTCACAATTGGGATTGACAAGGTTGGGGAGCTAATGTGACGACCCCATAATCCCATACCGGACTAGGGCATCATCATAAGA
>CM025788.1:30827384-30872911 GCA_014636745.2 Centella asiatica
CCCCCCCCCCCCCCCCCCCCCCCCCAATTACTCATCTGGGAATAACAAATTTTACCTTCAACAGATAAATTACTCCCAAGAGCTTCAACATCAGTGGATAAATTTTTTTTCTTTCGAGGAGTACAGCCTGAGCTTCACCTTAAATGATTATTCTGGCCTTTGAATGGTTTATCTGGTTTTAATCATCAATAAATCACTTATCCTCTGACAAATTAGCTTCTGCAAATAATTTAACCATCAATGGATAATTTATCCTCTAATAGACTAAACCTCTACAGTCAACTTATCCTCTGATGAATCAGGTTTTGATGAATAATTACTAAAACTCTGCAGTCAACTTATCCTCTGATGAATGATCATTGCAGTCAACTTATCCTATGATGAATCAGCTTTTGAGGAATTAGTGGACAACTTATCCTCTAATGAATCAACTTTTGCAGGTACTCTAGTCATTATTGGATAATTTATCATTTGGTGAATTGTCTTCTGCAGGTGCTCTAGCAAAGGATTCTTAGACTTCCCCTGGTGGGTGAAGGTTCAATGGATAATTTGGACTTCTTTTTAAATGCCCTTTTTGTCTTCATTGATGATTTAGGCTTCTACAGGTGCTTTGGTGAATTGGTTTATGCAGGTCCTTTAGTGAATTGGCTTATGTGATTATCCTCCGGTGTTATTTGGTGAATTTCCTTTTGTAGGTCCTCTGATGTGATTATCCTCTGATGCAATCATTATCCTCCAAAGCTTTTTCAATGCAAACATCACTTTATCCTCTAATGATCTAAAGTCGGCAAATATTTTTATCATTAGTGGATAACTTATCCTCTGATGACTTAAATATATGCCAATGACTGAATTATCCTCTGATGGACAAATGCTCACTTCTGCAACTTTGAATTCATCCTCTGACGCTTGCCCACTCGGCTATAAATTTATCCTCTACAGCTTGTCCATTGCAGCTACAACTATACATTTATCTTTTGGAGCTTATCCTCCGATTGACAAAAGCTCATTGCTGCAACTTTGACTTTATCCTCTGAATCTCATCCTCAGATGCTTGTCCACTGTAGCTATGAGTTTTATGCTTCGAAGCTTATCTACCGTAGCCATCCATTCTATGCAATCCTCAAGGAGGATTCTGTCAAACCTGCACTCCAAAGATCAAATTCAGAAATATCGTAGCCCATATTTTATGACTTATTATTTCTCTTTATTATATTATCGAAACAAAGTAAAACAAATGAAAAAATTAAGGTGTCTACAAACTTAATCTTCAAGTGGAGAGTAGATGTCACCGCTCTGAGTGCAGTAAAATTTGTACGCTTGTTGTTCCTAGATGAATATTTATAGGGGGGTTGAATACACATATCAATTTTTCTTCATTAATGTGATGATTATAAGGTAATTAAAGAACAATTTGTGGAATTAAAAACAAGTTAAATTATCTTTGAAACAATAAAACATCTTTTATTGAATCTAAACGTGAGTTACAATATGGTAATCAGAACTCGAAACTACTCAAGTTCTAATAACTTGTTGCATAATGAATCTGAATAATGAATTGCTATCTCTATTACATTCATTCTTGTAAATTACATTGTATTTATCTAATCTAAATCTAAGTTTATATACAAGTTCTGACAATCGTAACTAGATTCAAATCAATTTTTCGACCTTGTCAGTCCTAATTCAACTTTGTATTGGATCTTCTAATTGGCTTCTTGTTTGCAACTCTGAATCCTACTTTGATTTGGATTCCATCTTTCAGTCGAATGTGTTCTTCAATATCCTCTGATAAATCTTTATCCGCTGATAGCTTTATCTATTGATGAACTTATCCTTTGATGAGCTTATCTGTCGATGAATAACTTTATCCGTCGATGGTCATTTATCTTCTAATGACCATTTATCCTCTGATGCAGATTATCCTCTGATGAACAAAATATCCACTGAAGCATAGATTTACCTTCGAACTGGTTACTTATAATTATTTATTCTCTAACAAACAAATTATATCGTCGAAGGATAAATATTCACCGTAATATGTAAAGAGGTGGAAGATGATGTGCAAAATCTCCGACAAGACTGTCCAACGACATAATTGGCGACAGGAGCTTCAAAGCTCCTATGTCCTTATTCTTACACTGTTCTTGTCAATTCTTGCATAAAAATAAAACTGGAATTGTGCATGGAACTCGTTGGTGTGGCCAATCTAATGAACAAAACAATACACTACGGAAATTTTGGATTTAACATATCATATCTTTATTTTGGCTGAAAATAATTTTTCCAAATTTCTCTCTCATCTCTTCACAGAAACTCACTTTTTTTTGGCTTGTTTTAAAGGTCATAGGTGCAGAATCTTCCTTGTACAAATTTAAAAAATTCATTTTGATTGTGATTTGAACAAGATAATTTCTTATGAAGGTTTCAGGTTTTTATGAAGGTCTTCATCTCGGGGTTGAACAACCAGACCCCATCGTGCCATCTACATGAAATTTTGAACTTAGTTCCATGTTGCTATGTTCAGTTTTGCTCTAGAAAGAAAAGTCCCAAACCAAATCGATCATATTAAAAACTCATGCGAAGAAATTTTGAAAGCAAATTTCTAGGGCTTTCGCCCTTGAAGAAATTTTGGAAATTCCAGAATTGGGGATAGTTTTCCTTGAATTTAAAGGCTTAAATTTCAATATGTGCGGCACATGTGAGCATGTGAATGGTTTAGCTTTAATATATGTCATGTGTTCCATATGATCAAGCTTAGAAACATCATAAACGAGCAAGATTCAATGTAGAAAATTACCTCAAAAGTATCTTAGTCGCAAGCTTGAAACTATCAGATTTTTCTCAATATTTGAAATCCAACCTTAGCTTCTAATCTTTCTCGTTTTCTGGTGACTGTAGTGTTGTGTGCTGTATTTATGTTCTTATAATGGCTTTGGAGCCTTTAGCTTGTAAATTTAGGTTTATTAAGTCAAATTTAATAATTACTACCTAACCACTATATATTGTTCGTACCTTTTCCTTGATCTTGCTAGAGATTCCTTACGGTAGTCCTTCCAAACCTAGAATCTGACCATGGACAGTCGTTGGTGGTGTTATATTAGTTGCGTATAGTTTTACCAAGCTTTTGGATGAAACGTGGATAAATTAAATATATACCTACTACATATAGTTTGCATAAAATGCTATATTTGATTCTTTTTATTTGTTGTAAACATACATTAATGTTTATATTTTTATCACTTTTCATTTTGTATGGATAGTCAGATAATTTGGATACCAATCACGTATTTATTGTTTACCTTATTATCAAAAACCCTAGTTTCTATGTTTTTGCATTTTATTTCCATTATTTTTCTCATACTAGGATGTTGGGCCCCCAAAAATAGGGCATAACTTATTGGGCCTAATTAACTACGCACGGGTACCCTACTCGCTCTAGAGGCCCAACATGTTGACAAGATCGTGTGTGACGGTCTCAAAATCCCATACGGGACTCAAGCACCATCAATAGAAGAAAAAACAAACATCATATCCGTACATCATTAATGTACTAAGGTATTAATAATACATTCTTACAAAATTTAGAGTATAATTTTTGCAGCAGAAACTAATCTATTACAACAGTTGTAACTGTCATTCTTGGGTGTTCCTTACAAGCAAATCAACTCATTCCCTTCCTTTGTTGTCATAGTACAGCGTCTAACTCAGGTCTTGAAAAATCATGAACTAAACAAGAATGAGCGATTTACGTTCAGCAAGTATATAAACACAAAAGAAAATAAAATAAAATCTCTAAAGTGCTTAATAATAGTACAATTATGTTTGTGAGGTTTGGGTGAAGCAATACCCTCACCTCGAAGTTCTCATAAAATTTCTAAGGATCTTAGATGATAACACAATCATATGATCATTCTTGAATAAAACAACTTCTTATCCATCTGGGGCTAAACCCGTTAGATCTACTAACCATACCGTAATCAATGGGTCAAACTGTACAACATGGTCTTCTAGTGAACTATGTAGTCACAATAAATCATCTAGGTCAAGTGACATAATACATCAACACATTCCCTTTCCTCTTGCCAACTACGTGGCAAGTTCCACATTTTAAGGAACATAACAGTCTCCTTGCTTGAACCATAACAGTCTCATTCATTTGCACAGATATAATATTGAAAAATAACTAATAAATCAAAGCTCAGTTATATCCATGCACTTTCATTCATATCGTGCTAGAGGAAATTAAAGCATAGCATTTTGATTCACAAAGAAATCTAAACATAAAAGTCATAACCTTGTATGCATGTCGAATCAAATGATCATGAGTTTAACTGAAATAAGCATAAGAGTGAGAATATACTTGTCTTTGTCCTTAGTTGAGATAACTTAATTCACTTGTTGGGTGAAATACCTCTGTAAAACATGTATGTTGACATAGCATGAGAATCTATGCTTTGAATATAAATGTGAGTATGTACATATGTGATGTTTGTGCATATTAATGTGAATATAAAACATGTCTGTTGTAAGCCACCTTGTATCTTCCCAACAGGATGCAAAGGTTGAAATGGAACAACACTCATCCCTAGATGCATTTTCTCAACAAGGTGCATCTATTGAACAATATCCTCCTCCCAGGACAACCTGTACAGAGTCTGCACCATCACATGTGCCCACAAATGTTGATGTCCAAGACCAAATAGTACACTTGAGTGGAGAGCACTTTGAGTCCTCTTTTGATGTTCCCTCATTTACTTAGAGGGAGCAGCCAACACTCAACTCCTTCATGGAGCCTCTATCATCCGATATTCCTTCCACATCTCCTCATATTTCTTCTTCACCAATGGAGCAATCTCAAGCTTCAACTGGTTCTGATAAATCAAATTATTTGGCTAAGCCAATACTGAGTGGTCCATAGGAACCTGTTGCACTTAGTATAACAGATACCACATCTCAGATCCCACTAACTGATGTGGAAGTAGAGGTTACTGAGACTTTATTTCACTTCCCCGTCAATGAGGCTAATGATAGGCCAGAAGTTCATACTTCAATGTTAGTCCTTCATACCTCCAGTACACTTTCTCTTACCTCTGTATCGTATGATGATATTTAGATAGTGTATGAAGAGCCTCCTTCTAAGGAGATGTCTGGTTCTTTTATTGTTCAAGAAGATCAATTAGGATGAGAAAAGAATCGGAGATACACAATGAGAGTCATGCCTTGAGTATGAAAAAAGGAGAAAGGGTTGAGTATTCCCTTAAAATGAGTGAGAGTGTGCCATTAGGGCCAATAAAAGTAAATGAGGGAAGGGCTGATGAGATCAGTCAATAAAACACAGATAGTGTGAGGCCAAGGCATCTACCTATACCACATCTCACTACTAGAGGGATAAGAGGGATTACATAGTGTGAGGCCAGGGCATCTACCTATCGTTACTATGAGTAGCCTGCTGAATTAATTCTAATTGCTCAGCACTTTTCCACCAGAAGTTTGCTTCCTCTATTAGCAGGTAGGAGGCAAAGGTGGTTTTTTGATAATTTGCAACCTCACAAATCCTAAAGGCTTTTTCTACTACTTTGATCCACTCAGGGGCTACTATTGGACCTTCCTTCCCAGTAAATATAGGTGATTTTAGACCTTTAAAATCTTTAAAAGTAACTCGATGTATATGGTTTTTAGGTTGAGGACTTGGTTGAGAATTTCCAAATGCTTCTTTCAAGAGGTTCACAAGATCTTGCGTAGGGTTAGTAGTACTATCACTTGTTTGGTTTTCTTGTTGGAGGGGCCTTCCTTGTCTGCTATGGCTTCTCCTATTCATTTTTCTGTTTCATCAACATATGTTATTATTAAATTTAAAGTTTCTTCTACTCTTTCAATTAACTATTACACATAACATAGTAACCTAACACATATTTTTGTTAAAATCTTTTATTTGAAATTACCCTGTCAACAAATTATCACGTAGGAACATAATATGTCACATATAGTAAACAAAAGTTACATAGACTCACATTTATCATTATTTATACAAGAT
Source organism: Centella asiatica (assembly GCA_014636745.2). Classification (NCBI taxonomy): domain Eukaryota; kingdom Viridiplantae; phylum Streptophyta; class Magnoliopsida; order Apiales; family Apiaceae; genus Centella; species Centella asiatica. The sequence continues at coordinate 30,833,422 of CM025788.1, forward strand.
ACAAAAATTCATAGTCTAGACTAACTTTAAGTTAATATAACTAAATCATTTATTAGTTTAACAAAACGTACTCCCTGTTCCCAAAAGCTATTGCGGTATTTTACTAAACTTGTCAAAATTACATTCTGATTCTTAGATTAAGTATTCCTCACTGAGTCCTGAATAGACCCAACTTATCGTGACATCCTTAAAAGAACGAGTTAACCTTAATTGATAATTAGAAAAGGCCATCAGGGCTTCCATTGATGCCTCAAAAACTGGTGCAAAATGTTTTGTATCAGATATTCGCTGATCTATAGCTTGCATTGCCGTTCTATATTGTGCTTCTACCCGACCCTTTGCATAACACCATCTTTCCAACATATACCTACAATCATAAGCTTCCCTAACATGACAAAAAGTTTTCTATTCCCTATCTCTTATATCTGCTTCATAATACCTAAGTTGGTTTCAAAGTCTTTGATCTATATCTATAGTTGGAACTAGTACTACAAGTGCTGGTACCAAGGTTGGAACTGGAGCAGATGCGGGTACAAAGGCTGACTCGGAAGTAGGTATGGTGAAACTGAAAGCATTTGTGGAAATATGTGAGTTGGATGGAATGTCTGGTACAATAGTGAATGGAAATACAGTGGGTGTAGTTTGTGTTGGGGTTTCTTCCCATGAATTATCTTCTGTAGGATCATTTTCATTTTCTGATTCAAGGTTATTAGTAATAGGCTCAGAAACTTTAGTTTTAACTGGCATAGGTTGGGGTGATGGGATATCTTTTAAGGAACACTTATCTGTTTTAGTAGTTAATGAGGTATTATTAAGTAGGTGTGTATCTGACATCTACAGAATCATGCAAAATTTGGTTAGCAAATATAACCAATAACATAGATTTTACCTGATAAAATATTAGATAGATTTCTCATGACATCCCTACTACTTAGACAGTAACGTTTTATTTTAGACTGACTCAACATTTGCTTTATTTTGACTCTTCTAATTTGGCTCATAAATATTCTTTCCAGTGCTTTGCTCTGATACCATTGTAGAAGGGGGGTTGAATACAAGTTCTTTGAATTCTTTTCAATTGACTGTTCTTTAAGTAATTAAACTTTTCTGCAAAATATAAAGAACACAATCAAAACTCTATAAACAATTGCCTTTATTTGATTTAACAATTGATTACAAGTTTTCTAACAATCAAAACAAGCTTTGATCGTCAGCTTCTATTCTGTATGTTGAGAGAATACAACTCTATGAAAATTCTCTTCTTTTTTTTTCTCTGTATTCCAATTCTGTAATTTATAATTACAGCTTCTAAAAACTAAGTTACCACAAACCTAGTTTCCTAATTCAAATCAAATACAAACTTTCCAATTGAAAGGATCCTAACAAGTTTCCTTGTCAGCTACGTCTTCATTCAGGTCTACGTGTGCATGGAAGACTTTCCTTCTTTGATTTGAACTCTAATTCCATCAGTGATTAAGTCCTCGACTAGTCTCCGATGGCTTCTTTAATTAGTCCCCGATCACTTTGAGTAATCTCCGATGCTTTGGCTTTAGTCGTTGGTGACGTCAGCATTAGTCTCTGACTCTTTAGTTCCAATCCCCGATGACGTAAGCTTTAATCTCCGATGACCAATCCTTCAATCTCTGATGAACAAAACTTTAATCTCTGATGAAGGATTCTTCAATCTCCGATGGGCAAAGTCCAATCTCTGATGAACAGAAACTTAGTCTCTGGTGGACTTTTCCCTTAGTCTCCGACAAGCCAAATTCAATCTCCGAAGGACTAATAAATTTAAAACAACTTGTTGAACAACCTCAACAAGTATTCCAGCAGTACATACAAATGAAATGAATCTATCTCTTTATTATAATGACTAATTTACAAACAAGAGATACTACTGCTAGCTACAACACTAAAGTGTTACAAACCAACACTTTTCTGTACATTTGTATTCCTAAGTATTCTAAGAACAATCATCATCAAATGTTTATAAAACCTAACAATCTCCCCCTAATTATGAATATCAGAATGATAAGCATAATTCCAAGGTTGATGATGATGTCAAAACTAATCTATTACAAATACTTAGTAAAAGAATAAAGAATGATAAAGATTACAAATGTACCTGAACTTTAGATCTTTGATCTATCATTCAGCTTCTCTCCCCCTGGATAATTTACCCAGCTTCTCCAAGGTTTAAACAAACCTGGCTACACAGAATAGTACATTCAGCTACTCCAAGAATAACTCTGGCTACCCAAGACTATGTCTGGCTTCAACAATTTTCATCTCAACTTTCTTTTACACATCAGCTCCTGCTTTTCTCAATTCTTCCTTTATCCTCCTATTATCCATTAACTCATTCCACCTTCTTATCAGTAATTTCTTTACCACAACCTCTAAAGGTTTTTCAGTATCTTTCAAGTATTGAATGTAACCTTCAAGGGTTTCTACACTTCTGCTGTTTAAATCCCTGTTGTAGTTAAAAGAAATTTCTCACTCCATGAAAAGTTTCGTACCAAAATCCAAGAGGTTCTGGAGCTTCCCTGAATTCTGTAGCTTCTGGTTTGACATGCAAGGCATGAAGAATTTGTACTTTAAAGTCCTTGTTCAAATCAGAAGTACTAGGCACCACACTCATCAACCACTCCAAATCTTATCTTCTCTGCTCTTCCAAGACTAGCTTTGTGATCTTGACAGTATCTCCATCTTTAAAGAAAATATGTAGCAACTCATTGTCACCTTAACCCTTGATTAAGTCAATGTGTCTTGTCAGCTTTTTCAACACCTTGATGATTTCCTCTATGCTAGCCATTCCAACTTTACCAGTTTTTTTCTTTGAAGTTTGTGGTTTGGAAGGTCCACTTCTAGATACTAGTTCAGTTGAAACACCTTCTTGTCAGTAATTTCTTATTTCTCTTCCTTGTTTCTGCAGCTTTTTGTGCAGGAATCTTCTTTGCCACTTGTTTTGTCATTGGATTCTTTTTGTTCTTGGCTTCCTCCTTTTCTCTCTCCTTAGCTAAGGCCTCTTGCTCCTCCTTGTCAAATTTTTCTTGAAGTGCTTGAGCAGCTAAGAAGTCAGATTCCACTAGCCTTGGATCATGAGGAGCTACTAGAACTACTCCCCCTTCTATTTCAAGCTCAACAGCTTTAAAGACTCTACCTGCTCTTATAGCATCTCCCATTAGCCTAGGCTGTGCTGGTTGAATTTCTGGTTCTGTGACCATAACATCTTTGCCTTTGTCTCTGGAAGTGCTTGGGCCTGCTTCAGTTTGTTGGGTAGAAGAAGGAGTCTGCAGTGGAGTTTGAGTTCGCTGCTGTGAAGTTTGGCTTGGAGCTGGAAGTGGAATTGGTTGATTGAAAAGTCTGGACTCAAGACGATCTTGTGCTGCCTTGAGTTCAGCATATATATATGTAGGCTGTTGTAATTGCTGTTGTGGTAATGTTGGAACACTCTCCCCCTTTTTGATATCATCATCTTTGGAGGTGGAGGAAGTGGCCATTTGGTGTAGACACTTCATCAATAATTGTTCCAGGTTGTCTTGTTTCTGGATAAGGACATCAACTTTGGCTTCAAGTGCTTTAATCTTTTTGTCATTGTTGACCTTATCCTGGATCATTAAGTCTATTTCTTTGACAATCCTTCTGGGCAAGTGACCTTCATAGCTTCTCCTTATTTTCTCTGTCTCAATCCCCATCTGTTTCAGAATTTCGTTCACTGCATCCTATATACCAGTAGCCAAGAAATGATGAAACTTGGCATTCTTTCTGTCCACCTTAGTTATTTCTTCGACCATTTCTCTTGGAGTAGGGACAGCTGCTGTGGACCCTATGTTGGTCACATAGTCCTGCCTGTAGAGAGCAGCTGCATCCTCCAGAGTGTTGACAAAGCTTGCATCAAGCCATTCATCAACATTATTGACTTCTTCAGGTTCCTCCTCAGGTGCAGGTGCACTCTCCATCCTTACTTTTAAGGCAGAGATATTATCTTGCCTCTGTTGAAGATTTAACAGTTCTTCATAGGCAGCATTGGACATCTCTGAAATGACTTGCAAATTTGCAGCCACTGCACTGGAGCTTCCTCCAACTTCTCTTGTTGATGTAGAAGAAGTTAGAGCTTCTGTTTGGATTTGAGTGGAGGGAGCCACAGGTTTGAAGAACTCACCTGTAGAAAATTTCTCTATGTTCTTGTCTCCGAGGATCTCATCCTTGCTCACACCCTCTCCTTTTTCCTGGGGTTGGGCACCCAGATTCTCAGTCTCTCATTTTTCAAAGCTCTCTAAGGCTTGACTCTCTGTTTGTATTTCCTCTCCTTTTTCCAGGTCAGGAGCCTGACTCTCACTAATTATTCTCACTTTCTCACTCATATGGATTTGTGCACTCTGTCCTACAGAAGGAGGGGTTTGAGAAGTAGTGTCTTCATGGAGGAGGGTGTCCCTTATGATAGAAATAGGTTGGGAATCTTCCATGGAAAGTGTACGAGAGCTAGCTGCACTTGTGCTTTGAACAAGTGGTTCTTGTGGGCTAGTTCCTGAAGAATAAACTTGGACAGTTTGAAGCATTGTTCTAGTCTCTTGAGATTGACTAGTTTCTGTCCAAGCCATTAAGAGTGTTGGCTCCTCTTGAGAAAGTTCAAGTGGATCAGAGATTATATTTTCAGAAGAATCAAGCGGAGGGGAAACAGGAGAATAATGGATAGTAGGGAGTGTTGGTTGTTCCTCAAGGGCAAAAGTTTGAGGAACATCAATAGATGACTCTGTGTGTGCACTCCTTGTGTCACTCTTTTCTTGTATTTGATCTCTCTCAGTTTTTTCTTGTGCAGACTCTGTAACAGATGTCCCTGGTTGAGGACTTTCTTCAATGTCAATGTCCTTTTGGGAGGACATTGACAGTTTACTGTCTTTCCTTATAACCTCCATGGCCTTTTGGGAGGCCATGGATTCTCTTTGTCTAAGGGTGACAAGTCTCTTCTTTCTCTGAGGTGCCACCTCAGCTTCTTGTTCTCCCTCAGCCTCACTAGCACCCTCTGTTGATTTTCTCTTTATTGGGAGCTTTTTGGCTGTTCTGGTATATTCAACCACAGTCTGTTGGGAGACTGTGGAGGGGGCTTTGGATTGTGATTGAGAAGTTGTTGGGGGATTAGTTGGTGTTTGTGTGGTATCCCCAAAGAATTGCAAAGAATATGTGGATGGAAGAGTGTCAATGAGAGAGTTTCTCATGACAGTAGGATAGAATAGAGGTACGTTTACCTTTGCCTCATACTTCTTCAAATCACTAACTACTCTTTTAGTCTGCAAAACTGTAGGCACAACTTACATACTAGCAATATTAAGGTTAGGTATTAAGTGATTTGCAATCATCATTAAAAATCTAGCATAATAAATTTTAGTTTTGTTGCCAGTTTTAAGTTTTTCCATCAAATTGTGCAAAATCAAAGCCCTAAATTAATATGCCTATCATACAACACACTATATGCAATTTGTTGTGAAATAGTGGTGATGGCATCATATCCACTGCATTTTGAAGTAAAGGATTTGGTTATAATGTCAAAGAACAATGACCAATCTGGCCTAAGATGGGGACGTGTGATTGTCCCAACAGAACTTATTTTAGTATTATAGTTTAAGTCTTTAAACATGCCTATAAGTTCTTCATCAGAGGCAGGGGGGTCATAGTTTTCCCTAATAGGTAAGTGAAGTGCATTATTAACCACGACATGATCAATAGTATAGTCAGTGTTATCATACCTGAAACTTACCTGTGGAGTGTCATCACTTTCATCAGTGATTGATGCAGTGCTCCACATAGTTGATATTACTTCTGCAGCTTGGATGGGAGCTTCATAAATGACGTATTGTAGTGGAGAGTTCTTTAGGAAATCCACAAAGGGGTAGTATTTTGCTTCGAAATCATATTTGTCTGTCACCCTTGCATAGTTGGTCTTGATAAAGTCAAAGTCTCCAAACTTGAAGCAAATTGTCTTGGCCGCCATTGAAGAGATCTGTAAAGAAAACTCAAGGAGAAGTTAGAATTTGCAGAGTACTTGAGAGAGAAATCAAATTTTAGAGTTTGATTACTTGTGATTACAAACGTGTTTGGAATTTTTTTTATTAAAGTATAAGAAACGTTTGCTATTCAAGGATCATGGGTAACTACCAATTTACCCTTTTTCAGAGATTGCCCTAATCTCTGATTGACCCGAGTGATAAGAGATTGACCCGATTAGTCTCCGATGAAGTAATTACTCATCGGGGACTAAGGTAATCTCCGATGAAGTAACTCATCGGGGACTAATGTAATCTCCGATGATGTAAATGTACTCATCAGGGATTAGGGTAATCTCTGATGAAATAACTCATCGGGGACTAATGTAATCTCCGATAATGTAAATGTACTCATCGGGGATTAGGGTAATCTCCGATGAAATAACTCATCGGGGACTAAGGTAATCTCCGATGTTATAAATGTACGCATTGGGGATTAGGATCAATCTCCGATGTTGTAATTTTGATTAGTCAGGGACTAACCATTTTACTCATCAGAGATCAAATAACCATTTTCCAACAACCATATTGATGATTATTAGCTACATTTTTCTGTTTTATCAAATTTAAAACAGCTTCTTTTTCCAGAATTAATTTTCCTAGCTTCATGCAACTGTTAAACAACTTGAAAGTTTAAAACTTAATTTTTAGAACCATAATTCAACATTCCTAGTTCAGAAACTAGTCTGTTGAATATAGATTCATCCAAAGGTTTTGTAAAAATATCTGCAAGTTGTTTATCAGTTGCAACCCAGTGCAATTCAATATTACCTTCACTAACATGTTCCCTAATGAAGTGATATCTTATATCTATATGTTTAGTTCTTGAATGTTGCACTGGATTTTCAGTTATGGCTATGGCACTAGTGTTGTCACAATAAATTGGGATTTTGGATAGTGTCATACCATAGTCTAGGAGTTGATTTTTGATCCACAAGATCTGTGCACAGCAACTCCCAGCTGCAATGTATTCAGCTTCAGCAGTTGATGTTGAAACTGAATTCTGTTTCTTGCTAAACCAAGAAACAAGCCTGCCACCTAGGAACTGGCAGCTTCCACTTGTGCTTTTTCTATCCAGCTTGCAGCCTGCATAGTCAGCATCTGAATAACCAATTAGTTTAAAGTCAGATTCTTTAGGATACCATAATCCAAGATCAGGGGTACCCTTTAGATATCTGAGTATTCTTTTGACAGCAATCAAATGTGACTCTTTAGGATCAGCCTGAAATCTAGCACATAAACATGTAGAAAACATTATATCAGGTCTACTTGCAGTTAGATACAAAAGTGAGCCTATCATTCCTCTATAGCTAGTAATGTCTACTTTCTTTCCTTTTAAATCCTTATCTAGCTTAGTGGCTGTGGACATAGGTATTTTTGCAGAAGTACAATCAACCAAATCATATTTTCTCAGTAAGTCCTTAATGTACTTAGACTGACTGATGAAAATTCCCTCAGTTGACTGTTTAATTTGCAATCCTAAGAAAAATGTTAATTCACCCATCATGCTCATTTCATATCTAGACTGCATAAGTTTTGAAAATTTTGCACACAGTTTTTCATTAGTAGACCCAAAAATAATGTCATCAACATATATTTGCACAAGTATAACATCAGAGCCTTGAATTCTATAAAACAATGTTTTATCTATGATACCTCTTACAAATTTATTTTCAATTAAAAACTGAGAAAAAGTATCATACCAGGCTCTTGGTGCTTGTTTCAAGTCATAGAGTGCTTTGTCTAACCTGTAAACATGATTAGGGAATTTGGAGTCTACAAAACCTGGGGGTTGTTGAACATAGACTTCTTCTTCCAATTTTCCATTAAGGAAAGCACTCTTGACATCCATCTGGTACACTTTGAAGTTCTTGTATGCTGCAAAAGCAAGAAAAATTCTGATAGCTTCAAGTCTAGCCACTGGTGCAAAGGTCTCATCATAGTCAATTCCTTCCTCTTGAGAGTATCCCTTTGCAACCAGTCTTGCCTTATTCCTTGTAATTGTACCAGTTTCATCCAATTTGTTTCTGAAGACCCACTTGACACCTATTATAGATCTGTTCCTTGGTTTGGGTACCAGTCTCCAGACTTTGTTTCTAACAAATTGGTTTAATTCTTCTTGCATGGCAATAATCCAATCAGGATCTTGAAGTGCTTCCTCAATTTTCTTTGGTTCAATCTTTGATAGAAAACTGAGGTACAAACATTCATTTTGTGTTGCACTTCTAGTCCTAACTCCATCCTCAATATTTCCAATGATCAAATATGTTGTGTGGTCTCTCAACCATGGTCTAGCTTTTGGCAGATTTGATCTTGAACTAGAGGCTTCATTTTCTAGATTGATAAAATTCAATCCAGCTTTATGAGCAGAGTTTGCTCCCCCTAAACTATTGATCTCTTCTTCATTAACTTCCCCTGAGTTAGATATCTCAATAGTCTCTGTGTGTGCATCAGGGATACTAGTCTCTGATGTATCATTAGTCTCCGATGGAGAATTAATGTCATCAGTGACTTGTGTTTCTTTTTGTTCCAGTACTCTAGTCTCTGATAATACATTAGTCCTTGGTACTTCATGCACAACAGTCAACTCCCCCTCAATTAAAGAGGAATCATTGTTATTTTGGGGATTTTCAGCATTCTCTGTTGGTTATTCCCATGCATCCAATTCATTCTCAAAACTGAGAGGTTCATGCAATCCTTGACCAAGCATTCCTGGAATCTTTCTATCATCAAATGCAACTTGAATGGATTCCACAATGACCTTGGTTCTTAAGTTATAAACTCTGTATGCTTTGCTTAACAGAGAATAACCTAAGAAGATTGCTTCATCAGACTTATTGTCAAATTTTCCTCTTGTCTCTAATGAATCTCTCAGTACAAAGCACTTTACAACCAAACACGTGTAAAAACTTAAGAGTTGGTTTTCTCCCAGTCATTAATTCATAAGGTGTTTTGTTGTATGCTTTGTTTATCAAGGACCTGTTTTGTGTAAAACATGCAGTGCTTATAGCTTCCTCCCAGAAATAGGTGGGAAGCTTAGCCTCTTGCAACATGGTCCTTGCTGCTTCAATAAGGGTTCTATTTTTTCTCTCAACAACTCCATTTTGTTGAGGAGTCCTTGGTGCAGAGAACTGATGAGTTATACCTTTTTCAGTGCAGAATTCAATCACTTGGGAATTCTTGAATTCTGTTCCTCTGTCACTTCTTATAACCCTCACTGTTCTTCCTGACTCAGTTTCTATTTTCTTAACATGATCAATAATTAACTGAGCAGCTTTATTCTTTGCAAAGAGGTATTTTACCCAAGTATACCTTGTGTGATCATCAACAATTACCAGTGCATATCTATTCCTTAAGATAGACATCACATTCACTTGACCAAACAAATCCATATGGAGAAGTTGTAAAGGGTCAGTGATTGATGTTGCTGGTTTGTTTTTGAATGATACACTTCTTTGCTTTCCTTTCTGGCATGCATCACACAATCCATCTTCTGTAAACTCCAATTGTGGAATGCCAGCTACCAATCCTTTCCTCACAAGACTATTGATATTCTTGAAGTTCAGGTGGGAAAGGTTCTTATGCCAAAGCCAACTCTCATCAGTTGAAGCTTTGCTATAAAGACATGTGATTTGATCAGTTGAAGAAATGAGATTTGCAATGTACAAATTCCCTTTTTCTTTTTCCTGTCAAAATCACAGTCCCTGATTCTTTGTCACTTACTAAACATTGATCTTCTTTAAAAGTGACATTGAATCCCTTATCACACAGTTGACTCACACTAAGTAAATTGTGCTTTAAGCCATAAACTAGTGATACCTCAGTGAAGATGACATCTCCATGTTCAACAGATCCATATCCTCTTGTATGGCCTTTGCTGTCATCTCCAAAAGTGACTCTTGGGCCACTTCTCTTTTCATACTATTTTAGCAGGGACTTATTTCCAGTCATGTGCCTTGAACAACCACTGTCCAAGTACCATGATTTCTTCTTTTTGCCCTGCACAGTAGAGAGAACTAGTTTGAGATTTTTGGGACCTAAATCTTCTTAAGTCCTTTCTCACTAGCTGTAGTCTCAAGACTTGACTCAGAATAAGTCGATTGCCTCTTTCCATGTTTGATTTTAATTGGGCAATTTACAGTCTTGCTTCCATTGTTTGTGAGACTACTTGACTTTGATTTATGATTTTCAATGCAAAGACTACTTGACCTTTTTACAGGTGATTTATCTTTTGTTGTCTTTGAGTTAGTAGTCTCAAGCATAGGAATTTTATTTCTGCTCCTACAGTGCATGGCTATGTGATTTGGATTACCACATACATGACATGTTTTTCTAGGAGCATCAGGCATTGAAACATAGTTGGTGTATTTGTTAATGCCTAACTTGCCATTCCTATTTTTCTTGCTTCTGTTTGATTCCACAACTTTTTCAGTCTTTTGTATTGGAACAGTTTCCAATTTCTTTATTAACTGTTTCTTTGTCATAAACCCAATGTTTAAATGTTTGTTTTCATTCTTCTCAACAATACTCACTGTCTTTTGATTGAAACTTGTTTTTTTTTGTGTTTTTTTGATCTTGAATGTTAATAAATCTGGGTTCATGGACAGGAGATACAAAGTTAATTTTTCTAGCAACTTTTGGCTTTTCAGTTGTGGACTCAACATCTTCAAATAGATCATTTAAATCTGAACTGTTATCTAGATTTTCATCATAACCTAGTCCAGATTTTTGACCTATTGTTTGATACCCTACCAAGTTAGATAACTTTTTAGAGGAAGTATTCCATTGTTTAATCTTAGCTTGAGCAATTTCAAATTGCTCTACTAAGTAGTATTCCCTCTTTTTCAAAGCATCAATCATGTGATGAGCTTTGTTTAAGTCCGACTTGATGGTATCAAACTGTGACAATTTCTCTTCAAGAAATTTGTTTCTTTTCAAGAGAATGTCACGTGATTCTTTTACATTGGTATGTTCAATAGTTAATGATCTAAAACTGACATGCAAATCAGACATATCTTTTTGCATGCTTTCAATGCTAGATGTATCAAGTAAATTAAGCACGTTAAAATTCTGATATGCATCACATACCTTTGTAGAATCACTTGACTCGTCACTACGAGCCATTAGGGCAAAGTTGACAACTTCTTCATCAGAATCGCTGTCAATCCAATCTTTTCCCTCAGTAATCAAGGCTTTGCTCTTGGATTTGGCTTTCTTGTCAGCAAAGTCCTTCCTTGATTTTTCATCCTTAGATCTATCATTTGATCTAGGCTTCTTGCACTCATTGGCAAAGTGCCCTAACCCATCACAATTGTAGCATCTTATTTTCTTTAAGTTGAAGGTGACTTTTTGACCTTCTTGTTTAGGGTTAGGTTTTCTAGATGATTTTCTTCCTTTTCTGCTAGCCCTAAATTTCTTGAACTGTTTGACCATGAATGCCATGAATTCCTCCATGTCATCATTAGTATCCAGTTCATCTTCATTATCAGTTGAGCTAGCGTCAGAAGATTCCTCATCAAGCTTCTCTTGAGACTTGTTTGTCTCAACCATCAACGCAGCTCCTTTGTCCCTGCCATGCATGCGCTGTCTTTGCTCTACTTCAAGTTCATATGTCTTTAAGTTCCCATAGAGCCTGTCCAGTGTGAGTGTTTCCAAGTCATGAGCCTCTCTTACCGCAGTGGTCTTTGGATCCCAACTTGGTGGGAGAGATCTCATAAACTTGGTATTGACATCTTCATCGTCATAGGATTTACCAAGTATCTTCAAGTCATTAAGCAAGGTGTTAAATTTGTCATAAACAGATGTTATCGGTTCACCAGGCTTTGCTTGAAAGAACTCATACTGTTGAGTCAACAGTGATCTTTTGTTCTTTCGAACTTGGACCGTCCCTTCGCACACGACTTTGATGGTTTCCCAGATTTGCTTTGACGTAGTGCAGTTTATGATGCTTGTGAACATATTTTTATCAATTCCATTATAAAGTATGTTCATCACCTTAGTATCCTTTAACACTTGCAACTTGTCTTCATTTGTATAATCACATTCTGGCGCAAGTTCAAAGTGTTCTGGAACAACAGATCCTTCGACAGTTTTTGCAGGAATGAATTTCCTGGGTAGATAAGGACCCTTCTCAATCCTATCTATGTAATCTGGATCTGTTGCTCTCAAGTGCATATACATCTTTTGTTTCAACATTGGATATTCTTCTCTTTTAAGAATAGGAATTCTGGTACCACCATCTCTACTTCCCGCATATGCCATGATGTTAGAGCTGCTTGCTTCGTCGTTGGTCATCTCTTGGAACGTTTCAATTGAGTAAATTCAATTACAGGCTCTGATACCAATTGTTTTCCTAGTGAGATGACCTAAAACTTGTAGAAGGGGGGTTGAATACAAGTTCTTTGAATTCTTTTCAATTGACTGTTCTTTAAGTAATTAAACTTTTCTGCGAAATATAAAGAACACAATCAAAACTCTATAAACAATTGCCTTTATTTGATTTAACAATTGATTACAAGTTTTCTAACAATCAAAACAAGCTTTGATCGTCAGCTTCTATTCTGTATGTTGAGAGAATACAACTCTATGAAAATTCTCTTCTTTTTTTTTCTCTGTATTCCAATTCTGTAATTTATAATTACAGCTTCTAAAAACTATGTTACCACAAACCTAGTTTCCTAATTCAAATCAAATACAAACTTTCCAATTGAAAGGATCCTAACAAGTTTCCTTGTCAGCTACGTCTTCATTCAGGTCTACGTGTGCATGGAAGACTTTCCTTCTTTGATTTGAACTCTAATTCCATCAGTGATTAAGTCCTCGACTAGTCTCCGATGGCTTCTTTAATTAGTCCCCGATCACTTCGAGTAATCTCCGATGCTTTGGCTTTAGTCGTTGGTGACGTCAGCATTAGTCTCTGACTCTTTAGTTCCAATCCCCGATGACGTAAGCTTTAATCTCCGATGACCAATCCTTCAATCTCTGATGAACAAAACTTTAATCTCCGATGAAGGATTCTTCAATCTCCGATGGGCAAAGTCCAATCTCTGATGAACAGAAACTTAGTCTCTGGTGGACTTTTCCCTTAGTCTCCGACAAGCCAAATTCAATTTCCGAAGGACTAATAAATTTAAAACAACTTGTTGAACAACCTCAACAAGTATTCCAGCAGTACATACAAATGAAATGAATCTATTTCTTTATTATAATGACTAATTTACAAACAAGAGATACTACTGCTAGCTACAACACTAAAGTGTTACAAATCAACACTTTTCTGTACATTTGTATTCCTAAGTATTCTAAGAACAATCATCATCAAATGTTTATAAAACCTAACACCAACCAAAGACCAGTGTCATTAGTTTAATATTAATTGCCATGACATAGGCTTTTGGAGGAAAGTCGGGTTGCCTACGGGGAATTTCAAAGAGCTATTACACCAAAAACTATTTTCTTTGTATTAATAACTCAAAGTGAAGCATATAGTAACTACTACGAATGTTATTTTGAAAGTTTTCAGTAGCAGAATAACATATTTTATACTTGATAACAAAACAAGATCAAACCAACCGAAAGTCCTATTTATGAGCCTTGGACTGCCTAATTTACTAATACTGATTTGACTTTTCTTTACCCTTTGAACCTTATTCTTTCTTGGGTTGAACTGAAAGAGAATCAAGCAAGTATGAGCAACAAAGCTCAGCAGGTATTATAATATAGAACAAATATAATACATCTGGTGAAGTGATCTGTTCAAAATACTGTTTTCAAAAATAACATAAGAATATTAAAGTCTCATCTGTTGGATTCAGATGAGGAGAACTTGTTTGTCCCGTGTGAGTAATTGTAGAAGGGGGGGTTGAATACAATTACAAACTTTTCTTCAAAACTAAACTATTATGAACAATTTAATTTCAAAGAATAGTTATAAAACTTTACTGAAATGATAAAATAATAGAAACAGTAAAGCAAAATTGCAAGATATAAATTGTAATCAACAACAAAGAATGATATTGTCAATTAAATTGAATCTTTACAATTTATTCTGTTTTTAAAAAAAACAGCTTCTCAAGTTGTAATAACTTGCTTCTTTTTTTGTAAAACTAATTACAGCTGCTAACTCTCTATATGTATGGAAGTGTTGTTCTAAGAGATATGTGATCTGAAAAGAAATATATTCTTGTTGTTATCAGTTGTTTCTCAGTTCTCAGATATTCACCTCAGCTACTCTATGTCTATTTATAGACACATCTTCCATATACTCCAAGCTTCTATTCTAAGCTTTTTACCAAAAATATCTCTGTAGTTTCTTGGTACTTACAGCTCTGTCACACAACTTTTTTCATTATACAGCCTCCCTTGGATGTCAGCCTGTTTATGTGACTTTTCTGGTGTATATTCACTGCATCAGCTTCCATATTTCTTCTTGGAGTTCCTAAGATAAGATATCAGCAATATATATCTTTATCTTTGTGGGCTTCTCTGGACATAATTAGTCCAGCTTCAATGAACTTATTGCTTCAAATTGTTATAAGTTGTCTCTGCAGTATTTCAACTTGCTGTTTTGCAGGTTTCATGCTTGCGGCTTTGCAGGTTTCATACTTGCAACTTGATGTGTGTGTGTGTACGTGTGTATAACTTATTTCCTTGAAGCTTCCTTGGTAGCCAATCTCTCCTTATTGGACAACCATCCTTATCTTTATTTCAACCGTCTTTAGTCATATGTTATCCCTTATGTCATCTGGAAATTTATTCTCTGATGGATAGTCTCTAGTTGCTTCATCATTAGTCTCTGATGAACAAACACTTAGTCTCTGATGAATAAACACTTAGTCTCCAATAGACCAAAACTTAGTCTCTGATAGACAGAAACTTAGTCTCTGATAGACAGAAACTTAGTCTCTGATAGACAAAAACTTAGTCTCTGACAGACAAAAACTTAGTCTCCGACAGTTTAAAAACTTAGTCTCCGACAGTTCAAAAACTTAGTCTCCGACAGTTCAAAAACTTAGTCTTTAATAGGCTCTTAGTCTCCGATAGACAAAAGTTTAGTCTCTGATAGGCTAATTTTGCTTGATCAACTTTGACATTTGTTGAACTCTCCAAGTGCATTCATTGTAGTCTCTGATGCTTTCCTACAGTTTCTTGATAGTAAATTCTCATAGTGCATTACTGCAGATACTTATACATTTACAAAATTTAACAATTCTAAGTGTTTATACATCATCATCAAATGCTATAATTCCTAACAGAACTCATATCTTTAAATAGAAGAAACATTGGCAATACTATGCCTCTGAAATCAAGAAATAAGGAATATCCACGTAACTCTTGGATGTCTTTCAGTACTATGACTTATTTGACATCTCTCTCAATGACATCTTTCAGTACTATGACTTACTTGATCGTCAATTCTGTTTAGCACAAGGGCCTACTGAGAATATTATTTACCATATGACAATAATGGGCCAATGTTATTTCATTGTAGTCTGCTATGTACATATGTATGACATTTAATAGACTTAATTATATCTACTTTCTCATGGGCCCGGGAGAATAGAGTATCTCATTCTCATTATTCGGTTTGATTCCCCTACTCATATATATACACAAGGGCTCGACAGAATAGAGTATTTCATTCTTATTATCTGGGTTAATTCCTTTGTAGAGATAGTGGATAGATTTTGACTCCTCAATGAAATTTACCAAGGTGATTATATAACATCCTTGTAATCTCAGTGAGGGTTATGACACCTCAGGGGACTGTCCAAGGCGATCACACAGCACCCTTGTAGTCTCAATGAAGGTCACAAGGTATTTATTACCTTTATAAGCTGAATTAAATAACTCAAGATGTCATTTATTGACATAAAACAAATAAATGCTTATAAACGAGATATTAAAATCAAGTATTTCTCAAAATGATAATAGCTTCAGTTGAGCAAATAATTCTCTATCAGTACGCATACGAAACAATTATGTATATGTAAGAAGAAAAGTTTAAGCATCTGCCCTAGCTTGACATAGATCGAATTAACTGATCATATGTTTAATTTGAGATATACATCATACTTACCTTTATATATGTATAAATAATTGTGTGATATACTGAAAGGATGATAAATATATCACTTGAAAATAATTTATGTATAACTTGAACAACTAAGTTATACTTTGAAAGAATAATAACAAATACATTACTTGCCTTGACTGGGATGATAACGGTTGGTAGGTCAGAAAATATGTTTTATGAATCATAAATGATTAACAGAAGTTAGAACTACTATAGTATGCTTTATAATTTTTAAGTCGTGCTATGTTTGTGTCAGGGAACGGATTCTACTTGTCAGGGGATAAGTTTTGTGTTATCAGGGTATAGCTTACAACCAACAGTGGATACTTATAGCCGTAAGGGGATAGCTGTCAGGGGATATGTTGTTCATCAGTGGATATTTACCATCGGGGGATAAATTATCCGTCAGGGGATAACTAGTCGTTAGGGGATAAGTTACCCGTCAGGGGATAATTTACTTATCAGGGGGTAACTAGCCATCAGGGGATACATTGTCTGTCAGGGAATAGACTACCCTTCAAGGAATAACTACCCGTCAGGGGATAGCCCTCGATCATCAGGGGATGGTCCTCGACTATCAGGGAATAATTTTCAACCATCAGTGGATGGTCTTCGACCATCAGGGGATGAATTTGTTTATCGCCAAACTTGTCGGTAATTCATTTGACTGTCGCCAAACTCTTTTAGTTGTCGCCAAACTCATCACCAACTAGCTAGCGCCAAACTCGTAAGTAGATAATTGTTCAGCGCCAAACTCCTCGGAGACTAGTATTATTTACTCATTAGAGACTAACATTATTACTCATCAGAGACTAAATTATTCTCTGATAACTAGAATAACTCATCAGTGGATAAGTTATTCATCGGAGACTAACGTTTTATTCATAAGAGACTAATATGTTTTGCCCATCGGAGACTAACATTTAGTCATTAGAGACTAGCTATTCATCAGAGACTAACAATATGAAGTATATAGAGATTATCCAAGTGATTTATCTCTACAGGGACAATGTAATCTAAGGTTTCATGCAAGTTTTATTTATACTAAATGACTAGATAATGAAAATAACTAAATAACTTAATAAAAGCTCTTAATATTTACCTGACAAGCTTCCGATACAGCAAAATAGGCTATAGAAATATTATCGCGGGTTTAGAGAGTTTGTGTTTGAGAGTGTTGTGAGGAAAATGAATAGCAGGGGTTCTCCTTATATAGGTACTGGAAATATGAAAATATCTAAGATATTTCTTACGTAGATTAATATCGGACTTGAAATCTACTAAATTGCTATAATATGCTAGCAATTATGGTTACACATAAGTATGAGTTGATAGGTGTCAGACTGTGGTATAACTTACTACTAATGACTCAGCTTAGTAATACGCTTACTCATTGGGGAGAGCTTCGACACCTGTAATGCTTACTCATTACAGGGTTATTACTTATCTATTACGGTGTCGTTTTTCGTAATATCAATAGTAACAATTTATGTTACTCTTACATAAATTAGTTCCAGTGATACCAAGGCTTAAAAAAAATAATAGTAATTTATATCACCACATAAATTAAAAACTACAAATTATTTTTGTTAATAAATAATTTTTCATGCACGCAAATAAATTTGACCAAAATTTATTTGTTAATAGTTTTAATATTATAATAGTAATTACCTATATCTTGGGTATTACACGAGTCATCAGTGTTAACTTGAATGGACTCGATAGTGTCACGGAATGGTTGTTGTTACTTAAAAGAAGATAAGTATTCCGCACGACAGACATTCCAGGCAAAGCCAACAAAGTATCGATGATCAAAAGGACAAGTATTTTTAAGGGCATCAGTAAGAAGAACCCATCAGGGAAAGCCTAAAAATACTGTGTCAGGTGATGACTCCATCAGGAAAGCCATCAGGGGAACCCGTCAGGCGATGACTTCGTCAGGAGAAGCCATCAGGGGAACCCATTAGGCGATGACCTTGTCAGGGGAACTCATCAGGGGATGATCTAGTTAAGGAAAGCCATCAGGGGAACCCGTCAGGCGATGACTTTGTCAGGAGAAGCCATTAGGGGAACCTGTAAGGCGATGACCTCATCAGGGGAACTCATCAGGGGATGATCTAGTTAGAGGAAGTCGTTAGGGGAAGACATCAGGGGATGACCTCGTCCGAGGAACCCGTCAGGGGAAACACTCTAATGTCCAGACTTTGTCAATAGCATACCTCCTGATGAGTTTGGCGATGGCTATCAATCACTTTGGAGATAGTTTATCTCGTGACGAGTTTGGCGATGGCTAACAATGTCTTTGGCGATAGTCATTTTTAACCACTAACGACAAGTTTGGCGATGACAAAAGATCAACTCGTCAGTGGAACCCTTCGGTGGATAACAAGCATGTCATAACATCAATGGATAAATGAAGTACTGATCAAGTCTCCATCAGGGCTTGACATCGGTGAATAAAGAAACACTGATCAAGTTGCCTTCAGTAACTTTTCATCAGTGGATCCAGAAGCACTAAACAAGTCTCTATGAGGGCTTGACATCAGTGGATCGTTATGACCTAATCCACACATCATCAAGACTTACATGCAAATCATTGATATTTGGCACGAAAGTAAGGGGTATAACTAGAAAGATATTCCTTGAAATTTGGTTATCTAATAACAACTCTCGAGCATTAAATATATGCAGATCAGGGGATGAAAAAGAAGCAACAAAAGTCAACAGCAGTCTGATACACCACTCCGAAATGACCTTGATGTGTCATACTACGGCTATGTTGAAAAAGCAGCATGTCTAGCACGTGGGTTCACCAACTAATCTACTATACATAAAGAAAGAGTTGTTACATGAAAAAACAAGCAAGCAAGCCAAAAACACTCAAACACTAGAAGGAACCTTTTTAATAAATCTTGAGAGAGCTATTCAAAGAAAAATGTAGCTAGTGAGTGAGAAAGAGCAGTTATAATTTATTACAGAGACGCTGTAACTTATTACAGATTTGTAGCTGTTAATTATGATTGTGATTCAATAGATTTCTAGAAAAACACCAAGTTTTAATACAATTATTTTAACTTGAATGCTTGTGTATTCACCTTAATTTCGTTAAAGTTTTTCTGGTTTTGGTAGCTATTCCAGCCCGTGCTAAACAAGTTTTAAAAGAGCGAAAAGTTTGTAGTGTTTATATTCAACACCCCCCCGCCCCCTTCCCCCTTTTCTTCAAACACTTGAGCTTATTTTATTCTAACACTTCTTCCTTAAATGATTTGACATCCAAAGTTAAAGCCATACTTCTTCCTCAAATGATTTGACATCCAAAGTCAAAGCCATGGAGGAAAACCTAGCTTACATAAAGGCTGATCTTCATAGGCAACTGGGTACTCAAGTCTCAAGTCTACCAACAATTTCCTTAGTCAAATCCCAAGTTGATGACTTGCAACTTTACTTCCAGGCCCATGCATAATTAGAAAAAAAAAACATTAATTACATAACGAAAAAAAACAAATCATACATATGCAACTAAAATATGAAGAAAAATATAATATCATCAAATTTCAAATTCAAAGAGTAAAGTTCAATAATGAACACATAATCATCATAAATATAATAATTACAAATGTTACCAATCAAAATTCATGTGGATAGACTCAAAAACCTAATCAATATAAATATTCACACAACTATTTATTAATCAAGTATTTATGTTTAACATTAATTTTAATTTCGTTATTTCGTCTAAATGATCAACAAGTTTATAAATGCAATAAATATTTTAAATAAATTATAACAAAACTATATAAAACCACACAAAGAAAAAAAAACTTACCCATATTAGTATGGACAATGAAACTAGTGTTAACTAAATCAATATGTGAGTTCGTACCCCCAACAAGTTTATAAATATAATAAATATTTTAAATAAATTATAACAAAACTATATAAAACCACAAATAAATTATAACAAAACTATATAAAACCACACAAAGGAAAAAAAAATTTACCCATATTAGCATGGACAATGAAACTAGTGTTAACTAGATCAATATGTGAGTTCGTACCAAAACAACAACAACAACATGGGAGTTTGCGTTTGTAACAAAATTATAATGTAATATCTTTTGTAGGGTAAAGGCACACAATATTATCTATTTAAAAGTTAAAATATAAACGCAAAATATTACTACATCTTATCTGCTTTACAAACAAAATAAACGAACTAGTCTTTTCCACACAATTTTCGAAACATGTTTAAACGAGTCTTATTTTAAATTGACAGGTCAATCTACCCCAAAAAAATAAAAGTTGACAGGTCATCAATGTTATTCTACTAGGGACCTTATCGTAATTGTATTTGGGACTTACACGGTTTCCTTAATTTTTAAGAAAATGGGCGGGAACTTCATTCGTCCAAATTCTCAAACCCTACTCGGCTCCTCTTCCCGCTCCTCTCACCCATTTCTGCAATTCTACACACGCACATTCTTCTTCACCCAAATCACACTCTTCAAATCTCCATCACCATGTGCAACACCTTTCTCCTCACTTTCTCTCTCTAGAAATCTCTCCTTTTCTCTCTCTTCCGCCATTTTCAAATCCATAGTCAACCTGTAGATCTGAAATTCAATGGAATCTAAGCTCACAAACTCTGAACTCTGTACTGAACTCAGCACCGTTACTTCCGGTGAATCCGATTTATGCAAAGCGTGGCACCTGTTGAGTCTTTTACTAAAGATTGGCCATCCGGCGAGGCCGACGGAACTCGCATCCCGATGCGATTTGTTCCCAGCTTCGGCGGAATTCGTTGAATTCCTTAGTTTAGTACCGAATTCGCCTCTTTTGTTAACTGAAGATTTTTTTGTAACCCTCTCGTCGGTTGCAGTTTTTGCTTTCGGGCAGTTTGTGTCGAGTTCCACCCAAATTTCAGAATTTGTGCCTCGGATAAGTATCGGACTTCTAGAGCAGAGGAAATTATGGGAAGATGTGGGGAATTTGTATTGTAGGAAGAGGAAGAGGAATCAAGCAGAATCTGAGTGTTTGCCGGTCGTGAAAAAGAGATTATTTTCGCAAATTGTGGATGGTATGTAGAGTTCACTACTTATTTCATTTGTATCGTTTCAATTTCCTAGAGTAATTTATCGACTTGGTTTACTGGTGGTTTAAATGCAGATGAGGAGAAGTGTCAAAATCCGTTGGCTTCTTCTGACAAAATTCAAAATTCTTCTCCGAAGGTAAATTTGTATATATTTTTCCAAATTGACCTTTTCAGGTACCTGTCAGTTTTATTTCTGATTAATAGATTCGTTCATGATTTTTAGCATGATTGTGTCAGATATTAAATTTTTAGAATTTCTAGCTTTTATTTATTTATTTTTAATAACTTTGCTGGGGTAACATAGTTTGATTCATTTAGTGCCTGTTTGGAGCAACTTCTTTTCACTTGTAAGTAATTTTTCTACTGTTGATGTGTTTGTTTCTAGCTTCTTTTTTCTACTTAAATGTTAGCTTAAAGTTAAAAACAAGAAACAAGGGTGGGTTGCTTTTAGACTAAAGTTAAAAAGTTAAAATTTGACTTTAAATTAAAATTCAGATAAGTAGCTCCTGAACAGGCCCTTGTACTTATTTTTGTATAAGAAGTTTTAAATTGTGATCATGGATGAGGCTACATTGTAGACTGCCATTTTGGTTTAAACCTATTGATTAAAAATCTACGTAGCATTAAATGGATAAGAAGCAGTTGGTATCTATCTATGCACATAATTTAATAAAGTCATAAACTACACGAGTATTCAACAAATTTTCATTAGGATTGACTGCAGTAACCTATACATAACATATGGCTGTTTTATGGTATCATCAGCATGTCTAATTTCCTTGTCATCTTTCAGGCAGTAACCTATACATAACATATGGCTGTTTTATGGTATCATCAGCATGTCTAATTTCCTTGTCATCTTTCAGTTTCTTGTTCATTTTTATTTTGTATATATGAGTTTGATGGTAGTTCACTTTCAGTTGTGCATAACTTCAATGTCTAGAACCTAAGGGGTTAACTCAAGTATATTAAGTCTATACGCAAGTATTATCGAACAAATTGGTCAAGTGTCAGATACTCCACAATGGCAGTTATTAGGAGTTACTCAAATATAGTTTACTTTAGGATTGCCTAGCGTTCATGGTTGTTTGGTTGGTAGATGTGGGTATGGTATTGCATACAGTTGGTTATCCATGTGCAAACCTAAGGCAAGTAGTTTTCTATTCTACTGTCATAAAGAGATAAGAATAATTAGATATTTTTTTGAATAATGTACTCTCGAAAGAGGATCCATGGTTTATTAATGACATTAGATCAAAACTGATTTTATGCAAGAACTTGATCATGTATTTCGGCATCGTTGTAAAGGTTCATGTAAAGAAGATACTGAGAAGTGAATGTCCAGAAATTCTAGTAGTTATGGTGGCTGGTTTGGATTATAAAGAGAGTATTTATCTATTAAAATTCTGCTTGCAACTATGGTGTTAGAATAGTTAATAGTATGCTAGCACAGTAGCATAACCATGAGTTCTATCATTCTTAAATAGTTATTGCCTTAGAAAATTTATAATTTCATATTATTCTTTAGATCACTTTTATGTACCTTATTTTTCTCCACCCAATGCATTAATTGAAATTTATGTGATGTCCGTAGCAATGTGCATACATATCCTTAGTCATGTTTTTGTGTCAAGAAATTGACCACATAATACTTTGTATGATTATTAGAATTTAATTTAATGTGGCTTCTTTTATTTTGAATCGTCTACATGTGCTCTGTAAGAGTTAATGCCTGTACATGGCCTTACTGTTGCTCATTACCCTAATCTTGGTGTCTCTCTTAGGCATAAGGACCGAGCTGTACCCGATTGAATATGTGCCATAAATTCTCAAAGTATATGAAAAGTCTTATATACCTTTCAGACACTTAACCTGATGTAAATGCAAATGGTGAAGGTGGACTGTAGACAAGGAAATTACTATGAGCATATGAAAAGTCCATTCTTTGCACAAATTCATATAATATGAAAAGTCCATTCTTTGCTCAAATTATATGAAAAATCCATTCTTTGCACAAATTCATATAATATGGCATTACTATGAGCATAATGGTGAGAATAGTGGACTGTAGACCACTATATTTGCTTGCTGTTTCCACACTTTAATAGGCTATCTGCATCCTTTGCTTACAGCAGCTTTATATGTGGCTAATTCTATATTATTGAAATTCTTTATATGCTTCGTATTATTAATTTCAATTTTCTTCTTGTTGCTGATCCAATTAAATATGCTGTGATTCGTGGAAGGATAATCTTTGCTTTGTCAATAAGCAACCAATTTCCCAATGCCAAGTCTAAAATTGTCTTGTATTCTTCTTCTTTGTACTTGATGAGCAGGTATATTTCCAGGTTGATATGTGCAGGAGGGTCATAAAACAACCAGATAAGTCGTGGGCCATGTCATTTGACTTACATAAATCCGATAAAATGAAGCTAACAATTTCCTTCCGTACTAAGTCAAATTCTGGCCATTTAAGTTATGGACCGGATGATGTACAGGGAAGTCAGAAAGAGGTAGATGTGTTTGTAAACAGGGAAGAGTTTGCATGTGTAAATACATCAGATTGTCATTTTAGTTTTTGCAATTGTATTGAAAGTCTGAAGGTTCCTGGTGCAAGAGTAGTAAAAGAAATAGAAGCTGATGTGCCTCATCCAGAGCCATCTCTTCTTCCTAGTAGATTGGAAAATCTACTCTCTCCTGGAAAGGCTATGAAGAACCGCCCTGTATCTACAGTGGGAATAAATCTGAATGAGCAATATTGCACAGAAGTAGATGAACACATGATTATTTCACTAGCTAATGCTGATAATATGTTTTGTGCTTCAGAAGCTACGGTCAAATCAGGTGAAAATGAAACAGTTGACAAAGTAAGAGAAGAGGAGCACCTAAGTGATTCTGCTATGCACATAAATGATTTTCATCATCTGCCAATTTTTACAACTAACAAGAACATGCCTTGTGAAGTTCACTTCAAAACATCAAATGTTCGGACTCAAGTTTCAGCAGAGCAGCTGTCTGTTGACAAGAAGCAGCTGCCTAAACCCATTTTTTCATTGAAACCGATTCATAAAGATGCACAAAAACCTAAACTGCAAGTTCTCAGTGATTATAAAACAATAGGAGATGACAAAGATAATGGTGTTTTTATGGAGCACCAGCACTGCAAAAGAGATAAAAGGTCATTCTCCATGAAGCAGAAGTTAAAACAGAATTTTGAAGAGAAGATATCAACTGAAGGTAAAAGAGAGAGTATTAAAGAAATCAGGGGAAAACCTATCTCAAGTTTTCTTAAGGTACACTCGAGAAGCTACCTTAGTTTAAGTTTTGGTTTTGAGATTTTGTTTGCGCTACTGAATAAAATATTAATGCTTTGTGTTCAGAATCAAGTGGAACAGAAATCACTACCTAATTTTGAATCTTTTACTGTAGAGGAGGAAGAAGGTTCAGGTATTAAAGACTTGATTCCTTATGGTTAATTGCTACACACTTTCCAGATTATGTTGTTTAACTTGAGGTCATTCTTCTATTCTTTTGTATTCTAAATGCAGGTGGTTATGGTACAGTTTATAGGGCAAAGAGAAAGCATGATGGCAAAACACTGGCAATCAAATGTATGGCATGATCTATCTTCCTACGTGCTATTTAGAAATGCTTATGCTAGTAGGATGCAGTTAAAGTTTAGATTTCACTCTAGGTCTGACATATTTACCAAAGACAACAATGGAGCTCTCAGCCTCAATTCTTGTTTAGAGGCGCATGCTTTAATTGAATGCTGACATGTTTACTATTTACCAAAAACAATGCAAGCCATAAGTTGATGGATTGCATGGTTGAAGGGTAATCTTTGTAGTAATTTGCTTATACTTTTAAAACAAAGGGATACTTGCACATACAGGTGAAAGAAACACTTAATAAATAAGGAACTGATTTAAGTTAATATTAATATTTTGTGGTCTCGTTCTTCAATTTTGTTGTTTCAACATATTTGTTAGCGTTTGTTATATGGCATCTGTATCTTCTTGCAGGTCCTCGCAATAATGCTAACAGGCACCATATTCAAAATGAACTGAAAATGTTAGAACGGTTTGGGTAAGATGCTAAAAAATAATTTTGAAGAATCTTTTTATGTTTTGAAGTTAATGACTACTGATTTTGACTTTTCTACTCATAATGCAGTGGTAAAAATTTTGTAATAAAATATGAAGGCTCGTTCAAGTATGGAAATGCCGATTGTCTTGTTCTAGAGCATGTTGAGCATGACAGACCTGAGGTGATATGTTATTTTCTCTCTTCCTTTTTTCTTTGTCCGATAACTATGCCAAGTAGTTTTCATCATTCAAGGAAGGTTTTTGTTTGACATAAATCTAATCTCAGTTATTTTTTTTTCCTTCAAATTTGTAGTTCTTGAAGAGAGAAATAGATATTTTTCAACTCCAGTGGTATGGTTACTGTCTGTTCAAAGCTCTTGCTTGTCTGCATAAGCAGGTAACAAGCTATACAAACAGATTCCAACATGTTGAATTCATATTACTGAAGTATGTTTTTACCAGATGGGGAATTAGTGTCTTGTTGTAATTGCAGGGAGTAATTCATAGAGATGTTAAGCCTGGAAACTTCCTTTTCTCCAGCAAAGTAAATAAAGGTTATCTGATAGATTTCAACCTGGCTATGGTGAGTACTTGACTTCAGAAAAAATGTTGCTATTCTATTTGTTAAATTATAACGAGACAATCTCACAGTTCATGCTCTGCTTTTCATCTGTTACTTTATGCAGGACCTGCATCAGAAATATGGAAGCATTGGTGAGCATTAATTTCTATCTGAATCTAAATTTTTGTGAATTTCATTACAGCTGTTATCAGTAAAAACTTGAAACTCTCTGCATGGTAGCCTAAGAGTTTGGTGTAAGACATTTTTTATCCGTTTAAGTGATAGAGATACACATTTGAAGAGCAATATTTCATGTTTCTTTCACCACTATCCCTTTTCATTATGAAGTTAATGAGATCTACTGTTTATTGCTCCATTATAATTTAAACAGATAAATCAGTAACGAGTTATTGTATGGACTTCAATCATGTTCAACTTCCTCGTATCAAATCTCTTCCTCCTGCCAAAAGTAGGAAAATTACGACTTGTAAAGCTTTGGAAGTAGTAAATCAGGAGGCAGGGAAAGTTTCCAAGTCTCTATCATTACAGAAGAACCTGAAAAAGAAGACTATCCCAAAGGAATATAATTGCTTGACTATTAGGAATGGAATAAAAAGTCAAGGCGCTGATGGCTCTGGAATAACCTCTGCAAAAGATGCAACGAGCACCAGAATCCCTTCAACAGAAAGGTTGAGGGAACCAGTTCCTTGCCAAGGTAGGAAGGAGCTAATCAGCCTTGCACAAGAAGCGATGCAGGGTCCCAGTCATGCCTTGGCAAGTGGTCCAGCTTCTAAGAGAAAGAGAGTTGCTGCCGCTCCTGAAAGAGTGGATAGAAAACTCGTTTATGTTACTCCAATGCCACTGCACTGCACTGGAATTGCTGTTGCTGGTGCTGGCTTATTAAAGAGCAACGGTATTCCTCCTAAATTTGGTAACTGGGCAGCTCTAAATTTAGATATTTAAAATTGGGCTTAATCATGTTTTGCTTGTCTATAGGGGAAAGTAAGCACAAGCGAGAAGGTCCCTGTGTTGGAACAAAAGGTTTCAGGGCTCCAGAGGTGAGAATTGTTACTCCATGTTTTTGTCGTGACATATATTTTCAGATGCTTTTGCTTGAAATCGCAGTCTTTGCAGAAGTTTTAATCTTAAAATGCTGCTTCCGTTTACTTATTCTATCTTTTTTGTAGATAAGCATTAGCAATATGGTTTAAAACATTAAAATGTCACATGGTCGTTCCTTTAATATTTCTGACTTAACTGTGGAGGAAAAAGCAGCAAGTGAGCGTTATTTACTCAATTGTATCCAAAGATAATATATTCTCAGGCTTCTAAATCTAAGAGTCATCTCTTTCATTTAATTATTTTCGTAGTTGATATACCAAAAGACTTGTATCATAGTTTTAAGCAACATTTTTCATATAATATCAGGTGACAACCATAACATGACAGGAACTTATGGCTTATTACTCCCTTTTGTATAGATTTTATTCTAACAAATATGTTGTTAAAAAAGTAGTAGTGGTCAGATAAGAAAGTAAGTCTTTGGCACTCCTTAAAAAGGAAAAATAGGGATCTGGTTGCTGCTCCTTTCTCCATTCTTTAAAAACTTGCATAAGGTTGACTGGGTGAGTCCTTTGTGCAGGTATTGTTCAGATCTACTTATCAAGGCCCAAAAGTTGATGTCTGGTCTGCTGGGGTCACATTACTGTACCTTGTAACCGGAAGATCACCTTTTGTTGGTGACCCTGATCAGTAAGTATTAATTCCCTTAGTTTAAATTCCTGCTTCACGTTCTGTTCTTAACCAGGTTTGCCAACCTTGGAAATATGTCTAACAGGAACATAAAAGACATTGCAAAGTTGAGGGGCACTGAAGACCTGTGGGAAGTTGCCAAATTGCACAACCGTGAATCATCATTTCCAGTGGTATCTCTT
Source organism: Centella asiatica (assembly GCA_014636745.2). NCBI lineage: Eukaryota > Viridiplantae > Streptophyta > Magnoliopsida > Apiales > Apiaceae > Centella > Centella asiatica. Next base: position 30,861,217 of record CM025788.1, read on the forward strand.
TAAACCATATCACTCTTTTACCACATTTTAATTTACATGGACGTTGTGACTTGAGTTAACAATACCCATTTGGTGCAGGAACTCTTTGATATGAAGCACTTGCCAACGAAGAAACTAAGCCATTGGTGTGGACTGAACACAAGAAGACCAGAATTTCTTGAGGTCGTCCCGAGATCATTTTTCGATCTAATGGAAAAATGTTTAACAGTGAACCCAAGATTGAGAATAAGTGCAGAAGAAGCTCTTAGGCATGAGTTTTTCGCACCATGCCATGAACAGCTTAGGAAGCAGAGGTTGCTCAGGCAAGCACTCAGTTTGGACACGGGAAGTTCACTTCTTTCGAGCACACAACCAGAGACATGCGAAGGTTTACAATGCTAAATAACTTTGAAAATCTTTTTATGAGGTTTTTCCATTTTCTATTGTATTGTAACAGTGTAACATAGCTAAGGCCAATCAGCTAGTTTCACCCAAATATTGAAATAGCTCATTTTTATTATTTTTACTTCATTCCTCCCCTCGTGGCCCCTGCATATAATAAATCTTCACCATGTAACAATACTCGATTCTTTGTACTTTTACCGAGCAAAATACTGCTCCGATAGAAAATAGTTTGGTCAGGAGCTAGCCAATAGAGTAATTTTTGTTCTTTAATTTGTTCCAGTAAATACTGCTCGGATAGAAAATACATAATGCAAATAACATCTTTCTTGCTAGAAATATAGAATAATGAACTCTTTTTCTCTGTCTATGGATTCATAGAGAAAATCTCAACAACGTTCATCGAATTCCTTGCTATCTATGGAAAGAGTTCCTCTTTCATTCACTAAAGAAAACACAAACAAATAATATATTATGGTAAAAACGTTACTCAGTACCATCATGACTCTCAAAGTCATTCACAGAGAAGACATTTTGGACCATTTTTTTAGTAGAAAATTTTAGGGTAAATTTTTGTTTGCACCAAATTTTACGTCCAAAATTTAATTTGCATTCCAAACTAAATTATAGTTCAGAAGAACCACAAACTTGGTTCCCGTGTTTTTAAAAGTACACCCTGTCCAATTGTCCGACCAAATCATTAACAAAATGATTTTGCAATATTAAAATAAAGGGTACAAATGTCAAAAACCTATTCGAAATAAAATAAACCAGAGGAAAAATATGTTTTTGGCTTCAATCTCCAACGCATCTCCTTCCACGATAGTTGTAGAATTTGAAAATTGAATTGGGGAATAACGTAATGGAGGGATTGGTGTCATTGAAAGTAGCATCAACCTAATGCACTATGAAAATTTATTATCAAAAAACTGGAGGAAATCAAAGACTACGATGAATGTATTTGGAGGGTTCAACAAATGTCAAAGTTGATCAAGTAAATTTAGTCTATCAGAGAGTAAGCTTTTGTCTATCGGAGACTAAGAGCCGAGACTAAGTTTTTTGGCTATCGGAGACTAAGATTTTGGTTGTCGGAGACTAAGTTTTTTGGCTGTCGGAGACTAAGATTTTAGCTGTCGGAGACTAAGTTTTTTGGCTGTTGGAGACTAAGTTTTTTTGGCTAAAGGAGACTAAGTTTTTTTTTGGCTATCGGAGACTGAGATTTTGGCTGTCGGAAACTAAGTTTTTTTGTCTGTCAGAGACTAAGTTTTTTTTTGGCTGTCAGAGACTAAGTTTTTTGTTTGTCAGAGACTAAGTTTTTGAATTATCGGAGACTAAGTTTTTGAACTATCAGAGACTAAGTTTTTGAACTATCAGAGACTAAGTTTTTAAACTGTCGGAGACTAAGTTTTTTGAACTGTCAGAGACTAAGTTTTTGGTCTATCAGAGACTAAGTGTTTGTTCATCAGAGACTAATGTTGAAACAACTAGAGACTATCCATCAAAGAATAAATTTCCACTGACATAAGGGATGACATATGACTAAAGACGGTAGAAATAAAGATAATGATGGTTGTCCAATAAGGAGAGATTGGCTACCAAGGAAGTTTCAAGGAAATAAGTTATACACACACACATCAAGTTGCAAGTATGAAACTTGCAAAGTCGCAAGCATGAATCCTACAAAACAGCAAGTTGAAATACTGCAGAGACAACTTATAACAACTTGAAGCAATAAGTTCATTGAAGCTGGACTAATTATGTCCAGAGAAGCCCACAAAGATAAGATATATTCTGCTGATATCTTATCTTGGGAACTCCAAGAAGAAATATGGAAGCTGATGCAGTGAATATACACCAGAAAAGTCACATAAACAGGCTGGCATCCAAGGGAGGCTGTATAATGAAGAAAGTTGTGTGACAGAGCTGCAAGTACCAATAAACTATAGAGATATTTTTGGTAAAAACCTCAAAATTTAAGATTGGAGTATATGGAAGCTGTGTCTATAAATAGATATAGAGCAGCTGAGGTAAAAATACAAGTGTGTATATCTGAGAACTGAGAAACATCTGATAATAACAAGAATATATTTCATCTCAGTTCACATATCTCTCAGAACAACACTTCCATACACATAGAGAGTTAGCAGCTATAATTATTTTTACAGAAAGAGAAGCAAGTTTTCATAAACTTGAGAGAAGTTAGAAAACATATTCTAGTGAGCAGCTGTTGTTTTCAACAGAATTGTTAGAAGCTGGTCATTCAAACCAGTGAACTTTTGTAATATTTCATTCTTTTATAAAAGTTCAGAAACACTTGTGATATATTGTATTCTTTCATTTCCGCAACCTGTTATACAATATATTCACTAAACTCACAAAATTCGAAAGAATTTTGTAGTTTGTATTCAACCCACCTTCTACAAACCATCTTGTGGGACAAACAATTGGTATCAGAGCTTATTGATTAATACATCAATCAATAGATCAAAAGATGGGGCAGAAGGATGGAAATGTCAAAATTTCAATGCTCAAGAGGGAAGAATACTTTTTGTGAAAGAAGAGAATATTTTTGCATTTGGAATCAACTGATTCTCAATATGCTGACATCCTCAATGATGGACATGTTATTCCCACTAAAGTTGTGCTATAAGGTATTGTTGATGGCATTCCCAATCAACGTCGTTGATGAATTGGAGAAACAATTTCTAGAACTGAGACAGGAGAATATGACAGTGGAGGAGTACGAAAAGAACATAGTTATAAAAACGTACTAGACTGGTCCCAATTGAACTGTGAACCTATGCCTAAATCAGTCTGGTTCACAAAACATAGTGGATAAGCAAAAATATCAAAGCGAATTGGATAAATCGAGTGGTTTTTTCAAAAACCGATAAACCGGACGAGTTTTTAAAAAAGGGGCACAGATTTTAAATTTTTGTAATGATTAAAACGACTTTTTATATATATTTTTATTCATATGTAGTACTCTATAACAAAAGTAAATATATAATTCACTTATTAATGACACTATATTTTTATTAAAAATATGAATTAAGGTTTAAAACATAAACTTTTTAGAATAAGTAAATAGTAATAGTCAAAATTAGTTTATCTAGTCATGTATTTTTTGTACTAATTAATTTTGTATAGTAAATAATTATAAAATTTAGTTATTAGACCCAATTATATATTTATACTATAGTTATGATTTAATTTTGGTAGAGAAAAATTAAATTTAAGTACATAAAATTATTTTCATATATATATATATATATATATATATATATAAATTCAATTCAAACGGTTGAACCACTAAACTATTGAACCAATAACTTGATCGACTTAATGTCCGGTCCGGTTTCTGATAACTATGACTTCGAAACATTGTATAAAATATAATATTATACGTAAAAAAATTATATCTACTATATATCAATTTTTATAGTACCAATATGTAAATCGAGAGAAAGAAACCAACAGTTATAATTATTTTTTTATACAATTTTTTATACATGTAATATCAATATCTCACAGTAATATAAATATATGTTTAAATTAGCATCAATGGTAACTTTAACATAATAGAAAATTAAATATTAAATATTCACAATAAGATTTTTAGTTATACTAACATGACCAATAATAATAATAATAATATAATACTAACATAAACACACACACATATATATGTATACGAGAGGGAGAGAACAAATGTATATTTATGGTACTATGGAGAAAGAATGAAAAGGAGATGACAATTAATGCGACGAAATGATAATTAATCAGAGGATACCTTTCACTGATTTGTCTATTAACTACCGATGAACAATTTATATTGTCAGGAGATAATATTTGGACAAAATCATCTACACTTTCAGCTTCAGTACAATTACAAAATCTAACAATTCTAAGTGTTATACGTCATCATCAAATGTTATAATTCCTAACAAGAATTAAAGTTTAAAACATAATTTTTTTAGAATAAGTAAATAATAATAGTCAAAATTAGTTTATCTAGTCTTGTTAGTTTTTGTAGTAATTAATTTTATATAGTAAATAATTATAAAATTTAGTTAGTAAGCCCAACTATATATTTAAAATATAGTTATGATTTAATTTTGGTAGAGAAAAACTAAATTTAAGTATATAAAATTATTTTCATATATATATATATATATATATATATATATATATAATAATAAAAATTTATCTCAAATAGTTGAACCACTAAACCATTGAACAAGTGACTCGACTAGCACAATGTCTAGTCCGGTTTCAATAATTATGACTAAAATTATCAGATGGTAGGCAATTTATGAACTGAAATATTGAAACATAAGACACCGATTGCCAACGTAGCATATCTCATAGACAGTCTCCATAAATATATCTTCATACACCTTGAAATATCCATCGATCAAATGCAAAATGTAAGTCTTCATTTTGTTTTAATATCCATGTAACTTGAATTTTTGTTTAATTTAATTTTCTTTGCAGTGAAGTAATGTCGACATGGAAACTCGTCAAGAATGGAAATGAATTTGATTGGGAGATTGTGAGTACAGAGGTATCTCTTCTTAAAGACTTTTCTAAGCCAATTCTGATTCATGCTCGTATGCCTTGCATGGGTGATTTGCTTGGACAGTCGTGAATCCAATATGATACTCATTTATTTTAACTTAAAATTATGAGATTATAGATTCTAACGATATAATTTGCACTACCAAAATTTAAAATCTCATAATTTTAAATTGAAACAAATGGAATCATAATATCCATTCAAAATCAAACTCTGACTCTCATGCGAGGTCCGATCAAGTCTAAAGACTTCTGTTGGTGATTTGCTTGAACAATTAGAAGACCACAATGTTCATTCAAATGCACAATCCAATTGTCATGCCAAATATGATCAATAGATTCTAAAGTTGCGTCGTCAAGTGACATCTACACAACCGATGATGTCCCTTTGATACGTCAAATTTACATACCTAAAGTTAGGGTTGTAAAATACCCTAGATGTTGACGAACTTGGACCGTGAATTTAATACCCTTATCCACCTGCAAAAGAATATCTTCCAAGAACCATGGGGTTCAGCCCTTTGGAAGATTCTCGAGTGTGTCTATTAGCCAAAGATTTTGTGGTGATAAGTAAGTACTGTATCTAAATAATAGTGTACCTAGTAATGTGTTGTCTGACCTGTATTTATACATATCTGGGTCATTAGAGTCCTTCTTGGATTACAATATCAAGTCCTTCTTGGATTATGATTTGGTGGTTTAGGAGGTTTCCACCCCTGTTTCTACCATCTTTTTGATAAAGACTCAAAAAAGGATTTTTATCCATTTATTATATCTGCCATATCTTAGGTTCATTAAATGTAGACTCACTAACCATTATGCGCCTCTTGGGAGCCATTACGATGCTCCATTAATACTTACGTAACATTTATTACACTTAGGGCTATTTCTTTTACCTATATCACTTGCCCCTTAATTTTTGCTTATCAATCTTTTGAAATAAAAAATTACTATATTTTAAACAAGCATTTTTTTTTTGGCGGGGACTTACCTTCCTCGTTAACTTTAGGGTACCTCCAAAGTTAACGGGTCAAATTTACAGTTCCCCCGGTAATATTTACCCTGCTAACTTTTGAAGTTACCGAGGAACTTAAGCTTGTTTCCTTGTGTTTTCCACCAATAAGATTGTTAAGTTAGCGGGCCAATCATAGTACTGTTTCGTTAACCTTTACCCTGTTAACTTCGGTCAATTAACGGAGCAAATAAGTGATAACTTCGCTAGCTTTTACCTCGATAACTTTCTGAATAAATGGAGCAAATAAGTGTTCACGTCACTAGTTTTTACCCCGCTAAGTTTCATGATTTGGTGGAGCAAGTTCCTAGGGATATTTTTACACTTAAAAGCAAGGTGGTTGGGATTTTCACACTTCCAACAAGGTTTCCTAGGTGCATTAATAATAGGAGTATAATTAGTATCTTTGTTAATTCCCTCCTTACCATTCCTATTATTTTTCAGCTTAACCTCTGATGAGTGAGTGAACTTTGGATTAGAGCTTTTGGCCTTGAAATCATTTAATTTCTTTTCCAGCTCACTTACTCTTAGTTCTAGCATAGTCTCCTTGGATTTTTCTTTAGTAGCTCTTGCCTTAACAAAATTTATCTTTTTAAAGATAGGAGCAGTAGCTACTGGAGTACTTTTACTTGTGCTAGATTTATCATTTCCAGTGATTGACAATTCCTCAATCACAGGCTGCTTACCCTGGACCTTACTATTATAGCCTAGTCCTTCATTTTGACTGGTACTATATTTTTCTATTGTTTCCTTAACAATTTTAGAGGAGTTGGTCCAATATTTTATGATGTCCTGCTCTTTCTTAAGTTGTGCTCTTAGCCATTCTTCTATTTGTTTAGCACATGTGTTAGAGATAAATGATGATGATGATGATTATGTAATAAATTGTGCAACTGTAAATTCTTGAGGTATTTTATAAACCTTAAGATCAACACATGTTTTGCATCCATTGATAATAATCTTATTAATCAGTGGATGATCGATCTCTTCACAAGACAAGTCAGAAAACAGAAACAATCAAAGGACTTGACAAAGTGAAGAAGAATGTCTGATGTTACTTGCTAAACAGTCAAGTATTCCGCACATTAGATATTCTAAACAAGTTACGTTGATTAAACCCATCAGGGGGAGCCCATCAGGGGGAACTCATCAGGGGGAACCCATCAGGGGAACCGATCAGGGGAAACCTATCAGGGGGAACTCATCAGGGGAACCTATCAGGGGGAACTCATCAGGGGAACCTATCAGGGGATGACGAAGGCAGACCAACCCGTCAGGGGGAATGACCATCATGGCATCAGTGGAAGCCATCAGTGTATGCCATCAGTCATAACCATCAGGATCAAGAAGCACTGAGTGAAACTCAAGTGAAGGTTGAAGCCCTGATGCAGTCAATAAGCATCAGGGGATCCAAAAGCACTGATCAAAGTCCATCAGGGCTGGCAGTCAGTAAATCGTTATGACAGCATGCACCCGTCATCAGTACTTACACGGAAATCAACATAACGTGTTACAGAAGCAAGAGATATTAACTGGAAAAATATTTCTTGAAGTTTGTTTTGGTCCAATGAGAACTCTCACGCATTAAATGCACGCAGATCAAGGGAAGAAAAGTAACAACAAAGCATGCAATAGTCTGACACATAAAGTAACGATGTGACATACTTGCGGCTAAGTTGAGAAAAGCAGCACGTCTCAAGCACGTGATTTCAACCCACTGATTTAACATATATGCAAAGCAGTTCTCATTACATAGAGAACCAAAAGCGAGAGATTTACATATCTATAAGAACAAACAAACACCGAAGCACACAAACATTAGAGAGAAGCTTTGTAATAGATCTTGCGAGAAATATTTCAAAGAAAGTTAGAAGCTAGTGAGTGTGAGAAGATGTGTATTTAAACACAGAATTTGTAGCTGTAAATCACATTTGTGATTATACAGATTTCCAGAAAAACCCCAAGTTTTAATATAACTATTTTAACTTGAATCTGTGTGTTCATTTGTTATAGTTTTTTTGTTTGTTACAACTGTTTTCTAGTAAGCACTTTTAAGTTTAAAAGAGCGAAAAGTTTCAGGTGTTTGTATTCATCCCCTCCCCTTCTACAAACACTTGTGCTTATATTGCACTAACAATTGGTATCAGAGCCTATTAGCATATTTCACTTGCTAAAAACGATCATTATCTATGACCAACAAAGTTGAAAACAATAAAGTCCCCATGTTGGAAAGGGGCAAATACTTCTTCTGGAGACAAAGAATGATAGTTCATCTTAGAGCTATTGATGATGAATATTTGCAGATTCTAGAAGAAGGACCTCACGTTCCCAAGAAGCTCATTCCTATAGAAGTCGTTAATGGAGTCAGTATTCCTGAAAAACTTGTCCCAAAGACAACTGACGAAATGACGATAGAGGAAAGAGAAAAGGTGAAAAAGGATCTTAAAGTCACTGGGATCTTGTATAATGGTTTAGACGATGATATGCTGAATAGTATCATGAATCTTACCATGTCTAAATCTATATAGGATACCATACAAATCCTTTGTGATGGTACTAAGGAATTGAGGGAAAATAAATTGCAGCTGTTAACACAACAGTATGAGTGGTTCACAATGAAGAATGGTGAAACACTCACTAAAATGTTCGACAGATTTAACAGGTTGGTAAATGACCTGAGATTATATGGGAAGACATATGCTAACAAGGATGTGAACATAAAGTTCATGAGAGCCCTTCCCATATCATGGGATCCTTAGACAACAGCCATCAGGGAATCCAAGGACATGAATCTTCTAGACTTGGATAGGCTGTATGGTACTCTCAAGACATATGAACTAGAGGTTCAACAAAGATCTGAAATGTCAGGGGATACCAGAAAGCTTAAATCTGTAGCCCTGATGGCTGCCACGAAGGACAAACAAGAAGCAAAACCAAGTGTCCTGATGAAGCAGCAACTAGAAGATGCTGACATAGAAGGGGACAAAGAAGCTGACTTCAAGGAGGAAGAATATACTCCGGAAGAGTTAGAGGAGCTGGATGAAACCATGGCCTTTCTTGCAAAAAGGTTTTCCAAGTTGAAATTCCAAAAGCCTTCGGGATCTAAAAGATTTTCAGCAAGGAAACCCAGTAGCACGAAAAACTTTATTGACAAATCAAGAATAAAGTGCTACAAATGTAATGAGCTGGGCCACTTTGCAAACGAGTGTCACAAGGCCACAAAAGATGGTGAATCCAGAAACAAAGAAGTTGTTGTGGACTACAAGAAGAAATACTTTGACCTTCTTAATGCAAACAAGAAGGGAAAAACATATATAGCAGAGGGAAAGGACTGGGCTGACTCTGATGAGGAAGAAAATGAAGAGTATGTCAACCTAGCCCTGATGGCCTCATCCACTGACAGTAGCAGCTCACAGGTAAGCCTCGAAATTTCCTCTAACATGTCTAAAATTGATTGTGTTAAAACTATTAAGGAAATGGCTTGTGAGATAAAGGATCTATATGACACCCTGAGGAGTGCTGTAGCTGAAACTGAGAGAGTGCAGAAAATAAATGTAAAGTTATCTGCCAGGAACACTCTTTTAGAATCAGAAAACTCTAGACTTGAGAGTCTTGAAAAAGAACTCTCAAGGACTAAAAATGTGACGACCCCAGAATCCCTCATTGGATTAGGGCTTCGTCAAAAGAAGGAAAAGATAACCACACATCCATTCATATAATAATTACTGAAAGAAACCATATAAAGAGTTATTACAACCTAAAATATTACATTGTCAACGGAAGCTATACTGTTTCTATACTATAATACAAAACATCACTTCTCAGATCATCTTCCTTTCTTCCCTCCTTATTGGCATTACAAAGGCTAGCCAACCTCAGTAACCGATAATTTTTGCCTTTCCCTTGTCTGAGGGCTCAACCTTTATATTCTGTCCTGCAAAACATTAAAATTCTACAAGAATGAGCGGTTCACGCCCAACAAGTATATAAACAATTTGGAAAAAAATAATTCTGGAATGTTTCAAAAAAATTCAATTCTGCTAAGAGGCTTAGTGAATCAATACTAATGCCTCAGAAATCTTTAAGGAATCTTTAGGACTACTGATGATAAACAATTGTGTAATCCTTCTTAAAACAAAACATAACTTCCTTGAAGTAAAAATATCCATCGGGGGCTAAAACCGCTGGATCTGCTAACCATACGGTATATAGCTGGCCTAACTGTGCCCGTATGATCACTCCTTGTGTGAATGTACGTAGTCACATAAAATTCCTCTAGGTCAGGTGAAGAACAAATCAGCACCTTTCCTTTCCTCTAGCCATCCATGTGGCATAACCCATTTAAGGGACATAGGATTCTCATTGATTGCACAGATATAATATTAAAAAAAATAGCTGATATAACAAAGCTTCTTTATATCCATGCACTTTCATTCATATCATGCTAGCAGAAATTAAAGCATAGCATTATGATTCACAAGGAAATTAAATATCATAACTTTGTGTGCATGTCGGATCAATTGATCATGCGCTTAACTGAAATAAGCATAAGAGTGATAATATACTTGCCTCAGTCCTTTGCACAAAATTCAAATCAATTTACTTTTGAGAGAGAGATTCTGTAAATTATGCAAGTAATATTTTAATACCTTAATAAGAATTTATGAGAGAAAATATGTATGTGATGTCCTTAAACTTTTACTGTTTTAAAGAATAACATCATAAAATAATTTTAAGAAAATAATGTTTTATAGTCTTGATAACAGACTATGCATCGGAGAATAATTTTCTCATTAACAAACTCGTCAGGGACTAATATCCTTAGCCATCAGAGACTAGGAATTTCCTCTATCGGAGACTAAGAAATCTCCTTCATCAGAGACTATAGAATTTCCTTCATCAGAGACTACGAAATTTCCTTCATCAGAGACTATGAATGACGTCATCAAGGACTGAACTTAGCCCATCGGAGACTAAGGAATGACGTCATCAGGGACTAACTGTTAGAGTGTATGCCCTAGTGGCCAATTATGTAATGATTGTGACACCATGTTTATGTTATGTTTTTTGGTTAAATGATAATTACTTTTATTATGTTTTATTTACTGCGTAATATAAATGTTAACATAATAAATGTCCTTAGAAGAATGATACTAATTATATGGATTCAAGTATGTGACTTGAATATGAGATCATATAAGTATGTAAAGTATCATTATTCTTAAATGTCCCTAGTCGAGTATCATTGTCAGTGGGACAACAATAATACATTGAGACTAGTATGTGGATTAACTGATGGCTATATCTCATTGGTCATAAATATATACGAGATATATTAAGTTGATACATAGGTACATGTTAGAGAACATAGTACTGGATAGACCCACCATGAGAATTCTACATGGAGCGTTATGCTATGTGTCATAAGTAATTCTCATAGTGACAATGATGTAATGGTCCTTCGACCTGAAGTCATGACATTTCTACATAAGGAGTTATGCGTTTTGACGTTATCAAAAGTCACCTTTAACCGGGTGGACGATAAAGGTGATTGTTGGATGCATAATGAGTTATGTGAGAAATGGGAATGATGTAGATGGAATTTAACCCTCCTATAAATTAGGGGTGATATCTATAGGCCTCTTGATTGAGTGAAACTATGAAATGCATGGCCATGCTCAAATAGAGATTTGTTTCATATAGTTTACTCATTGATCAAGAAAA
>CM025788.1:30885706-30919029 GCA_014636745.2 Centella asiatica
GGGGGTTGAATACAAGTTCTTTGAAATCTTTTCGAATTACTTGTTCTTTAAGAAATTAACTTTTCTTGCGGAATATAAAGAACAAGAACACGAATAAATTTATAAACAATTGCTTTATTGATTTACAATTGAATACAAATCCTAACAATTACAATAATGTAATCGTCAGCTTCTTTTCTATTCTGTATAGGAAAAGATACAAAACTATGAAAAACCTATACAGCTTCAAATTACAATTATGTGTAAACCTAATTACAGCTTCTCTAATAACTGAATTACTATTAACTCAGTTTCTATTCTGAATCAAATTCAGCTTCTTTATTCGAATCAAATACAATCTTTCCTTTTTTTGATATGAACAGATTTCTGGTTAGTTTCCTTACTAGCTACGTCTTCAATAATATCTTGCTTTACGTGGAAAACATTCCTTTTTAATTTGAACTCTTTATCTTTCAGGAAATAAATCACGATTAGTCCCTGATGCTTCATCTTTAGTCTCTGGTGACGTCATTACTAGTCTCCGGTGCATTTAGTCTCTGATGACGTCAGCTTGTGTAGTCTCCGATAGAATTATTTAGTCTCTGACGCATTAAGGCTTAGTCTCTGATGACGTTAGCTTAGTCTCTGATGCTTTTAACTTTGGTCCTCGATAACATAAGCTTTAGTCTCCGACTCCTTTAGACTTAATCTCTGATGACTTAAGTCTTAGTCTCCGATAGGCAAAACTAGTCTCCGACAGATAAAATATTTTTAGTCTCTGACTAGTTCTCCTAGTCTCCGATAAGCCTTTTTGCAAACTCTAACGGATCAAATACACATCTTGATTTTCTGAAGTTTCGATACACCATTCCAGCAGTTACTTACAAATAAGAAATATTTATATCTCTTTACAAAAAAATGAATGAATTACAAACAAAGAGATAACTGCTAGCTACAAAACTTCAGTGTTACTATTTAACACTTTCTATACATTTGTACTCTAAGTAATCTAAAGACAATCATCATCAAATGTTCTAAAACCTAACAAGCCACATTTTCAAATCTTGTGGGAGAGCTAGGAATGGTGAATTATGCGTCAAGGTCAAAGTCAAACTCCTAAGATTTGGTATTTCTAACTCGTTTCATAAGTTCTTGATAAAATGAATTGATATATGGTTATATATGTTCAAATTGTAAATATGTATATACTTGTATATTCTGCATTTTGTTGTTTTGTTTTTGTTTTGTCTGATGCATCAGGGTCAGGGCTTCCTTAAGGACGCATCAGGGTCAGGGTATCCGACCCTCTCGTCAGGGTCAGGGTGTTCGTCTTGTTTGTCAAGATCAAGGTATCCGACCTGTGCGTCAGGGTCAGGGTGTTCGTCTTGTGCATCAGGGTCAGGGTATGTACATACAGTAAATCATCAGGGTAAGTTTAAAATTTTTTTACTGCATCGGGTTTCAAGGTCAGTTAAGTGATGACAACACATCATTAAGTTCTTCTCTCAGTGATGACGTGTCATCACAGAAACTGAACTGACTCCCTGATAGCGTGTTTTCAGGAGAAGTTTTCAAACGTCAATAGGCGGGTATTAATACTCTATCTCTCCTACTTTTTGAAACTCCCCAAAACGTTTAATCTCTATCTGATATTTGCTCAAGTTTTTTTTCTCTCTCATCTTTATAGAAACCCTAGAACTTCAAATCTTCAAAGCATCCATGGCACGTCAACAAATTCAGAGGAACTTGACAGTCCCACCCACAAACTACGTGGGCTTCTCTGACATTGATGAGGTAAGTGAATGCTTTAAACCGATAATGAACTATCTACTCAACTCTGAGTATAGTAAAGCCATCTTTCCAGATGAAGAAATGTCGGGGGAGGCACTGTCACAACTATGGAAAAGTGCCAAGTTCATGTACTCCACCACCAAGCCTGATGTGGTCAAGGGTATCTCATTCAAAGTGTCGTCTGAGAAAAGGAAAATAACTCCTTCCAGACTTAACTCTGTTTTGGGGCTACCTACTCAAGATCTGGTGGATGCACCCAGTGATGCAAATCTGCTGGATTTCTTGAAGGAACTGGGCTATAACGCAGCTCCCAACGCAGTGTTAAAGTTCAAGGATCTCAAGAGGGTGAATGTGAAGAGGGAGATTTCTTATCTCTTCGACTCCATCACCAAGGTGTTCTCAGGTAAGTGTTCTAACTTTGAGGTTATTACCTCTTTAACTTTAAAAATAACATTTGCAATAATTAGAAATGTGAATATAAATATAGGAAAAATAATTTTTGATGACCTTGTAAATAAGTTAGGTAGTTTTAATAATAGGAAATCTGAAATATATTATGCTAGATTTTTGTACATGATTATTAAAGATCAGATTACTAATTTTTCTTTTGAGAAAGATATACCTGTACAGACATACAAGCAAACAAAGAAACTGTTTGTAGAAATAATAAAGAAATCTTTTTCAGGCGAACCGTTTGCACTTCCAAAGCATATGGTACAGGTAGTAAATTCTTCTCCTTCTACTTCCCAAACTGTACATTCTTCACCTTCATCTACTATGGCAGAGAAATCAACCACCTCTCTGCCTACCCAAGTAGAACAACCAATTTCTTCACAACCACTCTCAACAACCCGACCCACAGTCTCCCAAAAGACTGTTGGGATTAAAAGAAAACCCAGTGAAGTTACCACAACAACTGAGGGGGAGTAAGGAGAGAGAGTGATTGGCTATAGGAGGAGATTGAAGAAGAAGAAGGAACCCACGAGTGTTACCCAACAACCTGACCGGGGCGTATCCTTTCAACAGGATACTGCCTTTAATAAGGAATTAAACATATTTCTAACTAGTTCCTCTCAAAAGGGATTAGTTATTGAATATAGTCCTCAACCAGGGACACAGTTGAGTGAGGCACATACACTGACCATAGACACTGATGAACCTACCATCAGGGTCTCTGAGAGCCACTTGCAGATATCTGACACAGTGAGTGCACACACCACTCAAGATGTTGTAGCTCAGAAGCTTCTTAATAAGATCCACATGAGTCATAAGCATTCTTCTACAACATCTTTTGATGAATCACCTCCTCGTTCAGTGATTCAGCCAACACTCCTATCTACACCACTTCCTTCTTTCTCTGTTCCTCAAATTTCTTCAGATATAATGACACAAACATTAAGTGTCATACAATCAGATTCTCCACATTCTCAATTCTTGGAGGAGCCAACACTCTCTGACATAGTGTTTGATAGTCAACACTCTCAAATGGTTGACTCATTTTTACATGATACAAACACTGATGATCAAACAAGGGACATAGACTCCACTGTACATACTACAGCTATAACTCTTTATGTACCCCCAATTGTATATACTTCCTCTATAGAAACATACACTTCTCCAATTATACATACACACTTTACTTCTTCTCCTACTCCTATCACAATTGTGGAACCAGAATCTGTACATACATCACTTGAACTGGTCACAGTTGATGATTTCCAAGTCCATAGGAGCCCCTCTAGGACAATTTTGAGTGAGACTGAGAAAATACTTAGTGCAGAGAGGCAAAGTCAAACCCTTGAGAGGACTTTGGCAAAAGGATAGCAAGAGAGTACTGCCTTAGTAGGCAAAGAAAAAGGAGAGAATACGAGTGATGCCTTAGACGACAAAGAAAAAGGAGAGATTGAGGGGGATAAGGATGAGATCCTTGTAAATAAAGAACAGAGAGAAAACACAGTTACTGTATATACTACTTCTACCTCTGAAAGTGATGAAGATGATGCTCCACAAGATGATTTTTCTCAGCTCATCGGAGTTGATTTATACTTTCGACAGAACCAGATGTCTGACACTGTACAGTTATTAAAGCAAAAGTTAGCTAGAAGTATTGATCCAATCTTGATCAAAGTGTTAAAGTCACGGATCATGATTGGTCAGTCAATAGATATAGAAAATCAAAAATTATATACACATTTTTCTACAAAGATACAAAGTGTACAACAAGTTGTCGACTCCCTAGTCACTAGCCAGACTCTCCTCAGAATGAAGAAACACGCTGACACTATAGACAAGAAGCTAGCTGATCTCACTTCCCAACTGACCAGCATGGAAACTCTGTAACATTCCATGGCTGGCACTCTGCAACAAATTCTTCAAGTCACATCCCGACACTCAACTCCCACTGATGATGCTGTCAAAAAGGGGGAGAAATCAACCAAGTAGTCGTTAGGGGGATGTTGCTGAGAATTCAAATCAACAATTAAGGGATGTGACTGCTCCTGTTCCTGCTCCAAAATCCAAGGATAAAGGCAAGGGTATCCTGATTGAGGAACCCAAGAAGAAATCCAACACTCAATCAGGGCCTAAGCTACTTGGAGATGCCATGAAGACATCCCACTTTCCAACACCCGTTGAAGTTGTAATTGATGGGAAAATGGAGCTGGTCTACCCTCAAGATAAAAAGTTATTAGAAGCTGATGCAAACTTTGCACAGCAACTTCAAGAAGAAGAAGAGAGGGAAATGGCAAAGGAACAGGAGGAAGAAGTAAAGAAGAAGAAGAGTGTCAGGCCCAGGACCTCCAGGAAACCTCAGCCAAGAAGATCTCAGAACCCTAAAAGTGCATCAGGGGATAAAAATCAAGATAAAACTGAAGACCCTGATGCCACTACAAAGAAGTCATCTGAAGCCAAGGACAAAGCACCTTCTCCTTTTACCAAAGAATATAGTCCACCCACTCTAGCTGAATTTCTCAAAGAAGAAAGGCGTAAAAACCTGACATTTATGTTCTTCATAAAAAGCATAGATGTCAGGTTCAACAATAGAAGGGATCAACTAATAACAGTTCAACTGAAGAGTGGGTCAGAATTCAATGTAGCAATGGACTGGTTGAGGAGAATGGATGCTGAGCAATTAGGACTGGTCCTAAATCCGATTCCAAGATTCTCACAGGCTAATAGAGACTTAAGGGGGATAATCGACAGGCTGAGGAGAGCTATCAACAATGAAAGGAGCCTGCCCACAGCATTGGAACGTCCACTAAAATTATTCTATAGATCTACTGATGGGCAGGAGAAAAGTATAAGGATCAATGAAGTTGATGGCCTAAACCTGGAGGAAGTGATGCATGTTCTAAGCCAAATAGCCTATCACAAAAATGAACATGTCATCTAGTTCAGAAACCTGCTGACTCAGAGAGTATTGAAGGAGATTGAAGAAACCAAAGCTGATGATGGGAACACTGCAGTAAGGAATGTGCCACTAGTGAAGGGATTTAAAGAATATCCAAAAATGATCACTAGCCCCATGGGTGTTCAATTCAAAAATAAAAAGGGGGATATCATTACCTTCTACTGGTCACAACTTGCTGCAGCCAATGTTCAAGAAATAAAATCTATCCTTGAAGCTTTGGAATCCAGCAGCAATGTCAACATAGTCAACTTCAGAAAACTTCTTCAAAAGGAGCTGGAGCAACTGGAAGCAGGTGGAGAAGACAATAGGCTAAGGATTCCTGATCAAAACCCAGATCAAAGAAGACAAGGCCATGGAAGTGACTCTCAACCGATTGAATCAAGTCATCCATTGCCCTTTGTCTCAGCAAAAAGGAAAAGGGATCCTGATGTCAAAAACAACATTCTTTTTGTAATAGTTATAGGAAAATACTTGTACAGAAATTCTTTTATTAATTCATTCAAAATTCTTTCATGTATTTAGTATTGGTTTTGACATCATCATTAGTGCATCTAGGGATTTATGGTTATCAAATTGATAAACATAAATAGGGGGAGATTGTTAGAGATAAATGATGATGATGATGACTATGTTATAAATTGTGCAACTGTAAATTCTTGAGGTATTTTATAAACCTTAAGATCAGCACATGTTTTGCATCCACTGATAATAATCTTATTAATCAGTGGATGGTCGATCTCTTCACAAGACAAGTTAGAAAACATAAACAATCAAAGGACTTGACAAAGTGAAGAAGAATGTCTGATGTTACTTGCTAAACAGTCAAAGTATTCTGCACATCAGATATTCTAAACAAGTTACGTTGATTAAACCCATAAGGGGAGCCCATCAGGGGGAACTCATCAGGGGGAACCCATCAGGGGAACCGATCAGGGGGAACCTATCAGGGGGAACTCATCAAGGGAACCTATCAAGGGGAACTCATCAGGGGAACCTATCAGGGGGAACCATCAGGGGATGACGAAGGCAGACCAACCCGTCAGAGGGAATGACCATCATGGCATTAGTGGAAGCCATCAGTATATGTCATCAGTCATAACCATCAGGATCAAGAAGCACTGAGTGAAATTCAAGTGAAGGTTGAGGCCCTGATCCAGTCAATAAGCATTAGGGGATCCAGAAGCACTGATCAAAGTCCATCAGGGCAGTCAGTCAGTGGATTGTTATGACAGCATGCACCCGTCATCAGTACTTACACGGAAATCAACGTAACGTGTTACAAAAGCAAGAGATATTAACTGGAAAAATATTTCTTGAAGTTTGTTTTGGTCCAATGAGAACTCTCACGCATTAAATGCACATAGATCAGGGGAAGAAAAGTAGCAACAAAGCATGCAGCAGTCTGACACATAAAGTAACGATGTGACATACTTGCGGCTAAGTTGAGAAAAGCAGCACGTCTCAACCACGTGATTTCAACCCACTGATTTAACATATAAGCAAAGCAGTTCTCATTACATAGAGTAACAGAAGCGAGAGATTTACATATCTATAAGATCAAACAAACACCGAAGCACATAAACATTAGAGAGAAGTTTTGTAATTGATCTTGCGAGAAATATTTCAAAGAAAGTTAGAAGCTAGTTAGTGTGAGAAGCTGTGTATTTAAACACAGAATTTGTAGCTGTAAATCACATTTGTGATTATATAGATTTCCAGAAAAACCCCAAGTTTTAATATAACTATTTTAACATGAATCTGTGTGTTCATTTCTTATAGTTTTTCTGTTTGTTACAACTGTTTTCTAGTAAGCACTTTTAAGTTTAAAAGAGCGAAAAGTTTCAGGTGTTTGTATTTATCCCCCCCCCTTCTACAAACACTTGTGCTTATATTGCACTAACAACATGCAAGATCATCTTGTGCTTTTTTGCACTCTTTTTTGACTTGTTCAAGAACACCTAGTTCAGACTCTAAGAAAGAATTTCTATTCTTTAACTGTTCAATGGTTTCAATTAGTCTAGCATTTTCTTTTACTAAGTATCTAAGTGTTCCTTTAAATGGTACATTTCTTTACACATGTCAATTAAGCTTTCTTGGCAATTAGATAATGACATAGTAGAAGAAATAGTCAAGTCATTTACCTTGGAGTTCTTGGAATTTGGACTTCTAAACGTGTTGCTGCTATCAGAGGAGTTGGCCATCAGCGCCATGTTGACAAATTCTTCATCCTCTAATTCTAAATCAGCCCAATCTTTGCCTTCTGTGATTAGTGCCTTTCCCTTGCCCTTACTGCTGTTGAGGAGATTATAGTATTTCTTTTTATAGTAATCCTTATCTCTTGTAGCATCCCTGGGCTCCCTTGCCTTTTTATCAGACTTGGGCTTCCTGCACTCACTAGCAAAGTGTCCAAGAGCATCACAGTTGAAGCACTTGAACTTAGATTTATCAACCTTTCCAAATTGACATTCTTTCTTTGATGAAAAGACATTGGTGAATCCAGGCTTTCTTTTGGCAAATTTTAGCTTTTTGAATTTTCTTGCTATTAGAGCAAGAACTTCATCAATGTCTTCTAAATCTTCAGGTGTGCAGAGTTCTTCCTCTTCCTCTGCATCTTTAGCTTCTTTATCAGATTCTTGATCAGAATCTAATTCCTTAATGAGAATTATTTTCCCATCAAGCTTCATTCTACTTGTTTCTGCTGTAAAAGCAACAGACTTCTCTTTCTTGTAGTCAGGATTCAACATGCTTCTTTGTTGCACTTCAAGCTCATAAGTTTTGAGATTCCCATAGAGCTTGTCCAAAGACATGATATTCATGTCCTTAGCTTCCCTTACAGCAGTTGTCATTCAAAAGCGACTTTTGGGCCACTTTTCTCTTCATACTGTTTTAGCAAGGACTTATCACTAATCATGTGCCTTGAACAGCCACTGTCCAAGTACCATGTTTTCTTCTTTTTGCCCTGCACAATAAAGAGTAACTAGTTAGAAAGTTTTGGGAACCAAATTTTCTTGGGTCCTTTCTCACTAGTTCTAGACTCAAGACTTGACTCAGATTGAGTTGATTGTCTTTTAGCATTTTTGATTTTAATTGGACAATCATTAGTCTTGCTACCTTTTTGTGAGAGATTGCCAAGCTTTGAATTTTTAATGTTAATGCAAAGATGATCTAACCTTTTTACAGGTGATTTTTCTTTTATTGTCTTTGAAGATGTTGTCTCAGTTATAGGAATTTTATTTTTGCTCCTACAGTGAATAGCTATGTGGTTGGGGTTACCACATACATGACATGTCTTTCTAGGAGCATCAGGCATTCTAGCATAATTTGTATATTTATTAATGTCAATTTTTCCATTCCTATTTTTCTTATTTCTGCTTAACTCCACTGACTTTTCAGCCTTTTTGTCTGGAAGATTTTCCAATTTTTTACTTAACTATGTCTTTGTCATGAACCCAATATTTAATCTTTTATTTTTTCTCTTATCAACAACATTCACTGTCTTTTGATCAATTTCTATTTTTGAAGTGATTTGTTGATCTTGAGTGTTGATGAATTTGGGTTCATTAACAAGAGAGGCAAAATTAATTCTTTTTATTACATTTGGCTTACTAGTCAAGGAGTTCACAGCTTCAACTAGATCATCTAAATCTGAACTCTTGTCTAGATATTCATCATAACCTAGTCCAGATTTTTGATCTATTGTTTGACACTTTACCAAGTCTGTCAACTTTTTAGAGGAAGTATTCCACTATTTAATTTTAGCTTGAGCATTTTCAAGTTGCTCTACTAAGTAATATTCCCTCTTTTTCAAAGCATCAATCATGTGATGAGCTTTGTTTAAG
Organism: Centella asiatica; assembly: GCA_014636745.2. Lineage (NCBI taxonomy): Eukaryota > Viridiplantae > Streptophyta > Magnoliopsida > Apiales > Apiaceae > Centella > Centella asiatica. Next base: position 30,894,728 of record CM025788.1, read on the forward strand.
TCAGACTTGTAGTGTCAAATTGTATCAATCTCTCTTCAAGAAATTTGGTTCTTTTCAAGACATTAGTATGTTCAATAGTTAATGATCTAAAACTAACATGCAAATCAGACATATCTTTTTGTATGCTTTCAATACTAGATGTGTCAAGTAAGTTAAGCACATTAAAATTCTGAGTTGCATCACATACCTTTGTAGAATCACTTGACTCGTCACTTCGAGCCATCAGGGAAAAGTTGACAACTTCTTCATCAGAGTCGCTGTCAATCCAATCTTTACCCTCAGTAATCAAGGCTTTGCTCTTTGATTTAGCTTTCTTGTCAGCAAAGTCATTCCCCGACTTCCTTGATTTTTCATCCTTAGATCTATTATTAGATCTAGGCTTCTTACACTCATTGGCAAAGTGCCCTAACCTGTCACAATTGTAACATCTTATTTTCTTTAAATCGAAGGTGACTTTTTGACCCTCACGTTTAGGGTTAAACTTCCTTGATGATTTTCTTCCTTTTCTGCTAGCTCTAAATTTTTTGAATTGCTTCACCTTGAAAGCCATGAATTCCTCCATGTCATCATCAGTGATTGATTCAGTTTCTTCATCAGTCGAGGTTGCACTAGAAGTTTCATCATCAAACTTCTCTTGAGACTTTCTTGTCTCAACCATCAACGCAGTTCCTCTATCCTTGTCGTGCATGCGTTGTCGTTGCTCTACTTCAAGTTCATATGTCTTTAAATTGTCGTAGAGTCTGTCCAGTGTGAGGGTGTCCAAGTCATGAGCATCTCTTATAGTCGTAGTCTTTGGATCCCAACTTGGTGGGAGAGATCTCATGAACTTGGTATTGACATCCTCATTATTATAGGACTTACCAAGTATCTTCAAGTCATTGAGCAAAGTATTGAACCTATCATAGACTGACGTTATTGGTTCACCAGGCTTTGCTTGAAAGAACTTATATTGTTGAGTCAACAATGATCTCTTGTTCTTTCGGACTTGGTAAGTCCCTTCACACAGGACTTTGATGGTGTCCCAGATTTGTTTAGATGTCGTGCAATTAATGATGCTTGTGAACATATTTTTGTCAATACCGTTGTAGAGTATGTTCATCACCTTAGCATCCTTTAACACTTGCAACTTGTCTTCATTTGTATAATCATTTTCAAGAGCAAGTTCAAAGTGTTCAGCTACAACAGATCCAGATTATATTGATAGGATTGAGAAGGGTCCATATCTACCCAGGAAATTTATTCCTACTAAAACTGTTAAAGGATCTGTTGTAGCTGAACACTTTGAACTTGCTCTTGAAAATGATTATACAAATGAAGACAAGTTGCAAGTGTTAAAGGATGCTAAGGTGATGAACATACTCTACAACGGTATTGACAAAAATATGTTCACAAGCATCATTAATTGCACGACATCTAAACAAATCTGGGACACCATCAAAGTTTCATAGTTTTGTATCTTTACTATACAGAAAAGAAAAGAAGCTAATAATCACATTGTTGTGATTATTAGAATTTGTATTCAATTGTCAAAATCAATAAAAACAATTGAATACAAATTCTAATAATCACAACAATGTGATTATTAGCTTCTTTTCTTTTCTGTATAGTAAAGATACAAAACTATGAAAACCTATACAGCTTCCAATTACAATTCTCTGTAAAACTAACTATAGCTTCTCAAAACTAAAATTACAATTAACTCAGTTTCTATTTTAAATCAATAATGATTCAACTTCCTTATTCGAATCAACTACAATCTTTCCTTTTTTTTATTAGGAACAGATTTCTGGCTTGTTTCCTTACCAGCTACGCCTTCAATAAAATTCTGCTTTATGCGGAAGACATTCCTTATTCAATTTGAACTATGTATCTCTCAGGGAATAAATCACGACTTAGTCCCTGATGCTTCACCTTTAGTCTCTGATGACGTCATGACTAGTCTCTGGTCTTTTAGTCCCTGATGACGTCAGATTGCATAGTCTCCGATAGAGTTATTTAGTCTCTGATGCTTTAAGACTTAATCTCGAATAACGTCAGCTTAGTCTCTGATGCTTTTAGACTTAGTCTCCGATAACGTAAGCTTTAGTCTCCGACAGGCAAAACTTAGTCTCTAATAGATAAAATCCTTAGTCTCTGACAAGTTTTTCCTAGTCTCCGATAAGCCTTTTTGTAAATTCCAACGGATCAAATACACACTTTGACTTATTGAAGCTTTGATATGACTTTCTAGCAGTTACTTACAAATAAACAATGACTTTATCTCTTTACAAAGAATGAATAAATTACAATCAACGAGATAACTTCTGGCTACAAAACTTTAGTGTTACTAATTAACGCTTTCTATACATTTGTACTCTAAGTAATCTAAAGACAATCATCATCAAATGTTATAAAACCTAACAATCTGCAACAAAATACATGAAAAAATGTTGAGCTTGGTTTTTTGCTTGTCATCAGCTCATAAGGTGTCTTTCCATGAGCATTATTGATCAAGGTTCTATTCTGTGTAAAGTAGGCAATGCTTATGGCTTCAGCCCAAAAATATGTAGGCAGTTGGGGTTCTTCAAGCATGGTTCTTGTTGCTTCAATTAGAGTTATGTTTTTCCTCTCAACTACTCCATTTTATTGAGGGGTTCTTGGAGCAGAAAATGTGTGAGATATTCATTTGTCCACACATAAACATTCAACTTTGGAGTTCTTAAATTCAGTTCCATTATTAGTTCATAGGACTCTGACAATCAGCCTAGATTCAGTTTTCACTCTTTTGATGTGATCAATCACCAACTGAGCTACTTAATTCTTAGCATGTTGAAATTTTACCCATGTGTATATGGTGAAATCATCAATTAGCACCAGAGCATACCTTTTCTTTGATATAAACATAATGTTTACGGTCCAAATAGATCCATATGAAGTAGTTGTATTGGACTTGTAATTGACATAATGTTGAGGAATTGATCCAATCCTTTATAAGATCTTACTTTTCTTTTAGTTTTGCCCTAAGCCATTCTTCTATTTCTAGGGTACAAGCAAGTCTCTCCTTAGTTTTCTTGCACTCCTCTCTAACCTCTTTTAATTTAGTCAACTCAGTCTCTAGGAAGGAATTCTTAAAAACTAATAGATCATTTGCTTTTTGAATTCTCTCATTTTCTCTTACTGAATACCTAAGGGTTTGCATACAGATCCCTAATTTCAATTGACATTTCTTTTATGTTTTCTTTACAATCTATAAGAGACATTTTACAGAGGTCAGACTTTACCTTAGTGCCCAGAGGCAAGTTGTTTGACCCAAATGTGGTTTCATCATATGATATTGTCATTAGTGCAAGATTGATAAACTCTTCATCATCTGACTAGTCTGAATTTGTCCAATCCTTTCATTTTGCAAGGAATGCTTTGTTCTTCTTGTTGATGACTTCAAAATATTTCTTTTTATGGTAGTCATCATCCTTCTTCACTTCCTTAGTTTGTCTGGCAAACTTTTTCTTTTTTCATTCATTTGTAAAGTGTCCGAACTCTTTACAGTTATAGCATTTGATCCTTGATCTGTCAATAGCACCAGACTGGACATACTTCTTTGTCAGTACTGCCTTCCTAAAATCTTTGCCCTTCTTGAATCTCAGCTTCTTGATTTTCTTGCCAAGAAGGTCATAGCTTCATCAACAACCTCATGTTCTTTCAGAAGTAGATCTCTTCATCTTCACTATCTATACTCACGGCTCCACTTGCCTCAACTTTACTTTCTTCTTAACTGAGAACTGTGTTCCCATGAAGCTTCTTGCTTGAACCTCTAGCCATAGTGCCACTAATTTTTCATTTTTGTGGTCTTGACTTAGACTTTCTCTCCGTTGAACCTTTAACTCATAAGTTTTAAGGTTCCCATAGAGCTTCTACAAGGATATTGAGCTTATATCATTAGCTTCCCTTATAGATGTGGTTTTGGCATCCCAACTCTTTGGCGATACCCTTATAAATTTCATATTCACATCCTTATTGGAATAAGTTTTGCCAAAGATCCTCAAGTCATTGATCAACCTGTTGAATATATCAAATAGACTTGTTAATGATTCATCGGGTTTGCTTGTGAACAACTTATATTGTTGGATTAACAATGACTAGTTGTTCTCCCTCACTTCCTCAATCCCTTCACACAGTACTTGTATTGTCTCATAAACCTCTTTGGCAGACTCATAATTAATAACACTATTAAACATGTCATTGTCCAAACCATTATAGAGAATGGTCATAATTTTAGCATCCTTCATGGAGTTTTCCTTTTCTTTAACTGTCATATCTGTTGTGAGTTTGGAGATTGTATGCTCAGGGACTATTTGGCCATCTATTATTGGCAAGGGAATAAGTTTCATTGGTTTAGGAGGTCCTTCTTCCAAGATTTTTATATAGGAAGTATTTGCAGATTTCAGATGCATGTACATCCTTCTCTTCCATAAAAAAATCTATCTGAAGATAGATTGCAGAAATGAAAATACAACATATTGTATCAATCAATAAAAAATGGTTTTTATTAATTTTGAATATGAAATTACAATCTGGTTAATAAAATCAACTTCTGAAATTTGTTCAAGTTGAACAACTGTTATCTAGAAAATAATTTCTAGCTTCTCAAGTTATGAAAACTTGTTCCTCAAAATCTCTTAGATTTTGCTACGTTATTACAAAATGAATTAACTGAATAATAATCTCTCTCTGTTTTTCTCTTTTTCCTCTATCTATAATCCAATATGTAATTCTTACTTGGGGTTTTGAGATATTCTTGGCTGAGGTTTCTTGGAGGATTTTGGCCTGTCACTCTTTTTCTTCGTCTGTTCTTTTTCTTTCTCCTTTGCCATTTCCCTCTCTTCTTCTTCTTGAAGTTGTTGTGCATATAGTGCATCAGCTTCCACGAGCTTCTTATCTTAAGGGTAGACAAGCTCCACTGTCCCATCAATTACAGCTTCAATAGGTGTTGGAAAGTAGGCTGTCTTCATGGCATCTCCATGTAGCTTAGGCCCTGATTGAATGTTTGATTTCTTCTTTGGTTCCTCAATTAGGATGCCTTTGCCTTTATCCTTGAATTTTGGAGCAGGAGTAGTCACATCCCCTGATGATTGATTTGATGGCTTCTCTAGAACATCCCCTGACGATGGCCCTGAAGATTTCTCCCCCTTTTTGATAGCATCATCAGTGGAAGTTGAGAGTCGGGATGTGACTTGAAGAACTTTGGTTAGAGTGTCAGCTATGGATTGTTGCAGAGTTTCCATGCTTGAAAGTTGAGTGGTAAGATCGGCAAGCTTCTTGTCAACATTGTCAGCTTGTTTCTTCATTCGGAGTAGAGTCTGGCTGGTGATAAGGGAGTCAACAACTTGTTGGACAATGTTTATTTTGTTTGTGAAGTGTGTATAGAGCTTCTTATTTTCTATATCTATAGATTGCCCAATCATGATTTGGGACTTGAGCATCTTGATCAAAATTGGATCCGTTGTCCTTGAAAGCTCTTGTTTAAGTAACTGTACAGTATCAACCATTTGATTTTGCTGAAAGTATAAATTAACTCCAATGAACTGGGAAAAATCATCTGCTAGAGTATCATCTTCATCACTTTCAGAGGAACTGGAATTATTTACAATATTCACAGTTTCAGTAATTATATTTTCTCTATATTCTTTATTTACAAGGATCTCATCCTTATCTCCCTTAATCTCTCCTTTTTCTGTGCCTTCTAAGGCATCACTCTTTGACTCTCCTTTTTCTTTGCCATCTAAGGCAGTACTCTCAGTCTCTCCTTTTGCCAAAGTCCTCTCAGGGGATTGACTTTGCCTCTCTTCACTAAGTATTCTCATATCCTCACTCAAAATTATCCTAGATGGGCTCCTATGGGCTGTGAGATCAACTACTGTGGCCAATTCAAGTAAATTATGTACAGTTACTGGTTCCACAGAAGTGATAGAAGAGGGAGTGGAAGAAATTTATGTATGTACAATTGGAGAAGTGTATGTTTCTATAGAAGAAGTATGTACAGGTGGGGGAACATAAAGACTTATTGCAGTAGTATATACAGATGAATTTATGTCCCCGGGCTGATCAACAGTGATTGTATCAAGTAAAAATGAGTCAACCATTTGAGTGTGTTGACTATCAATCACTGTGTCAGGGAGTGTTGGCTCCTCCATGAATTAAGAATTTAGAGAATCTGATCTTATGACACTCAATGTTTGTGTCAAAATATCTGAAGAAATTTGAGGAATAGAAAAAGAAGGAAGTGGTGTAGAAGGGAGTGTTGGTTGGATCACTGAATGAGGAGGTGATCCATCAATAGAATTTGTGTGTGCACTCACTGTGTCAGATATCTGCAAGTGGTTCTCTGAGACCCTGATGTTAGTTTCATCAGAGGCTATGGTTAGTGTATGTGCATCACTCAACTGTGTCCCTGGCTGGGGACTATTTTCAATAACTAATTCCTTTTGAGAGGAATTAGTTAGAAATGTGTTTAATTCCTTTTCAAAAGCAATATCCTTTTGAGAGGATATTGCCTGGTCAGGCTGTAGGGTTACACTCATTGCCACCTTCTTTTTTAATCTCCTGTAGGCAGTCACTCTCTCTCCTTGCTCCCCCTCAATTAGTGCATCTGTTTTAGAGGTTTTTCTTTTGATTCCCTTAGTCTTTTGGGAGACTAAGGGTTGGGCTTTTGAGAGTGGTAAAGTTGAATCTTGTTGTACGACTTGGGTAGGTTGAGAAGTGGTAGAGATCTCAGCCATAGTAGTTGAAGGAGAAGAATTTACAAGTTGGGAAGTAAAGGGTGAAGTACGCAATACCTGTACCATATGCAAAGGAAGAGCAAATGGTTTTGCAGTATACGCCTTTTTTTATTTTTTCTACAAACAATTTCTTTGTTTGCTTGTATGTCTGTACAGTAATATCATTCTCAAAAGAAAGATTAGTAATTTGGTTCTTAATAACCATAGACAAAAACCTAACATAATAAACTTCCGATTTCCTAGAATTAAAACTACCCAATTTATTTACAAGAACATCAAAAATTAATTTTCCTATGTTTATATTTACATTTTTAATTATTGCAAAAGCTATTTTCAAGGTTAAAGAAGTTATTACTTCAAAATTAAAAGTCTTACCTAAGAACACCTTTGTGATGGCGTCAAAGAGATAACAAATCTCTCGCTTCACGTTGACCCGCTTGAGGTCCTTGAACTTTAACGCTGTAGTGGGAGCAGCGTTGTAGCCCAGTTCCCTCAAGAAATCAAGTAGCTCAGCATCCGATGGTACTTCCACAAGGTCTTGAGTAGGTAGCCCCAAAGAAGAATTAATTTTGAAAGGAGTTATTTTACCTTTTTCAGAAGAAATCCTGAATGAGATTCCCTTTACCACATCAGCCTTTGTTGTGGAGTACATGAACTTTGCACTTGTCTAGAGTTGAGACAGTGCTTCCCCCAACATTTCTTCATCGATAAAGATTGCTTGACTATACTCAGAGTTGAGTAGATAATTAATCATTGGCTTGAAGCAATCACTCACCTCATCAATGTTAGAGAAACCCACATAATTTGTGGGTGGAACCACCAGATTCCTCAGAAGTTGTTGAATGTTGCTGGGTGCCATTGATGTTGTTGAAGAGTTGAAGTTCTAGGTTATCTGTGAATATGAGAGAGAGAAAAAGAAAAACTCGAGAAAATATCAAAGTCAGATTTAATGTTTTGTGATGTTTCAGAAAGAAAGAGAGAGGGAGTATAAATATCCGCCTTTTGACGTTTAAAAACCGTCCCTGAAAACACGCAATCAGGGTGTCGTATCAGTTTTGTCATGACACATCATCAGTGAGAGAAGAAAACCCTGATGAGTTGTCATCGCACTACTGGATATAATCCCTGATGCAGTCAAAAGTCTCTTACCTAACCTTAACAAAAATAGTATATACATGCCCTGACCTTAATGCATGAGTTAGATATCTGACCTTGATGTGCGAGTCGAATACCCTAACCCTAATGCCCTAGTCAAATGCCCTCACCCTGATGCATCAGACAAAAACAAACAAAGGCAAAAACACAAACACAAAAATGTATGTACATACTTATATTTCTAACATATATAATCACATATCATTCTAAATTTATCAGGTATTCATGATGTGAATTAGAAGTACTAGAACTTAAGCTTTAGAAAGTTTGTGTGATTCCAACTTCCTTTCTGACAAGATTTTAGCAGATTATTGAAGTTCATTTAACATAATTCACCATACCTAGCTCCCCCACAAGATTGGAAAAAGTGGCTTCATCAAGAGCTTTAGTGAAAATGTCTGTCAGCTGCTTGCTTATTGGTACAAACTGTAGTTCAATAGTTCCATTCATAACATGTTCCCTGATAAAGTGATACCTGATTTCTATATGCTTCATTCTGGAATGCTGCACAGGATTTTCAACAATGATAATGGCACTAGTGTTATCACATCTGATTGGCATTTTGTTGAAGTTCAGACCATAGTCCATTAACTGATTTTTCATCCATAGGATTTGTGCACAACAACTTCTAACTGCAATATATTCAGCTTCAGCAGTTGATGTTGAAATTGAGTGCTCTTTTTGCTGAACCAAGATACAAGCTTTCCTCCTAGAAACTAACAGCTTCCTGTTGTACTTTTTATGTCAATTCTGCATCCTCCAAACTCAACATCAGAATATCCCAGCAACTCAAATCCAGACTCCTTTGGATACCAAAGTCCCAACTCTGTAGTGCCTTTGATATATCTCAAGATTCTTTTCACTACAATGAGATGAGCTTCCCTTGGGTCAGCTTGATATCGTGCACCAAGACATGTTGCAAACATAATGTCAATCCTACTTGCTGTTAGATACAACAATGATCCAATCATTCCCCTATAATTCTTCAGATCAACTTTCTTTCCATTTTTATCAGGGTCAATCTTGGTTGCAGTGGCCATTGGCGTCTTTGCTAATTTTGAGTCCTCCATATCAAATTTCTTGAGAAATTCTCTTGCATACTTTGTCTGATGAATATAAATACCATCAGTGACCTGTTTGATTTGCAATCCCAAGAAATAGGATAATTCACCCATTAAACTCATTTCATACTTGCTTTGCATGAGCTTGGAGAACGTTTCTGTTTTCCCAGTGAGATGCCGAGAACTTGTAGAAGGGGGGTTGAATACAAGTTCTTTAAAATCTTTTCAAATTACTTGAACTTTAAGAAATTAACTTTTCTTGCGGAATATAAAGAACAAGAACACGAATCAATTTATAAACAATTGCTTTATTGATTTACAATTGAATACAAATCCTAACAATTACAATAATGTAATCGTCAGCTTCTTTATAATTCTGTATAGGAAAAGATACAAAACTATGAAAAACCTATACAGCTTCAAAGTTACAATTCTCTGTAAACCTAATTACAGCTTCTCTAACAACTGAATTACTATTGACTAAGTTCCCATTCTGAACAAAATTCAGCTTCCTTATTCGAATCAAATAAAATCTTTCCTTTTTGATAGGAATAGATTTCTGGTTAGTTTCCTTACCAGCTACGTCTTCAATAATATCTTGCTTTACGTGGAAGACATTCCTTTTTAATTCGAACTCTGTATCTTTCAAGAAATAAATCACGATTAGTCCCTGATGCTTCATCTGTAGTCTCTGGTGACGTCATTACTAGTCTCCAGTGCAATTAGTCCCTGATTACGTCAGCTTGTATAGTCTCCGATAGAATTATTTAGTCTCGGACGCGTTAAGGCTCAGTCTCCGATGACGTCAGCTTAGTCTCTGATGCTTTTAACTTTAGTCTCCGATGACGTAAGCTTTAGTCTCTGACTCCTTTAGACTTAATATCTGATGACTTAAGTCTTAGCCTCCGATAGGCAAAACTAGTCTCCGACAGATAAAATCTTTTTAGTCCCTGACCAATTTTCCTAGTCTCCGATAAGCCTTTTTGCAAACTCTAACAGATCAAATACACATCTTGACTTTTTGAAGCTTCGATACACCATTCCAACAGTTACTTACAAATAAGAAATATTTATATCTCTTTACAAAGAATGAATGAATTACAAACAAAGAGATAACTGTTAGCTACAAAACTTCAGTGTTACTAATTAACACTTTCTATACATTTGTATTTTAAGTAATCTAAAGACAATCATCATCAAATAAAAAATTACAGCTTATTTTTAACAAACAACTCCAACACAACAAGTTTACCTTATTTTTTCTTTAACAACTCCAGCCTTTCTTTTCTGTTTTTCCTTAGCAACTTCAGTCTATCTATCAACAGCTTTTTCAGCACCAACTCAATTTCTTCTGTAGCATCCTTGAGCAAACTGATAAATCCTTCAATATGTCGCTCACTGACACTATTAATATCTCTGTTGTAATCAAATAAGACTTTCTCCCCATGAAAAGTCTCATACCATAATCCTAGAGGTTTAGGATTAGCTTCCGGCACAGTATCCACCTTATGCTTCACCTTCATCACCTTTTTAATTTGGCTTCGAAGTTTCATGTTGAGATCAGAAGTCTCAAGCACAACAGTCAGCAACCACTCCAGGTCTTCTTTCTTTTGTCCCTCCAAGGCTGGCTTTTCAAACTTCAGAGATTCCCCATCTTTCAAGAAAACATGGAGAATTTCTTTGTTATTTGTACCCTTTACCAGATTTATCTTCTCTTTGGTCTTCTTAAGGGCCTTGATGATTTCTTCTGTACTTGCCATTTAAACCTTGTAAGACTTCTTTGATGAAATTGTTTGTGGCTTTGTTGGTCCACTCACAGCCACTAAAGCAGTCTCAATTGACCTTGGAGGATCTTGAGAGGTAGGCTTTTCAATAGTTGCCCTGGTTACAGGTTTCTTTGCAGATTCCTGAACCAAGTGTTTCCTTCTTGAATTCTTTTCAGCCTCTTCCATCTCTTTATTTTTCTTTTTGGTTATGGCTGCTTTCTGTGCACTTGATTTCCTTGTAAAGCTTTTCTTCTTCTTTGACTCCTCCTCCTCCCTTGTTGCTGCCATATCCTCCTCCTCTTGAAGTTTCTGAGCTAATAGTGCATCAGATTCTATTAGCTTCTGTTCTTGAGGATAAACTAACTCCACTTTCCCATCCACTATCAGTTCAACTGGAGTGGGAAAGTGAGCAGTCCTCATAGCATCCCCCATCAGCTTAGGTTGTCCTGGTTGAGCAAATTTTGATTTCTTTGGCTCCTCAACAAAACACCCTTGCCTTTATCTTTCATTGTTGGGGCTTATGCAATGGAAGGAGGAGATGCTGTTGTTGTTGTTGTTGTTGCTGTTGTTGTTGTTGCTGTTGTTGTTGTTGCTGTTGGTGTTGTTGGTGTTGGAAGTTGTGTTGTAGCTGTTGTAGCTACTGCAAGATCAGCATGTTTCTTTAAGATCCTGTCCATCATTGCTTGCAATTCTACATCAAGGACAGGACCAGACTTGTGCTTTTGTACAGGAACATCGGATGGACCACTCTCCCCTTTTTTGACATCAGCATCTTTGGATTGAGAGGAGGTGGCCAGATTTGGAATTGCCTGCATCAGTAGCTGCTCCATTCTGTCTTGCTTTTGGATCAGGAGTTGGATGTTTGCATCAAGGGCTTGAAGTCGACTGTCAGTCTTGGACTTGTCTTTGATAAGTGTATCAATGACAGTAATTGTCCTCCTTGGCAGGTGTCCTTCATAGCACCTTCTAATTTTTTCAGTCTCCAACTCCATCATTTCCTCAATTTTTGTCACTGCACCATTGATGCCAGTAACCAAGAAGTGGTGAAATTTTGTGTGTTTCTTATCCACCTTGGTTACTTCTTCCATTATGTCTTGAATTGATGGTGCAGATGTAGTTGACCCTATATTGGTCATATAGTCATGCCTTAATTGGGCGGCTGCATCCTCTAGAGTGTTGGCATAAGAGGCATCAAGCCATTCATCAACATTATGCTCTGGAGCTTCTTCAGGCACAGGTTCATCTGCAAGCCTTGTCTTTAATGTAGAGATATGATCTTGAGACTGTTGTAGACCATAAAGAGTTTCAAAATCTGCATTTGACATCTCAGAGATAATATGTAATGCTGCATCCCCTGTGCTTGGACTTTTCTTTGATTCTTCTGTTTGGATATTGATGGAGGGAGCAGAAGAAACCGGAGCTTCTTGTGAGCTTGTTTCAACAGGTTGTAAAAATATACCTGCTGAAAATTTCTCTCTGTTCTTTTATTCAATGATCTCATCCTTGCTCACACCCTCTCCTTTTGCCTGGGGTTGGGCACCCAGCTTCTCTTTCTCTCCTTTTTCCAAGCTATCTAAAGCTTGACTCTCTTGTATGTGTATGGTCTCTCCTTTTTCCAGGGCAGGAGCCTGACTCTCACTAATTATTCTCACAACCTCACTCATATGGATGGTGACACTTTGCTCCTTCTTAGTATCACAGAGATGAAGAAAGAGCATGGCTAATCGACCCGAGTACGATGTAATTAGCAAGCGGTTCTGTCCTACAAAAGTGGGGGTTTGAGAAGTGCTTGTGACAACATGGATAGGGGGTTCCCTTTGTTTATCTTGGGCTAGGGATCTATCCATTGAATCTATTTGAGAGCTTGTCTTGATTATTGGCTCCTCTTGGGAAAAATCAAGAGAATCAATCATATGTATATCAAAAGAATCAAGAGTGGGAGAAAAAGGAGAAGGATGTACAGTTTGGAGTGTTGGCGGTTCCTCAGACATTGAAAATTGAGGAACATCAAAAGATGACGCTGTGTGTGCAGTCCTTGTGTCACTCTTTTCTTTTATTTTCTCTCTTTGGGTTTCCTCTTGTTGGTGAACAAGAGGTTGTGCAGACTCTGTACAGTGTGTTCCTGGTTGGGAACTTTCTTCAATGTCAACATCTTTTTGGGAGGATGGTGACAGTTCACTGTTTTTCCTTATAACCTCCAATGCTTTTTGAGAAGCACTGGATTGCTGTGGGCTTTTGGTTATAACTCTCTTCTTTCTCTGAAGTGGAACTTCAGCTTCTTGTTCTCCCTCATCCTCACTTGCTCCTTCAATGATTTTTCTTTTAATTGGGAGTTTTGTGATTGTCTTTGGTTTTACAACCACAATCTGTTGAGAGACTGTGGAGGGGGCTATAGACAGTTGATGTGAAGTGGTTGGAGGATTAACGGGGTTTTGGCTTTCAATATCCTCAAAAAATTGCAAAGAATAAAGATTTGGAAGCCTGTCAATGAGAATAGATCTCATGACAGGAGGAAAAAAAAAAGGAACTATTACCTTTGCAGATTTATGCTTCACATCTGTAAATATTCTTTTACTCTGCAAAACAGTAGGTAAAACTTGCATTCCAGTAATATCAAGGTTAGAAATTAGATAATTAGCAATCATCATCAAAAGCCTAGAATAATAAATTTTATTGTTACTGGTTTTAAGTTTTATCAAAAGATTTTGCAGAATTAAAAGCCCAATGTTTAGATGTCTATCATACAACACACTAAAAGCAATTTGTTCTGTGAGTGTAGTGATAGCATCATAGCCACTGCATTTTGAAGTAGAAGCTTTAGTTATTGTGTCAAAGAATAGTGACCACTCTTACCTTAGATGGGGTCGTGTTATAGACCCAACAGAAGTAATTTTTGCAGAATAATGTAAATTTTTAAACATAGAAACAATTTCTTCATCAGAAGCAAGTGAGTCAAAGTTTTCATAAATTGGCAAGTGTAAAGCATTATTAACTACGGTATGATCTATATTATAAACAAAGTTTGCATACTTGAAACTTACCACAGGGGAGGCAGTTTTCTCACCCTAGATAGTAGTAGTGGACCAGACAGTCGTGATAACCTCAACGGCTTGGATAGGGGCTTCGTAAATGGCATACGAAAGACTGGAGTGTTGAAGGAAATCCACAAAGGGGTGGTACTGGGCTTCAAAGACATGCTTATCAGCCACCCCTGCATGGTTTCTCTTGATGATATCAAAGTCTCCAAACTTGGACAGAACAGTTTTAGCGGCCATTTTCAGAGATCTGTGAACTTTGGAAGAAAACTTGAAAAAGGGTTAAATTGCAGAGTATTTGCAGAGAGAAATTAATTTCAGAGCTTGAGTGTTTGTAATTGCAAAGATGTTTGAATTTTGTTTTATCAAATTGTTTGAAACGTTTGCAATTCTTAAGGGTAGTGAACCATTTTTGATCGTGGGAGAGATAGCTACCATATTACCCTCGATCGAAGATTGCCCTAATCTCTGATAAGTTCACTTGTAAAAGACTAGAAGAAGATTAGTCTCTGATAGTGTTGACTATCGGGGAGTAATGTAGTCTCGGATAGTATTAACTATCGGGGACTAGTTAGTCTCTGATAGTATTGACTATCGGGGACTAAGGTAGTCTCGGATAGTGTTAACTATCAGGGACTAAGGTAGTCTCTGATAGTATTAACTATCGGGGACTAAGGTAGTCTCTGATAGTATTGATTATCGGGGGTAGTCTCTGATAGTATTGATTATCGGGGACTAGTTAGTCTCCGATAGTTCAATTTTTAATTTAGTTGGGGACTAATTAAAAACAACTATCAGGGACTAAAATAGTCTTTTACTCACTCTAGCTCATATTATTCAATAATCAATCATTTGATTATTCATTTTATCAAATTTTTTTAGAAATAAAATTCTAGCTCCTAAAATTCTGCTTTAATAAAATAAAACAGCTTCTTTCCAGAAAATTAATTCTAGCTTGACAAATTCTGTTTAATTAAAAATAGCTGCAATCTAGAAAATAAATTCTAGCTGCATACAACTAAACAACTTGTTTTCAAAAATTAATCAATTTTTAGAGGCATAATTCAACATTCCTAATTCAGAAACTAATCTAGAAAAGGTAGATTCATCTAAAGGTTTTGTGAATATGTCTGCAAGTTGTTTATCAGTTGTTACCTAGTGTAATTCGATATTACCTTCACTTACATGTTCTCTTATGAAGTGATATCTAATATCTATGTGTTTTGTTCTTGAATGTTGCACTGGATTTTCTGTTATTGCTATGGCACTAGTATTATCACAATAAATAGGAATTTTGGATAATGACATACCATAGTCTAGGAGTTGATTCTTGATCCATAGGATTTGAGCACAGCAACTCCCAGCTGCGATGTATTCAGCTTCTGCTGTTGAAGTAGAAACTGAATCTTGTTTCTTGCTGAACCAAGAAACAAGTCTGCCTCCAAGAAATTGGCAGCTTCCACTTGTGCTTTTCCTATCAAGCTTGCAACCTGCATAGTCAGCATCTGAATAACCGATTAGTTTAAAATCAGATTCTTTGGGATACCATAAACCAAGGTTTGGGGTACCCTTTAGATATCTGAGAATTCTTTTTACAGCAATCAAATGTGGCTCTCTAGGGTCAGCTTGAAATCTAGCACATAAACATGTAGCAAACATTATATCTGGTCTACTTGCAGTTAGATACAAAAGAGAGCCTATCATGCCTCTATAGCTAGTAATATCAATTTTTTTTCCTTTTAAATCTTTATCTAGTTTAGTGGCAGTAGACATGGGTGTTTTTGCAGATGCACAATCAACCAAATCATATTTTCTCAATAAGTCTTTGATATACTTGGACTGACTGATAAATATTCCATCAGTTGATTGTTTTATTTGCAAACCTAAGAAAAATGTTAATTCTCCCATCATAGTCATTTCATATCTAGACTGCATAAGTTTTGAAAATTTTTCACAAAGTTTTTCATTTGTAGATCCAAATATAATATCATCTACATATATTTGCAACAATATTATGTCTGAGCCTTGCTTTCTATAAAATAAGGTTTTATCTATGATACCTCTAACAAATTTATTTTCAAGCAAAAATTGAGATAGAGTATCATACCAGGCTCTTGGTGCTTGTTTTAAGCCATAAAGTGTTTTGTCTAACCTGTAGACATGATTTGGAGATTTGGAGTCCACAAAACCTGGGGGTTGGCAGACATAGACTTCCTCTTCCAATTTTCTATTCAAGAAAGCACTTTTGACATCCATCTGGTACACCTTGAAGTTCTTGTAGGCTGCATATACCAAGAAGATTCTTATAGCTTCAAGTCATGCTACTGATGCAAAAGTCTCATCATAGTCTATTCCTTCTTCTTGAGAATATCCTTTTGCAACCAGTCTTGCTTTGTTCCTTGTAATTGTACCAGCTTCATCCAATTTATTTCTGAAGACCCACTTGGCACCAATTATTGATCTATTCCTTGGTTTGGGTACCAGTCTCCAGACTTTGTTTCGAGTGAATTGGTTTAACTCCTCTTGCATGGCAATTATTCAGTCAGGATCTTGAAGTGCTTCCTCAATTTTCTTTGGCTCAATCTTTGAAAGAAAACTGAGATATAAACATTCATTTTGAGTTGCACTTCTAGTCTTGACTCCATCCTCTAAACTTCCAATTATCAAATCTGGCGTGTGGTCTCTCAACCATGGAATTGCACGTGGCAGATTTGATCTTGAAGTTGAGGCTTCATTGTCTAGATTGGTGTTATCCATTCTAGCTTCATGATCAGAGACTGCTCCCTCTAAACCATTGACTCCTGCATTATCAGCTCCCCCTGAGCTGTTTATTTCTATTTGCTCCAGTGTCAATGTAGTTTCAAATTGTGCATCAGTGACTCTAGTCTCTGATGAAACATTAATCTCCGAAGGATTACTAATGTCACCAGTCTCTTGAGTTTCATCTAATAATCTATTCTCTGATAAATTATTAGATCTTGACACTTCATGCACAACTGTTAGCTCCCCCTCAACTAAGTAGGGATCATTACTATCTTGGGGTTGTTCAGTAGTCTCTGATGGATATTCCCATGCATCCAATTCATTCTCAAAACTGAGAGGTTCATGCAATCCTTGTCCAATCATTCCTGGAATCTTTTTATCATCAAACACGACTTGTATTGATTCCACAATGACTTTTGTTCTTAGATTATATACTCTGTATGCTTTACTTGATAGAGAATAACCTAAGAAGATTGCTTCATCAGATTTATTGTCAAACTTTCCTCTTGACTCTGATAAATCTCTCAGTACAAAGCATTTACAACCAAACACATGTAAGAACTTGAGAGTTGGTTTTCTCCCAGTCATTAACTCGTAAGGTGTTTTGTTGTATGCTTTGTTTATCAAGGATCTATTCTGTGTAAAGCAAGCAGTGCTTATAGCTTCCTCCCAAAAATATGTGGGAAGCTTAGCCTCTTGTAACATAGTCCTTGCTGCTTCAATAATGGTTCTATTTTTCCTCTCAACAACTCCATTTTGTTGAGGGGTTCTTGGAGCTGAGAATTGATGTGTTATTCCTTTTTCACTGCAGAATTCAAGTACTTGGGAATTCTTGAATTCTGTTCCTCTATCGCTCTTTATAACCCTTACTGTTTTTCCTAACTTAGTTTCTATCTTCTTGATATGATCAATTATCAATTGAGCAGCTTCATCTTTTGTAAAAAGGTATTTTACCCAAGTATACCTCGTGTGATCATCCACAATAACCAGTGCATATCTATTTCTTAAGATAGACATCACATTCACTTGACCAAATAAATCCATATGTAACAATTGTAGCGGGTCAGTGATTGATGTTGCTGGTTTACTCTTAAATGATACACTTTTTTGTTTCCCTTTCTGGCATGCATCAGATAATCCTTCTTGTGTAAATTCTAATTGTGGAATGCCAGCTACCAATCCTTTCCTCACAAGCTTGTTGATGTTCTTGAAATTCAAGTGGGAAAGCTTCTTATGCCAAAGCCAACTTTCATCAGTTGAAGCTTTGCTATACAGACATGTGATTTGATCAGTAAAAGAAATAAGATTTGCAACATACAAATTTCCTTTTCTTTTTCCAGTTAATATCACATTCCCAGATTCCTTGTCACACACTTGGCATAGGTCTTCTTTAAAGATGACATGGAATCCTTTATCAAATAGTTGACTCACACTAAGTAAATTGTGCTTTAAGCCGTCAACCAGTGCTACTTTTGTGAAGATGACATCTCCATGTTCAAAACTGCCATATCCCCTTGTATGGCCTTTGCTGTCATCTCCAAAAGTGACTTTTGGGCCACTTTTCTCTTCATACTGTATTAGCGGGGTCTTATCTCCGGTCATGTGCCTTGAACATCCACTGTCCAAGTACCATGATTTCTTCCTTTTGCCCTGCACAGTAGAGAATAACTAGTTTGAGATTTTTGGGACCCAAATTTTCTTGGATCCTTTCTCACGAGTTGTAGACTCAAGACTTGACTCAGATTGAGTTGATTGTCTTTTAATAGTTTTAACTAGAATAGGACAATCAATAGTCTTGCTACTTGTTTGTGAGAGACTGCCAAGTTTAGAATTTTCAGTTTTAATGCAAAGATGTTCTAACCTTTTTACTGGTGATTTATCTTTTATTCTCTTTGAAGGTGCAATCTCAATTATAGGAATTTTATTTTTGCTCCTACAGTTTATAGCTATGTGGTTGGGGTTACCACATACATGACATGTCTTTCTAGGAGCATCAGGCATTCTAGCATAGTTTGTATGTTTATTAATGCCTATCTTTCCATTCCTATTTTTCTTCTTTCTGCTTAACTCCACCAATTTTTCAGCCTTTTTGTCTGGAAGATTCTCCAGTTTTTTATTTAGTTGTGTCTTTGTCATGAACCCAATATTTAACCTTTTTGTTTCACTCTTATCATCAACATTCACTATCTTTTAATCACTTTATGTTTTTGCAGTGAATTGTTGATCTTGAGTATTAATAAATTTAGGTTCAATAACAGGAGAGACAAAATTAATTCTTTTAAAATTTGGCTTACTAATTGAGGAGTTTGCAGCTTCGAATAGATCATTTAAATCTGAACTTTTGACTAGATTTTCATCATAACCTAGTCCAGATTTTTGACCTATTGTTTGACACTCTACCAAGTCAGTTAATTTTTTTTGAGGAAGTGTTCCATTGTTTAATCTTAGCTTGAGCAATTTCAAGTTGCTCTACTAAGTAATATTCCCTCTTTTTCAAAGCATCAATCATGTGATGAGCTTTGTTTAAATCAAACTTGATAGTGTCAAATTGTGCCAATCTCTCTTCAAGAAACTTGTTTCTTTTCAAGAGATTGTCACGTGATTCTTTTACATTGGTATGTTCAATAGTTAATAATTTAAAACTGACATGCAAATCAGACATATCTTTTTGCATGCTTTCAATGCTAGATGTATCAAGTAAATTAAGCACGTTAAAATTCTGATTTGCATCACATACCTTTGTAAAATCACTTGACTCGTCACTACGAGCCATTAGGGCAAAGTTGACAACTTCTTCATTAGAGTCGCTATCAATCCAATCTTTTCCCTCAGTTATCAAGGCTTTGCTCTTGGATTTAGCTTTCTTGTCAGCAAAGTCTTTCCTTGATTTTTCATCCTTAGATCTATCACTAGATCTAGGCTTCTTGCACTCATTGCAAAGTGCCCTAACCCATCACAGTTGTAGCATCTTATCTTTTTTAAGTCGAAGGTGACTTTTTGACCTTCACGTTTTGGGTTAGGCTTCCTTGACGATTTTCTTCCTTTCCTGCTTGCTCTAAATTTCTTGAACTATTTGACCATAAATGCCATGAATTCCTCCATGTCATCATCAGAATCCAGTTCATCTTCCTGATCAGTCGAGCTAGCACTGGAAGATTCATCATCAAGCTTCTCTTGAGACTTGTTTGTCTCAACCATCAACGCAGCTCCTCTATCCTTGCCATGCATGCGTTGTCGTTGCTCTACTTCAAGTTCATAAGTCTTTAAGTTCCCGTAGAGCCTGTCCAGTGTGAGTGTGTCCAAGTCATGAGCCTCTCTTATAGCTGTTGTTTTTGGATCCCAACTTGGAGGGAGAGATCTCATGAACTTGGTACTGACATCCTCATTGTCATAGGACTTTCCAAGTATTTTCAAATCATTGAGCAAAGTGTTAAACCTTTCATATACTGACGTTATTAGTTCACCAGGCTTTGCTTGAAAGAACTCATATTGTTGTGTCAACAATGATCTTTTGTTCTTTCGGACTTGGTTAGTCCCTTCACACAGGACTTTGATGGTGTCAGAGATTTGCTTTGATGTAGTGCAATTTATGATGCTTGTGAACATCTTTTGCTTCCACATTGGATATTCTTCTCGTTTAAGAATAGGGATTCTAGTACCACCATCACGACTTCCCGCATACGCCATTATGCTAGAGCTGCTTGCTTCATCATTGGCCATCTCTTGGAACGTATTAATTGACTAAATTCAATTACAGGCTCTGATACCAATTGTTTTCCCAGTGAGATGCCGAGAACTTGTAGAAGGGGGGTTGAATACAAGTTCTTTAAAATCTTTTCAAATTACTTGAACTTTAAGAAATTAACTTTTCTTGCGGAATATAAAGAACAAGAACACGAATCAATTTATAAACAATTGCTTTATTGATTTACAATTGAATACAAATCCTAACAATTACAATAATGTAATCGTCAGCTTCTTTATAATTCTGTATAGGAAAAGATACAAAACTATGAAAAACCTATACAGCTTCAAAGTTACAATTCTCTGTAAACCTAATTACAGCTTCTCTAACAACTGAATTACTATTGACTAAGTTCCCATTCTGAACAAAATTCAGCTTCCTTATTCGAATCAAATAAAATCTTTCCTTTTTGATAGGAACAGATTTCTGGTTAGTTTCCTTACCAGCTACGTCTTCAATAATATCTTGCTTTACGTGGAAGACATTCCTTTTTAATTCGAACTCTGTATCTTTCAAGAAATAAATCACGATTAGTCCCTGATGCTTCATCTGTAGTCTCTGGTGACGTCATTACTAGTCTCCGGTGCAATTAGTCCTTGATTACGTCAGCTTGTATAGTCTCCGATAGAATTATTTAGTCTCGGACGCGTTAAGGCTCAGTCTCCGATGACGTCAGCTTAGTCTCTGATGCTTTTAACTTTAGTCTCCGATGACGTAAACTTTAGTCTCTGACTCCTTTAGACTTAATCTCTGATGACTTAAGTCTTAGCCTCCGATAGGCAAAACTAGTCTCCGACAGATAAAATCTTTTTAGTCCCTGACCAATTTTCCTAGTCTCCGATAAGCCTTTTTGCAAACTCTAACAGATCAAATACACATCTTGACTTTTTGAAGCTTCGATACACCATTCCAACAGTTACTTACAAATAAGAAATATTTATATCTCTTTACAAAGAATGAATGAATTACAAACAAAGAGATAACTGCTAGCTACAAAATTTCAGTGTTACTAATTAACACTTTCTATACATTTGTATTCTAAGTAATCTAAAGACACTCATCATCAAATGTTCTAAAACCTAACAGTTTCACATAGTCTTGTGTCAGTGGATCCAAAGATAATATCATCAACATATATTTGAACCAGGATCAGATGACCTTGGTGTTGTCTAAAGAACAATGTCTTCTCAATGATACCTCTTGAAACTTGTTTTCCACCAGAAACTTAGACAGTGTATCATACCAAGCTCTCGGAGCTTGGTTCAGTCCATAAAGTGCCTTTTCTAGTTTGAATACATGATTTGGAAATTTTGAACTTTCAAACCCTGGAGGTTGTTGAACATACACCTCCTGTTCCAATTTCCCATTAAGAAAGACACTTTTGACATCCATTTGATAAACTTTGAAGTTTAAATGTCTTGCATAGGCTAAGAAAATTCTTATAGCCTCAAGTCTGGCTACTGGTGCAAAAGTTTTATCAAAGTCAATCCCTTCCTCTTGAAAATAACCCTTTGCAACTAGTCTTGCTTTATTTCTTATAACAATGCCAGCTTCATCCATCTTGTTTTTGAATACCCACTTGGTGCCTATAATAATTCTATCTTTTAGTTTATGCACCAGCTTCCATACTTGATTTCTTTCAAATTGATTTAGCTCTTCCTGCATAGCCATGATCCAATCTGGATCTTGAATGGCTTCTTCAAATTTCTTTGGCTCTACTTGTGAAAGAAAACAAGCATATAGGCATTCATTAGATGTTGCCTTTTTGGTTTGCACTTTCTTGTTTGGATCACCAATGATCAAATCTGTTGTGTGACTTCTAGACCATTTGGGATTGGAGATGTATCTTGATGAGGTTGCTTGATTATCATCTCCTCCCCCTAAGTCTGTGCTCCCAGCTTTTGAGAGAACTCCCTTTGAATTAATGCTTAAATCAGGGTTATAGTTATCCCCTGATGGTGCATGCCCTGATGGATGATCCCCTGATGGAGTATCCCTTGATCTGTTGTCTAGGAAATTGACTCTATCTATCGAAGGGGCTTCTAGAGTGTTTGGATTGACATCAAGGATGGTTAAATTTTCCATTTGTCTGCACTCATTAGCTTCATTCTCTTGATAATCAGAATCATCTTCATTTTCAAATCTGAGCTCCTTATGAAAACCAGGGTCTTCGAGTCCAGAAATCTCTTGATCATTAAAAGCTACATTTATGGACTCCATCACTACCTGGAGTCTTTTGTTATAAACCCTGAAGGCCTTAGATGTCAAGGAGTAACCTAGAAAAATTGCTTCATCAGCGTTTGGATCAAATTTCCCTAAGTTTTCACCAAATCCTTAACACAAAACATTTGCATCCAAAAACATGTAGGAACTTGATGTTTGGTTTCCTCGCTGTCATTAGCACGTAAGGTGTCTTGTTGTGAGCCTTGTTAATTAAGGATCTATTTTGAGTGAAACAAGCAGTGGAAATTGCTTCAACCCAAAAATAGGTAGGAATCCTTGCCTCTGCTAGCATTGTTCTAGCAGCTTCTATTGGGGTTCTGTTTTTCCTTTCCACTACACCATTCTGTTGAGGAGTTCTTGGAGCTGATAAAGTGTGATTGATGCCCTGTTTGTCCCGTGTGAGTAATTGTAGAAGGGGGGTTGAATACAATTACAAACTTTTCTTCAAAACTAAACTGTTATGAACAATTTAATTTCCAAGAATAGTTATAAAACTTTACTGAAATGATACAATAATAGAAACAGTAAAGCAAAATTGCAAGATATAAATTGTAATCAACAATAAAGAATGATATTGTCAATTAAATTGAATATTTACAATTTCTTCTGTTAAAAAAAACAACTTCTCAAGTTGTAATAACTTGCTTCTTTTTCTGTAAAACTAATTACAGCTGCTAACTCTCTATATATATGGAAGTGTTGTTCTGAGAGATATGTGATCTGAGATAAGATGTATTCTTTTTGTTAAACTCAGAGTTCTCAGCTTTCTCAGATATCTTACCTCAGCTGCTCTATGTCTATTTATAGACAGCTTCCATATACTCCAAGCTTCTATTCTGAGCTGTTTACGAAACATATCTCTGTAGTTTATTCGTACTTGCAGCTATGTCACACAACTTTCTTCATTATTCTGCCTCCCTTAGATGCCAACCTATTTATGTGACTTTTCTGGTGTATATTCACTGCACCAGCTTCCATATTTCTTCTTGGAGTTCCCAAGATAAGATATCAACAGTATATAACTTATCTTTGTGGGCTTCTCTGGACATAATTACTCCAGCTTCAATGAACTTCTTGCTTCAAGTTGTTATAAGTTGTCTCTGCAGTATTTCAACTTGCTGTTTTGTAGGTTTCATGCTTGCGACTTTGCAGGTTTCATACTTGCAACTTGATGTGTGTGTGTATAACTTATTTCCTTGAAGCTTCCTTGGTAGCCAATCTCTCCTTATTGGACAAGCATCCTTATCTTTATTTCCACCGTCTTTAGTCATATGTCATCCTTTATGTCAGTGGAAATTTATTCTCTGATGGATAGTCTCTGGTTGCTTCAACATTAGTCTCTGATGAACAAACACTTAGTCTCGGATAGACCAAAAACTTAGTCTCTGACAGTTCAAAAAACATAGTCTCTGGCAGTTCAAAAACTTAGTCTCTGATAGTTCAAAAACTTAGTCTCTCTGACAGTTCAAAAACTTAGTCTCCGATAGTTCAAAAACTTAGTCTCTGACAGACAAAAAGCTTAGTCTCCGACAGCCAAAAAAAACTTAGTCTCTGACAGACAAAAAACTTAGTCTCCGACAGCCAAAAAAAACTTAGTCTCTGACAGACAAAAAACTTAGTCTCCGATAGCCAAAAAAAAACTTAGTCTCCGACAGCCAAAATCTTAGTCTCCGACAGCCAAAAAACTTAGTCTCTGACAGCCAAAAAACATAGTCTCCGACAGCCAAAATCTTAGTTTCCGACATCCAAAATACTTAGTCTCCGACAGCCAAAAAACTTAGTCTCCGACAGCCAAAAAA
>CM025788.1:30919039-30932829 GCA_014636745.2 Centella asiatica
ACTTAGTCTCCGACAGCCAAAAAACTTAGTCTCCGACAGCCAAAAAACTTAGTCTCCGACAGCCAAAAAACTTAGTCTCCGACAGCCAAAATCTTAGTCTCCGACAGCCAAAAAACTTAGTCTCCGACAGCCAAAATCTTAGTCTCCGACAGCCAAAAAACTTAGTCTCCGATAGCCAAAACCTTTGTCTCCGATAGACAAAAGCTTAGTCTCCGATAGGCTAATTTTGTTTGATCAACTTTGACATTTGTTGAACTCTCCAAGTGCATTCATTGTAGTCTCTGATGCTTTCTTGCAGTTTCTTGATAGTAAATTCTCATAGTGCATTACTGCAGGTACTTGTATATTTACAAAATTTAATAATTCTAAGTGTTATACATCATCAACAAATGCTATAATTCTTAACAATCTCCCCATATTTATGTTTATCAATGATAAGCATAAATCAAGGTTTGATGATGATGTCAAAACACCAACCTTATAACTCCATAACTTAGAATTGAATTAAAATATGTAAAAACATAAATGTACTAAAACACATTCAATGATGGTTTTGTTGTTTTTAGTTCTTTCAAAGCCCAACCATCATTCTGTTAGCCTTTTTAACAATTCTCCCCCTGTCTTCATCAGAATTACTTTGTTTCCCATGCCTTGATCATTCTTCCATTCTCCCCCTTTTTGACATCAGCATCTTAATGTTGGAAGGTAGGAATCATCAGTAGAGGTTGACTAGAAGGAAGAAATTGTTTGAGCTTTGTTTGAAGATCATTGAATATGAAGTGTTGGAGCTTCATGTTGTACTTTCATTTATCAATGCTTCAAAAACATTTTGTGAGTACAGCTGCACATGATCCATGTGTGATCAAATATTCTAATATTAAGTGTGCTGCTCTTGTGTTGCTTGCATCCAACCAAACAATCACAAATTCTTTTCTCAGTATCTTTTGATTTTTTATTAGAATGGTGATCAGAGAATACATGAGTTGCAAAGGTAGTGAGTGAAATAATTTCTCTCTATTCTTTTCTTCAAGGATCTCATCCTTACTCATACTCTCTCTTTTTGCCTGACTTGTATAAGTCAGCCTCTCACACTTAAAAAATAAGCTTTAATTTCTTTTTCCTCACCTTTTTCCAGACACAAGTTCTGACTCTCATTTTGAATTCTCTCAGGCTCACTAAATATAAAATCTTCCTGTTGTGGGTTACCTGGAGTGGTGTAGAAAATATAGTAAGAAAGTGTTTTACATTAGTGAATTGTTTGATAAAGTACTTATTGTAGTATCCATTGATGAGTTGAGAGCTGCTCTCTGTTTCAGCAAAAAAAATTGGTTTCTTTGATGATTAAAATATCAAAGAATCTGAAACCAATGGAATTAAGAAATTTCCATTGCTGCTTAAGAAATATGAATGAGAGAAGAAGAATGAATACGGGTAGAATTTTAATATTGGATGCTCCTCTTGAATAGAGAAAAGAGAAACATCAATGTGACACCCTGTGTGTGCATTAAGTGACAGGTTGATCATTGATCAGAGCTTGTTTCTTCTTCTTCTTTTGAGAGGTATTTATAGATGTGATCATTGTAGACTCAAATACATGTGTCCTTGGAGGTGGACTATTTTCAATAGATACAGCCTTTTGAGAGATTGCACCTAGAAATGTGCTTTTTCCTTTTAGAACTTAATATCCTTTTGAGAGTATATTAAGCAATCTCCAAGGGTTCTCATTGTTCTTTATTTCTTCCTCATAACTTTCTCTAAATGCTCACCCTCCCCCTCAGCTAATGCTGGTGGTGATTGTTTTGATTTTACAACCTTTATCTTTTGAGAGATAGAGGAGGTGGCTTTTGATATAGACTTGTTTTTAGAGGGTTTTGCTACTTGGGTAGAAGGAGTTGGTTCATTACTAACATCCTTCATTGTAGCAGAATTAGAAGAAATAAAGAATAATATAGTAGAGAGTTAAGACAATACCTGAATCAGCTATGACAAGATCCTTAAATAGATGAAAAATATTAAACATAGGGAATCTTGCATAGTATATTAGTTTCTCTACTATATATATATAAACAGTAGTTAATTATCTACTAACAATTAAGCAATTGTAGGATAATTAGCCACTGCTGCAATATCATTAGGTAATAATTATCCTTTAAAAAGAATATTTATTGACTAATGCTTTTCAGTGTTATTATCTTTATGAACAATTAATTTTGTCAAAAGATAATTACAACTGCTTCAATCAGCTGTTAATTAGTCTCTGGTAACTAAGTCATCAGAAAATAATTAATTACTGCTGCAAAATCAGTCTTGCACAAAATTTTCAAATAATCTTATTCACCAGAATTGAGCATACCTAGCTCACTTACCAACTTGTTAAAGGTGGCATCATCCAATGGTTTGGTGAATATGTCAGCAAGCTGCTTCTCAGTTGGAACAAAATGAAGTTCCACTGTACCATTCATCACATGTTCTCTGATGAAGTGGTATCTGATATCTATGTGTTTTGTTCTAGAGTGTTGCACAGGATTCTCTATAATGGAAATGGCACTTGTGTTGTCACAATAAATAGGAATATGATTGTACACCATACCATAGTCCATCTGTTGATTTTTCATCCATAAGATTGGAGCACAACAACTCCCAGCAACAATGTATTCTGCTTCAGCTGTTGAGGTTGACATAGAATGTTGTTTCTTGCTAAACCATGATACTACTTTGCTTCCAAGAAATTGACAGCTTCCTGTTGTGCTTTTCCTGTCTAATTTGCAACCTGTATAATCTGCATCTAAATAGCCTATTAGATCAAATCCAGAATCTCTAGGATACCAAATTCCAAGATTTGGAGTACCCTTGAGATATCTGAATATTCTTTTAACTGCAATCAGATGAGATTCTCTAGGATCTGATTGGAATCTTGCACATAAACAAGTTGAAAACATTATATCCGGTCCACTTGCAGTGAGATATAAAAGAGAGCCTATCATGCCTTTATAACTTGAAACATCAACCTTTTTACCAATTGAGTCTTTGTCAAGTTTAGTGGCTGTTGCCATGGGAGTTTTAGAAATTGCAACATCTTGTAAATTAAATATCTTTAAAAGGTCTTTTAAATATTTTGTTTGACTGATGAAAATTCCATTAGAGGTTTGTTTAACCTGTAAACCTAAAAAGAAAGTTAATTCTCCCATCATGCTCATCTCATATCTACTTTGCATGAGCTTAGAAAACTTAGAACATAAGCTCTCATTTGTATAACCAAACATAATATCATCAACATAGACTTGAACAAGTATAATGTGACCAACATGTTTTCTGTAAAATAAAGTTTTATCTATGATACCTTTAGAAAATTTATTATCAATGAAAAACTGAGATAGGGTATCATACCATGCTCTTGGTGCTTGTTTAAGTCAGTAGAGTGCTTTGTCTAACCTGTAGACATGATTGAGAAACTTCTGATCTTCAAAGCCAGGAGGTTGCTGGACATACACCTCTTCTTGTATTTTCCCATTCAGAAAAGCACTATTTACATTCATCTGGTACACTTTAAAATTTGCATGAACAGCATAGGCAAGAAATATCCTGATGGCTTCCAATCTAGCTACTGGTGCAAAGGTTTCATCATAGTCAATTCCTTCTTCTTGTGAATAACCTTGTGCAACCAGTCTGGCCTTATTTCGTGTCACTGTACCAGCTTCATCCAGCTTGTTTCTGAAGATCCATTTAGTACCAATGATTGATTTATTCTT
Organism: Centella asiatica; assembly: GCA_014636745.2. Lineage (NCBI taxonomy): Eukaryota > Viridiplantae > Streptophyta > Magnoliopsida > Apiales > Apiaceae > Centella > Centella asiatica. Next base: position 30,922,789 of record CM025788.1, read on the forward strand.
TGGTTTTGGTACTAATCTCCAGACTTTGTTTCTTTCAAACTGATTGAGTTCCTCTTGCATAGCAATTACCCAATCAGCATCTTGTAATGCCTCCTCAACCTTCTTAGGCTCAATCTTTGATAAAAAGTTGAGGTATAGGCATTCATTCTGAGTAGCACTTCTTTTTGTCACACCTTTAGTTGGATCTCCTATGATTTGATCCCTAGGATGATCTCTTATCCATTTTATTTGTGAAGGAAAACTTCTTGAAGAAGAAGCTTCTTGATTATAGTTTCCTTCATGATGTTCAGTGCTTTCAGCTTCATTGAAAACTCCCCCTGAATTAGTGCTCAGATCAGGGTTTAAGTTTTCCCCTGATGATGCATTCCCTGATGAAGCTTCTAGATGACTTGAATTGTCATAAGGGATTACTAGATTTTTCATTGATTTGCACAGATCAGCTTCATCATCTGATGAGTCAATTTCAGCATCTGTTGACTCATATTCATTTTCAAACCTTAGTTTGTCATGGCTTCCTTTTGCATTATTATTCATTCCTTCAATCTTTTTATCATCAAAGGCTATATGAACTGATTCCATAACAATGTGGAGTCAAAGGTTGTAAACTCTATATGCTTTGCTTGTTAAAGAATACCCTAGGAAAATTGCCTCAGCTTTGATATCAAATTTTCCTAAGTTTTCTCCTTGACTTTTGAGAACAAAGCATTTGCAACCAAACACATGAAGAAACTTAAGTGTGGGTTTTCTACCTGTCATGAGCTCATAAGGAGTCTTTTGATGAGCTTTTACAATAATTGATCTGTTCTGAGTGAAGCAAGCAGTAGAGATAGCTTCAGCCCAGAAGTAGGTAGGTAACTTAGCTTCTTCAAGCATGGTTCTTGCAGCTTCAATCAAGGTCCTATTTTTCCTTTCAATAACTCCATTTTGTTGAGGAGTTCTAGGAGCTGAAAAGGTATGTGAAATGCCTTTTTCCACACAAAACATTTCTACTGTTGAATTCTTGAATTCAGTCCCATTATCACTCCTTAAGGCCTTGACTTTCTCTCCAGCTTCAAGTTCTATTCTTTTAATGTGATCAATGATCATCTGGGGAGCTTCATCCTTGGTATGTAGATACTTAACCCATGAGTATCTTGAGTAGTCATCAACAATTACAAATGCATACCTTTTTCTGGATATTGACATAACATTAATAGGACCAAATAAATCCATGTGAATTAGATGAATTGGTCTTGTTATTGTTGATGCTTCTTTACTTTTGAAGGAAATTTTCTTTTGTTTTCCCTTCTGACAAGATCCACAAAGACCATCTTGAGAAAATTCAAGTTTTGGCATTCCTGTCACTAATCCTTTTCTCACCAAACTATTGATAGTCTTGAAGTTTAGGTGAGACAGCTTCTTGTGCCATAGCCAACTTTCATCTGCTGATGCTTTGCTGTAAAAGCATGTGTATAGTCCTTCATTTATTGAGCAGAAGTTAGCTATGTACACATTGTCTTTTCTGACTCCTGACAATGTAACATCTCCAGTTTTTCTATTGCTTATAAGGCATTGTTCATCCTTAAAGACAACTTGATAGCCTTTGTCACAAAACTGACTAATACTGAGTAGATTATGCATTAGACCATCAACCAGAGCTACATTTTCAATGATGACATTTCCATGTACTACTTTTGTTAGGTTTTATAAACATTTGATGATGATTGTTCTTAGAATACTTAGGAATACAAATGTACAGAAAAGTGTTGGTTTGTAACACTTTAGTATTGTAGCTAGCAGTAGTATCTCTTGTTTGTAAATTAGTCATTATAATAAAGAGATAGATTCATTTCATTTGTATGTACTGCTGGAATACTTGTTGAGGTTGTTCAACAAGTTGTTTTAAATTTATTAGTCCTTCGGAGATTGAATTTGGCTTGTCGGAGACTAAGGGAAAAGTCCACTAGAGACTAAGTTTCTGTTCATCAGAGATTGGACTTTGCCCATCGGAGATTGAAGAATCCTTCATCGGAGATTAAAGTTTTGTTCATCAGAGATTGAAGGATTGGTCATCGGAGATTAAAGCTTACGTCATCGGGGATTGGAACTAAAGAGTCAGAGACTAATACTGACGTCACCAACGACTAAAGCCAAAGCATCGGAGATTACTCGAAGTGATCGGGGACTAATTAAAGAAGCCATCGGAGACTAGTCGAGGACTTAATCACTGACGGAATTAGAGTTCAAATCAAAGAAGGAAAGTCTTCCATGCACACGTAGACCTGAATGAAGACGTAGCTGACAAGGAAACTTGTTAGGATCCTTTCAATTGGAAAGTTTGTATTTGATTTGAATTAGGAAACTAGGTTTGTGGTAACTTAGTTTTTAGAAGCTGTAATTATAAATTACAGAATTGGAATACGGAAAAAAAAGAGAGAAAAAAGAGAGATTTTTCTTAGAGTTGTATTCTCTCAACATACAGAATAAAAGCTGACGATCAAAGCTTGTTTTGATTTTTAGAAAACTTGTAATCAATTGTTAAATCAAAAAAAGGCAATTGTTTATAGAGTTTTGATTGTGTTCTTTATATTCCGCAGAAAAGTTTAATTTCTTAAAGAACAGTCAATTGAAAAGAATTTAAAGAACTTGTATTCAACCCCCCTTCTATAAGTTCTAGGTCATCTCACTGGGAAAACAACTTTGTCATATCCCATAGTGTATCCAATGCTGTTATCTCCAAAGGACACTTTAGGGCCAGCCTTTTCCTCAAACTGTGAGAGCAGGGACTTATTTCCAGTCATGTGTCTTGAATAACCACTATCCAAGTACCACAACTATTGCTTCTTCTTGCCCTGCACACATATGTAAACTAGTTAGATCTTTTAGGAACCCAAGCCTGCTTGGGTTTAGATTTAATAGATTTAATCACAGGTTTACACTTAGTCATTGTTTGTGTATTCTTTTTCTTTTCTTTCCTCTTTTTAGGAGGTGAAAGATCCACCTTGGTCCTAGGTGGTTTGTGGACAACCTTTGATCTTTGAGGAGATTTTCTCCTTGTGTTATTATAAACATTAGGCATTGAGGGATGAGCATAATAACAATTTCCACAAGCATTGCAAGCATATGATGGATGTTTAAAGTCACCACAATTATAACATGGCATATATTGAGGTGATGCAATGTATGGACAAGGAGCTGCAATTGAAACAGAAGGAGCATGCATGTTATTAGTAATTTTTGTGCATTTAAAAGCAAGGTGGTTGGAGTTCCCACACTTGGTGGTTGGAGTTCCCACACTTGGTGCATGTCTTCCTAGTTGCATTAGGCATTCTTGCATAATTACTGTATTTATTAATACCTAATTTGCCATTCCTGTTTCTCTTAGGCTCAGATATTAGACTGCTTTTTAGCTTTTCTTTTAATTGATTGTTAGAAAGCAAACCAACATTTTTAGTAGCCTTTTTCTCTAGCCCAGGTTCCAAAGTTTTCTTTACAGAAGTCAAAGTTTTACCTTTAGAATTCTCACCTTTTTCAATCTTAGTAGGTTTAACAAATTTGATTGGTTTTAATTTTCCTACTGATTTAGGCTCTGAGCTAACTTTTGATTCTTTATCAGTGGTGATGGGTTGTTTACCAACTGATACAACAATGGGCACATCTGAGTATCCTAATCCAGCCTTTTGATTTGGATTTTGTGAGTTTAAAAGATCCTGCACTTTGTGTGAGGATTGTGTCCATTGTTTTGTTTTATCTTGTTCAGCCTTGAGTGTTTCAACTAGATACGCTTCTCTTTTCAAGGCATTGTCAAGATATCTCTTAGCATTAAAAGCTTCTATTTTGGCCTCATATAGGATTAACAAATCAGATTCTAGTAAAGTATTTCTTTTAGAAATAATATTATTGGTCTCAGTAATCCTATTGTTTTATTTTGTAAGAGATCTTAAACTAGCATGCAAGTCATAAATCTCTTTGGCCATTTCTTGAATGGTGGCATCACATTCAACTTTAGAAATTGAAGAAATATTGAAGTTATGTACCTTATATGGTGATGAGTTTTGTGATTCAGCTTCTCCTTCAGAATTTCTTTAAGATTTAGCCATTAAAGCCAAATTTACAAACTCTTCCTCAGCATCAGATTCATCTGAATCTACCAAGTCCTTACCTTTAGCTATGAATGCCTTTCCCTTTTTCTTGAGAAGATCAAAGTAGTTCTTTTTGTAATCTACTTAATCATCCTTGAAGTCTTTCTTTTTCTCAGTGTTGGGCTTCTTGCATTCACTGGCAAAGTGACCAAACTCATTGCAGTTATAACACCTGATTTTAGATTTGTCAATCAAAGTTGATTGACTTGGCTTGACAGAAGTAGATGTTGATGTTAATGAGCTTTTCCTGGACTTCCTCCCTCTTTGAAATCTCAGGTTTTTGAATCTTCTAGCAATGTAAGCAAAGCTTTCATCAATTTCATCTAGCTCCTCAGGTGTGTAGCTTCTAACTTCATTTTCTTCAGACTCACTCTCTTCTTCTTTCTCATCATTGAAATCTTCTTTCTTAATGGAAACCTTCATGTGTCCACTAAGCTTCTTTTTCTTTGGCTCTACAATCAAAGTAACAGATTATCTTTGGAGTGTTGCTTATTCCATTGCTGGATTTCGGACTCATAGGTCTTCAAATTTCCATATATCTCATCTAGTGTTAGAAGACCTAGATCTTTGTTGGCTTCTCTAATTGCAGTAGTCTTTGGATCCTAATGTCTGGGAAGAGCCCTTAGAAATTTGTGATTCACTTGAAGCACAGAATACTCCTGGTCATAGGTAGATAAATCATTAATTAATTGGATGAATCTCTCATATAGATCATCAAGAGATTCACCATCCTTGGCAGTAAACAACTCATATTGTTGAATCAGCAGGAGTTGCTTATTCAGCTTGATTTGGTCATTTCTTTCACATAGGAAAGTGAGCTTGTCCCAAACCTCCTTTGATGTTTTGCACTTCATAACTTTGTATAGCATGCTGTTAACAAGTGTAATGATAAGGATATCTTTGACCTTTTTATCCTTGGCAGCCTCTTCCTTTTCTGATTGAGTATATTCTTTTGGAGTTTTTGCATCATACTTGTCATGTGCAGTAACTCCATCAGAGGTGATGCCAGGTACAATCTTCTTTATTTCTGGAGGACCTTTTTCAATAATCTCCAAGAATTGGTCACCTTTTGCATTAAGATAACTCAAGATCCTTTGTTTCCAGAATGACTATTCACCCTTTCTGAGTTGTGGAACTCTGGTGTTATCCTTCGAATTACTCATGATCTCTAGATTTAATTAATCTAGAACAACTCTGATACCAATTGTTTGTCCCGTGTGAGTAATTGTAGAAGGGGGGTTGAATACAATTACAAACTTTTCTTCTAAACTAAATTGTTATGAACAATTTAATTTCCAAGAATAGTTATAAAACTTTACTGAAATGATACAACAATAGAAACAGTAAATCAAAATTGCAAGATATAAATTGTAATCAACAATAAAGAATGATATTGTCAATTAAATTGAATCTTTACAATTTCTTCTGTTAAAAAAAATAGCTTCTCAAGTTGTAATAACTTGTTTTTTTTTTGTAAAACTAATTACAGCTGCTAACTCTCTATATATATGGAAGTATTTTTCTGAGAGATATGTGATCTGATATAAGATATATTCTTTTTGTTAAACTCAGAGTTCTCAGCTTTCTCAGATATTTTATCTCAGCTGCTCTATGTCTATTTATAGACACAGCTTCCATATACTCCAAGCTTCTATTTTGAGTTGTTTACCAAACATATCTCTGTAGTTTATTCGTACTTGCAGCTCTGTCACACAACTTTCTTCATTATTCTGCCTCCCTTAGATGCCAACCTATTTATGTGACTTTTCTGGTGTATATTCACTGCACCAGCTTCCATATTTCTTCTTGGAGTTCCCAAGATAAGATATCAGCAGTATATAACTTATCTTTGTGGGCTTCTCTGGACATAATTACTCCAGCTTCAATGAACTTCTTACTTCAAGTTGTTATAAGTTGTCTCTGCAGTATTTCAACTTGCTGTTTTGCAGGTTTCATGCTTGCGGCTTTGCAGGTTTCATACTTGCAACTTGATGTGTGTGTGTGTATAACTTATTTCCTTGAAGCTTCCTTGGTAGCCAATCTCTCCTTATTGGACAAACATCCTTATCTTTATTTTCACCGTCTTTAGTCATATGTCATCCCTTATGTCAGTGGAAATTTATTCTCTGATGGATAGTCTCTGGTTGCTTCAACATTAGTCTTTGACAGTTCAAAAACTTAGTCTCCAATAGTTCAAAAACTTAGTCTCTGACAGACAAAAAACTTAGTCTCCGACAGCTAAAAAAAACTTAGTCTCTGACAGACAAAAAACTTTGTCTCCGACAGCCAAAAAAAACTTAGTCTCTGACAACCAAAATCTTAGTCTCCGACAGCCAAAAAACTTAGTCTCCGACAGCCAAAAATCTTAGTCTCCGACAACCAAAATCTTAGTCTCCGACAGCCAAAAAACTTAGTCTTCGATAGCCAAAATCTTAGTCTCTGATAGCCAAAAAGCTTAGTCTCCGACAACCAAAATCTTAGTCTCCGATAGACAAAAGCTTAGTTTCCGATAGGCAAAAGCTTAGTCTCCGATAGGCTAATTTTGTTTGATCAACTTTGACATTTGTTGAACTCTCCAAGTGCATTCATTGTGGTCTTTGATGCTTTCCTGCAGTTTCTTGATATTAAATTCTCATAGTGCATTACTGCAGGTACTTGTACATTTACAAAATTTAACAATTCTAAGTGTTATACATCATCATCAAATGCTATAATTCCTAAAATGCCCTTCTCCACAGAAAATCCATCAACAGCTGCATTCTTGAATTCAGTTCCATTATCTATCCGCAACATTCTAACCACTGATCCAGACTCAGTTTCCACTTTCTTTATATGGTCAATGATTTGTTGAGGTACTTCTGATTTAGAATTTTGAAACATAACCCAAGTGTATCTCGCGTAGTCATCCACAATAACCATTGCAAATCTTTTCTTTGACACTAACATAATATTGACAAGGCCAAAAAGATCCATATGAAACAATTGAATTAGATCCTTGATCATTGTGGCTTCCTTGCTGACAAAGGATGATTTCCTTTGCCTCCCTTGTTGACAAACTGAACATAATCCTTCTTGAATGAATTCCATTTGAAGTAGTCCAGTTAACAACTCCCTCTTCACTAAATCATTGATAGCCTTGAAGTTTAGGTGAGAGAGCTTCTTGTGCCGCAGTCTGCTCTCATCAGGGGTTGCCTTGTTGTAGAAACATGATTCTCCAATTACTGAATTGAAATCAACAATGTAGAGATCTCCTTTTCTTATCCCTGACAAAACCAGCTTCCCATCATCCTCATTTGAGATCAAGCACTAATCCCCTTTAAATGAAATGATGTATCCTTTGTCACACAGTTGACTTATGCTTAACAAGTTGTGCTTAAGCCCATCAACTAGTGCTACATTTTCAACTAGTGAGACATTCCCATTTGCTGCTTTGCCATAACCAAGAGTCAGTCCTTTCCTGTTATCACCAAAAGAGATTACTGGACCAACCTTTTCTTTAAAATATGTGATCAAGGCTTTGTTTCCTGTCATATATCTTGAGCAACCACTGTCTAGAAACCAGATTTGACTGCTTTTGACTTTTCCTTGCACACAAAAAATGTTTAATTTGTTTTTGGTACCCAAGTGGCTTTGGGTCCTCTAGGTTTAGTCACAGTTAATGGTAAAACAGTCTTTTCTTTATGAGTGACTTTTGATTTTGGCAAATTAAAAACTTTCTCCTTTTTAGGAGCTTCAATATATGCTTTTGATTTATCAACAACTTCCTTATCTTTACCCTTGTGGGTGCATGCTTGAACAGTAGGTAAATCATCAGCATATAAAATTGTGCCAGATAAAATTTGTGGTTTTTCTTTACACTGAAAAGATAAATGATTATTACTACCACAATTCTAACACACTTTTCTAGGGGCTTCATGAATGGAAGTGTAACTACTAGCTTTGTTTACACCTAACTTACCATTCCTATTCTTTTTATTTTCCCCTGACAGGCCTTTATCCCTTGAAGGGCTACGACGGCCTGATGCATTCTTTCCCCCTAATGACTGTGTATCCACTGATGCACAGTTTGGTTCTTTTCTGACTGGAGGTTTGAGTGCTTTGGCAAGAATAGGTTTCTTGCCACTTCCAACACTTGTGGAAGCTTCATTTATCGGGAAAACATTCCCTTTTTCCAACTTTGTTACAACCTTTACAAACTTAATAGGTTGTAATGGCCTTTTTCCAAAGCTAGCTACATTTTCAACCTAAATGGGAGGTTGCTTCACTAGAGTCTCTCCTTAGCCTAAACTAGATTTGGGATCAGATCTTTGACTGTTCAACTGATCCTCCAGTTTCTTGCTGGACTCATTCCATTTCTTTATGATTTCCCTTTCTTGACTCAAAAGATAGGAGGTCCATTCCTCTCTTTTAATAGCACATTCTAAGAGAGTGTTTCTTGTAGTCAAATGTTCATTTATCTTCTGTACTCTCTCAATTTCAGCTACAGCGCTCCTAAGGGTGTCATAAAGATCTTTTATCTCACAAGCCATTTCCTTAACAGTTTTAACACAATCATTTTTAGACATGTTAGAGGAAATTCCAAGACTTACTTGTGAGCTGCTACTGTTAGTGGATGAGGCCATCAGGGCTAGGTTGACATATTCTTCATTACTTTCTTCATCTGAGTCAGCCTAGTCCTTTCCCTCTGCAATGTAGGCTTTTCCCATCTTGGAGGCATTTAGAAGGTCAAAGTATTTCTTCTTGTAATCCACTTCAGCTTCCTTTCCCCTGGATTCACCTTCCTTTGTGGCCTTGCGACACTTATTTGCAAAATGGCCCATTTCATTGCATTTGTAGCACTTTATTCTTGATTTGTCGATTAAGTTTTTTGTGCTACTAGGTTTCCTTGCTGAAAATATTTTTGATCCAGATGACTTTTGAAATTTTAGCTTGGAAAACCTTTTTGCAAGAAACGCCATGGTTTCATCCAGGTCTTCTAATTCTTCAGGAGTGTACTCGTCTTCCTTTGAATCAGCTTCATTGTCCTCTTCAATTTCAGCATCCCCTGACTGCTGTTGTATCAAGACACTTGGTCTCACTTCTACTTTATCCTTCTTGGCAGCTATCAGGGCTACAGATTTGAGTTTCCTGGCATCCCCTGACATTTCAGATCTTTGTTAAACTTCTAGTTCATATGTCTTTAGGGTGCCATAGAGCGTATCCAAGTTTAGGAGATTCATGTCCTTGGATTCCCTGATGGCTGTCATATTAGGATCCCATGATATGAGAAGTGCTCCCATGAACTTTCTGTTCACATCTTTATTTGCATAAGCCTTCCCATATAATCTCAGGTCATTTACCAACCTGTTGAATCTGTCAAACATTTCAGTGAATGTTTCACCATTTTTCATTGTGAACCACTCATACTGTTATGTTAACAGCTGCAATTTGTTTTCCCTCACTTCCTCGATTCCATCACACAGGATCTGGATGTTATCCCATATGGATTTAGACGTTGTAAGATTCATAATGCTATTTAACATATCATCGTCTAAACCATTGTAAAGGATGCCTGTTACTTTTAGATCCTTCTTTACTTTTTCTCTTTCCTCCAGTGTCATCTCATCAGTGGTTTTTGGAATTAGCTTTTCTGGGATACTGACTCCATTGACAACCTCTTTGGGAATGAGCTTCTTTGAGACGTGAGGGCCTTCCTCCAGAATTTGCAAATATTTATCATCAATTGTTCTTAGATGAACTATCATTCTTTGTTTCCATAAGAAGTATTTTCCCCTTTCCAACATGGGGACTTTACTGTTTCCTGCTTTGTTGGCCATTGATGATGACGTCTAGCAAGTGTAATATGCTAGTTGGTTCTGATACCAATTGCTAGAATAAAATAGCCTCAAGTGTTTGTAATGGGGGGGGGGGGGGGGGGGAT
>CM025788.1:30932929-30948264 GCA_014636745.2 Centella asiatica
GGGGGGAATTCAAACACTCAAAACTTTTTCTTCTTTTTCAACTTTTTGCACAATAGGAAATAGGTACTATACTTAGAAAAACAATAACAGATAATCACACGTATTTCAAGTTAAAATAGATCTATCAAAACTTGAGGTTTTTCTGGAAATCTGGTTAATCATAATTGTGATTAATCAGCTACAAATTCTGTAATGAATTACAGCTTCTAATTCACACTCACTAGCTTCTAACTTTCTTTGAAATATTTCTCTTAAGATATATTACAAAGCTGCTTTAGTGACTTGTGTGCTTTTCAGCCTGTTGATCTGATGGATTGCTTATTCTTTGTGTGTAATGAGAACTCTTGCATATATAGAAGATCAGTAATTGAACCCACGTGCTGCTCTTTTCAACTTAGCCGCATATATGTCACATCGATGTCCTTTAGGAACTATGTGTCAGACTGCTACTACTTTTGTTGCTTCTTTTTCATCCCCTGATCTGCGTGCATTTAATGTTCGAGAGTTGTCATTGGACCAATAAACTTCAAGAGATAACTTTCCAGTTAATATCTCTTGCTTCTTTAACAAGATTTATTGATTTGCATGTAAGATTTGATGGCGGGTGTATGTAGTCACAACCATCCACTGACGGCAAGCCCTGATGTGAACTTGATCAGTGCTTCTGAATCCCTTGATGACAAGTCTTGTCAAAGACTGGATCAATGCTTCAAACTTCACTTAAGTTTACTAAGTGCTTCCAGATCCCCTCATGTTATGACTCATGACATACACTGATGGCTTCCACTGATGCAGTGTTGAGCATTCCCCTGACGGGTTAGCCTGACACTGTCATACCCTGATGTCTTCCCCTGACAGGTTGACATGTCTTGATCATGCCCTGACGCATTCCCCTTGATGAGTTTTTGCTTGTCACTGCCATACCCTGACAGGTTGGTCTACCTTTGTCATCCCCTGATGGGTTCCCCTGACGGATTCCCCTGATGGTTTTTAATCATTGAAGCTTTGTTGAGTTTGTTTGGAATGTCTGATGTGCGGAATACTTTAACTATCTTTGAGTAACAACAGACATTCCTCTTCACATATCAAGCCCTTAGAAGTTTCCTTGAAGACTTGACATAGTGAAGAGTATTTCCTCCCCTGGTGATCAGATCGATCATCAGTGGAAACAAAACTTGTGCGGATACTTAGGTTTATTGAATACCATAAGTATTTATAGATGCACAATTTATTCTATAAACATTATCATCATCATTTATGACTAACACCACTGAATGTTGAACATTTAATGGCAAATGGCCAGAGTGCCTACTGACATCACATATATTTGTAACAAAAATTTGCCACAAACAATCACTTTTAGTGGCAAAGAGAAAAGTTTTGCTATTAAGTTATTCCTTTTTTGCATGAAGCTGTTGAGTTTTGGCTGCAATTTTTTTTTACAATTTTACCTCCATTCTTTTGTGTAAGTAGCAAAATTCTATGATTTATCAGCGAATTAAATTTGTCATTAAATTACCCAAAAAATTATAATAATATTATCAGTGACAAAAAACTTCCACACGAATTGTGTATTAAACTGCAGCAAACATCTTTTTCATGTTAATTCAAAAATATCCCACATTCAATAACAATTAACAGAAAACAAAAATAAGTCCAAATACAAAATGTATATCGCAAATATCCATGCGTTCATTTGGTATACAAAATGCCTCATTTCGCATACCCACCAAATCACAAAATAAGTTTATAAACTTATAAGTCAATTCACGTAAAACATACAAAATAAATACTAATAAGTCATCAAACTCCCTCATTCGACATAGCAACCAAGTCTTCTTAATTGCTTAACATAAATTGTGAAACACCAAAGTGCTTGTGCGTCAGGGGAGAAATATCCACTGATGAACAAATTTGGTCATCAGGGGAGAAATATCCACTGATGACCAAAATCGGTCGTCATGGGAGAAATATCTTCTAGGTCTTAGAACATTTGATGATGATTGTCTTTAGATTACTTAGAGTACAAATGTATAGAAAGTGTGTTAGAGATAAATGATGATGATGATTTTGTAATAAATTGTGCAACTGTAAATACTTGAGGTATTTTATAAACCTTAAGAACAGCACAAGTTTTTCACCCACTAATGATACAGTTATTCATCAGTGAATGATTAATAACTTCACAAGGCAAGTCAGAAAACAGAAACATTCAAAGGACTTGACAAAGTGAAGAAGAATGTCTGATGCTACTTGTAAACAGTCAAAGTATTCTGCACATCAAAAATTCTAATCAAAGTTACGTTGATTAAGTTCCATCAGGGGGAACCCATCAGGGGAACCCATCAGGGGGAACCCATCAGGGGAACCCATCAGGGGGAACCCATAAGGGGGAACCCATAAGGGGGAACCCATTAGGGGAACACATCAGGGGAACCCATCAGGGGGAACTCATCAGGGTATGACGAAGGCAGACCAACCTGTTAGGGAAACACTTCAAGACATGTCATTGTCAGGCAAACCAATCAGGGTAACCCGTCAGGGGAAATGACCAACATGACATCAGTGGAAGCCATCAGTGTATGCCGTCAGTCATAACCATCAGGATCAAGAAGCACTGAGTAAAAACCAAGTGAAGGTTGAAGCCCTGATCAAGTCAATAAGCATCAGGGATCCAGAAGCACTGATCAAAGTCCGTCAGGGCTGACAGTTAGTGGATCGTTGTGACAGCATGCACCCGTCATTAGTTCTTACACGAAAATCAACGTAACGTGTTACAAAAGCAAGAAATATCAACTGGAAAGATATTTCTTGAAGTTTGTTTATGATCCAATGAGAACTCTCACGCATTAAATGCACACAGATCAGGGGAAGAAAAGTAGCAACAAAGCATGCAGCACTGTGACACATAAAGTTTCGATGTGACATACTTGCGGCTAAGTTGAGAAGAGCAGCACGTCTCAAGCACGTGATTTCATCCCACTGATTTATCATATAAGCAACGGAGCTCTCATTACAAAAATACAGATTGAATCTATCCAACAAATGAAACAAACGCTGAAGCACACAAACACTAGAGAGAAGCTTTGTAATAGATCTTGAGAAAGATATTTCAAAGAAAATTAGAAGCTAGTGAGTGTGAGAAGCTGTGAACATTATTCACAGAATTTGTAGCTGTAAATCACATTTGTGATTATACAGATTTCCAGAAACACCCCAAGTTTTAATATAACTATTTTAACTTGAATTTGTGTGTTCATTTCTTATAGTTTTTCTGCTTGTTACAAATGTTTTCCAGTAAGCACTTCTAAGTTTAAAAGAGCGAAAAGTTTCAGGTGCTTGTATTCATCCCCCCACTTCTACAAACACTTGTGCATATATTGCATTAACAATTGGTATCAGAGCCTCTTAGCAGATTTCACTTGCTAAACACGATCATTATCTATGACCAATAAAGCTGGAAACAATAAAGTCCCCATGTTGGAAAGGGGCAAATACTTCTTCTGGAGACAAAGAATGATAGTTCATCTTAGAGCTATTGATGATGAATACTTGCAGATTCTAGAAGAAGGACCTCACGTTCCCAAGAAGCTCATTCCTATAGAAGTTGTTAATGGAGTCAGTATTCCTGAAAAGTTTGTCCCAAAGACAACTGATGAAATGACGATAGAGGAAAGAGAAAAGGTGAAAAAGGATCTTAAGGTTACTGGAATCCTGTATAATGGTTTAGACGATGATATGCTGAATAGTATCATGAATCTTACCACGTCTAAATCTATATGGGATACCATACAAATCCTTTGTGATGGTACTGAGGAAGTGAGGGAAAATAAACTGTAGCTGTTGACACAACAGTATGAGTGGTTCACAATGAAAAATGGTGAAACACTTACTGAAATGTTTGATAGATTGAACAGGTTGGTAAATGACCTGAGATTATATGGGAAGGCATATGCTAACAAGGACGTGAACAGAAAGTTCATGAGAGCCCTTCCCATATCATGGGATCCTAAGACAACAGCCATCAGGGAATCCAAGGACATGAATCTTCTAGACTTGGATAGGCTTTATGGCACCTTAAAGACATATGAACTTGAGGTTCAACAAAGATCTGAAATGTCAGGGGAAGCCAGAAAGCTTAAATCAGTAGCCCTGATGGCTGCCATGAAGGACAAACAAGAAGCAAGACCAAGTGTCTTGATGAAGCAGCAACTAGAAGATGCTGACATAGAAGGGGACAAAGAAGCTGACTTCAAGGAGGAAGAATATACTCCAGAAGAGTTAGAGGAGCTGGATGAAACCATGGCCTTTCTTGCAAAAAGGTTTTCTAAGCTGAAATTCCAAAAGCCTTCGGGATCTAAAAGATTTTCAGCAAGGAAACCCAATAGCACTAAAAACTTTATTAACAAATCAAGAATAAAGTGCTACAAATGTAATGAGATGGGTTACTTTGCAAATGAGTGCCGTAAGGCCACAAAAGATGGTGAATCCAGAGACAAAGAAGCTGTTGTGGATTACAAGAAGAAATACTTTGACCTTTTTAATGCAAACAAGAAGGGAAAAGCATATATAGTAGAGGGAAAGGACTGGGCTGACTCTGATGAGGAAGAAAATGAAGAGTATGTCAACCTAGCCCTTATGGCCTCATCCACTGACAGTAGTAGCTCACAGGTAAGCCTCGAAATTTCCTCTAACATGACTAAAATTGATTGTGTTAAAACTGTTAAGGAAATGACCTGTGAGATAAAGGATCTCTATGACACCTTGAGGAGTGCTGTAGCTGAAACTGAGAGTGCAGAAAATAAATGAACAGTTATCTACTAGGAACACTCTTTTAGAATCAGAAAACTCCAGACTTGAGAGTCTTGAAAAAGAACTCTCAAGGACTAAAAATCTTCTCGACTGTGCTATTAAAAGAGAGGAATGGACCTCAAATCCTTTTAGTCAAGAAAGAGAAGTCATTAAGAGATGGAATGAGTCAAGCAGGAAACTAGAGGATCATTTGAAAAGTCAGAAATCTGATCCAAAATCTGGTTTGGGCTATGAAGAGACTCAAGTGTAGCAACCTCCCATTGAGGTTGAGATGGCAGCTAGCTTTGGAAAAAGGCCATCTCAAACTATCAAGTTTGTTAAGGCAGCAACAAAGCTAGAATCTGGGAATGTCTTCCCAGTGAATGAAGCTTCCACTAGTGGTGGGAGAGGCAAGAAAATTATCCTTGCCAAAACACTCAACCCTCCAGTTACGAAAGAACTAGACTGTGCATTAGTGGATACACAGTCGTCAGGGGGAAAGAGTGCATCAGGCCGTTGTAGCCCGTCAAGGGAAAAAGGCCTATCAGGGGAAAGCAGGAAGAATAGAAATGGTAAGCTAGGTGTTAATAAAACTAGTAATTATTCTTCTATTCATGAAGCCCCTAGAAAAGTGTGCTGGAATTGTGGTAACTGTAAACATTTATCTTTTCAATGCAAAGTAAAACCACAAATTTTGACTGGCACAATTTTATATGCTAATGATTTACCAACTGTTAAAGCTTGCTCCTCCAAGAAAAAAGGTAAGATAACTGTTGAGAGATCAAAAGCATATATTGAAGCTCCTAAAAAGGAGAGTTTTAAATTTGCCAAAACCAAAAGTCACTGATAAAGAAAAGGTTGTATTACCTATTACTGTGACTAAACCTAGAGGACCCAAAACAAATTGGGTACCAAAAACTATTTAAATGTTTTCTTGTGTGCAGGGAAAGATTAAAAGCAGTCAAATCTGGTTTCTAGATAGTGGCTGCTCAAGGCACATGACAGGAAACAAAGCCCTGCTCACAGAATTCCAAGAAAAGGCTGGTCCAGTAATTTCATTTGGTGATAAAAGCAAAGGACTAACTCTTGGTTATGGCAAAGCAGCAAGTGGGAATGTCTCATTTGAAAATGTAGCACTGGTTGATGGGCTTAAGCACAATTTGCTAAGCATAAGTCAACTAAGTGACAATGGATTCATCACTTCCTTCAAAGGAGATCAGTGCCTAATCTCAAATGAAAGTGATGGGAAACTGGTCTTGTCAGGGATAAGGAAAGGAGATCTCTATGTTGCTGATTTTAATTCAGTAAGTGGAGAATCATGTTTCTATAGCAAGGCAACTCCTGATGAAAGCAGACTATGGCACAAGAAGCTCTCTCACCTGAACTTTAAGTCAATTAATGATCTAGTGAAAAGAGAGTTGGTAACTGGACTACCCCAAATGGAGTTTATCCAAGAAGGATTATGTTCAGCCTGTCAACAAGGGAAGCAAAGGAAATCATCCTTTGTCAGCAAGGAAGCCACTATGATCAAAGATCCAATTCAATTGTTACATATGGATCTCTTTGGCCCTGTCAACATAATGTCAGTGTCAAAGAAAAGATTTGCAATGGTCATTGTGGATGACTACACCAGATACACTTGGGTAAAGTTTCAGCATGCTAAATCAGAAGTATCTCAACAAATTATTGACCATATCAAGAAGGTGGAAACAAAATCAGGGTCAGTGGTTAGAATGTTGAGAACTGATAATGGAACTGAATTCAAGAATGCAGCTGTTGAGGGATTTTGTGTGGAGAAAGGCATAAATCATACATTTTTTGCTCCAAGGACTCCTCAACAGAATGGTATAGTGGAAAGGAAAAATAGAACCCTGATAGAAGCTGCTAGGTCAATGCTAGCAGAGGCAAAGATTCCCACCTATTTTTGGGCTGAAGCAATTTCTATTGCATGCTTTACTCAGAATAGATCACTAGTCAACAAGGCTCACAACAAGACACCATATGAGCTGATGACAGGGAGAAAGCCAAGTATCAAGTTCCTCCATGTTTTTGGATGCAAGTGTTTTGTTCTGAGGAATTTTGGTGAGAACTTAGGAAAATTTGATCCAAAAGCTGATGAAGCAATTTTCCTAGGTTATTTTCTGTCATCCAAGGCCTTCAGAGTTTACAACAAAAGGCTTCAAGTGGTAATGGAGTCTATAAATGTAGCTTTTGATGATCAAGAAATTTCTGGGCTTGAAGACCCTGGTTTTCATGATGAACTCAAGTTTGAAAATGAAGATGATATTGATTATCAAGAGAATGAAGCCGATGAGTGCAGACAAATGGAGAATTTATCCATTCCTGATGTCAATCCAAACAATTTAGAATCCCCTTCAGGAGATAGAGTTAATTTCCTGGACAACAGATCAGGGGATACTTCATCAGGGGATCATTCATCAGGACATGCACCATCAGGGGATAACTTGAACCTTGAATTTTCCACTAATTCAGGGGGAGAGTTTTCAGAATCTGGTAGCACATGCTTAGGGGGAGGAGATGATAGTCAAGCAAGCTCATCAAGACACATCTCCAATCCCAAATGGGCCAGAAGTCACACAACAGATATGATTATTGGTAACTCAAGCAAAAGAGTGCAGACCAGGAAAGCTACATCTAATGAATTCCTATATGCTTGTTTTCTTTCTCAAATTGAACCAAAGAAGTTTGAAGAAGCTATTCAAGATGCAGACTGGATCTTGGCAATGCAGGAAGAGCTAAATCAATTTGAAAGGAATCAAGTATGGAAGCTTGTACCTAAGCCCAATGATAGGATCATAATAGGTACTAAGTGGGTATTCAGAAATAAGATGGATGAAGCTGACATTGTTGTAAGAAACAAAGCAAGACTGGTTGCAAAATGATATCTTCAAGAAGAAGGAATTGATTTTGATGAGACCTTTGCACCAGTAGCCAGACTTGAGGCTATAAGAATTTTCTTAGCCTATGCAGCACATTCAAATTTTAAAGTATATCAAATGGATGTGAAAAGTGCTTTTCTAAATGGGAAATTGGAACAGGAGGTGTATGTCCAACAACCTCCATGATTTGAATGCGCAAAATTTCCAAATCATGTCTACAAATTGGAAAAGGCACTTTATGGACTGAAGCAAGCACCTAGAGCTTGGTATGATACACTGTGAAAGTTTCTGGTGGAAAACAAATTTTCAAGAGGTATCATTGACAAAACCTTGTTCTTCAGGCAACACCAAGGTCATTTGATTTTGGTTCAAATCTATGTTGATGATATTATTTTTGGATCCACCGACACAAGACTGTGTGAAAAGTTCTCCAAACTCATGCAAAGCAAATATGAAATGAGCTTAATGGGTGAATTATCTTACTTCTTGGGATTACAAGTTAAACAAGACTCTGATGGAATCTACATTCATCAGACAAAATATGCCAAAGAACTTCTCAAGAAATTTGATATGGAGGATTCAAAAGTAGCAAAGACACCTATGGCCACTGCAACCAAGATTGACCCTGATAAGAATGGAAAGAAAGTTGATTTGAAGACTTACAGGGGAATGATTGGATTATTGCTATATCTGACAGCAAGCAGACCAGACATAATGCTTGCAACATGTCTTTGTGCAAGATATCAAGCTGACCCAAAGGAATCTCATCTCATTGCAGTGAAAAGGATCTTGAGATATATCAAGGGCACTACAGAGTTGGGACTTTGGTATCCACAGGAGTCTGGGTTTGAATTGCTAGGATATTTTGATGCTGACTTTGGAGGATGCAGGATTTATAGGAAGAGTACAACAGGAAGCATTCAGTTTCTGGGAGGAAGGCTTGTATCTTGGTTCAGCAAAAAGCAACATTCTATTTCTACAACTACTACTGAAGCTGAATACATTGCAGCTGGAAGTTGTTGTGCACAAATCCTATGGATGAAAAATCAGCTAATAGATTATGGTCTGAACTACTCCAAGATTCCAATAAGGTGTGATAACACTAGTGCCATTGCCATTGCTGAAAATCCAGTACAACATTCTAGAACTAAGCATATAGAAATCAGATATCATTTTATCAGGGAACATGTTATGAATGGGAATATTGAATTACAGTTTGTACCTTCAAATCAGCAGCTGGCAGACATATTCACCAAAGCTCTTGATGAAGCCACATTTTCAAATCTTGTGGGAGAGCTGGGAATGGTGAATTATGCGTCAGGGTCAGAGTCAAACTCATAAGATTTGGTATTTCTAACTCATTTCATAAGTTCTTGATGAAATCAATTGATATGTGGTTATATATGTTCAAATTGTAAATATGTATATACTTGTATGTTCTGCATTTTGTTTTGGACTGATGCATCAGGGTTAGGGCTTCCTTAAGGACGCATCAGGGTCAGGGTACCCGACTCGCTCGTCAGGGTCAGGATGTCCGGCTCGCTCGTCAGGGTCAGGATGTCCGGATCGCTCGTCAGGGTCAAGGTGTCCGACTTGTTCGACAGGGTCAAGGTATCTGACTTGTGTGTCAGGGTCAGAGTGTCCGTCTTGTGCATCAGGGTCAGGGTGTATACTTACAGTAAATTATAAAGGTAAAGTTTTAAATTTTTTTACTGCATCGGGATTCTAGGTCAGTTAAGTGATGACAACTCATCATTAAGTTCTTCTCTCACTGATGACGTGTCATCACAGAAACTGAACTGACTCCCTGATAGCGTGTTTTCAGGAGAAGTTTTCAAACGTCTTTAGGCGGGTATTAATACTCTATCTCTCCTACTTTTTGAAACCCCCCAAAACATTTAATCTAAATCTGATATTTGCTAGAGTTCTTTTTCTCTCATCTTTACAGAAACCCTAGAACTTCAAATCTTCAAAGCATCCATGGCACGTTAACAAATTCAGAGGAACTTGACAGTCCCATCCACAAACTTTGTGGGCTTCTCTGGCATTGATGAGGTAAGTGATTGCTTTAAACCGATAATGAACTATCTGCTCAACTCTGAGTATAGTAAAGCCATCTTTACCGATGAAGAAATGTCGGGGGAGGCACTGTCACAACTTTGGACCAGTGCTAAGTTCATGTACTCCACCACCAAGCCTGATGTGGTCAAGGGTATCTCATTCAAAGTTTCGTTTGAGAAAGGGAAAATAACTCCTTCCAGACTTAACTCTGTTTTGGGGCTACCTACTCAAGACCTGGTGGATGTATCCAGTGATGCAGACCTGTTGGATTTCTTGAGGGAACTGGGCTATAACGCTGCTTCCAACGCAGTGTTAAAGTTCAAGGACCTCAAGAGGGTGAACGTGAAGAGGGAGATTTCTTATCTCTTTGACACTATCACCAAAGTATTCTCAGGTAAGTGTTCTAACTTTGAGGTAATTACCTCTTTAATGTTAAAAATAGCATACACAATAATCAAAAATGTAAATATAAATATAGGTAAAATAATTTTTGATGATCTTGTAAATAAATTAGGTAATTTTAATAATAGGAAATCTGAAATATATTATGCTAGATTTTTGTACATGATTATTAAAGATCAGATTACTAATCTTTCTTTTGAGAATGATATACCTGTACAGACATACAAGCAAACAAAGAAACTATTTGCAGAAATACTGAAGAAATCGTATACAACTGAATCATTTGCTCTCCCAGTGCATATCATACAGGTAGTAAATTCTACACCTTCTCAAACTGTACATTCTTCACCTTCATCTACTATAGCAGAGAAATCAACCACCCCTCTGCCTACCCAAGTAGAACAAGCAATTTCTTCACAACCAGTCTCGACAGCCCAACCCACAGTCTCCCAAAAGACTGTTGGGATTAAAAGAAAACCCAGTGAAGTTACCACAACAACTGAGGGGAAGCAAGGAGAGAGAGTGATTGGCTATAGGAGGAGATTGAAGAAGAAGACGGGAGCCACGAGTGTTACCCAACAACCTGACCAGGGCATATCCTCTCAACAGGATATAGCCTTTGATAAGGAATTAAACATATTTCTAACTAGTTCCTCTCAAAAGGGATTAGTTATTGAAAATAGTCCTCAACTAAGGACACAATTGACTGAGGCACATACACTGACCATAGACACTGATGAACCTACCATCAGGGTCTCTGAGACCACTTGCAGATATCTGACACAGTGAGTGCACACACCACTCAAGATCTTGAGTGCACACACCACTCAAGATGAGTGATGCCTTAGACGGCAAAGAAAAAGGAGAGGATGAGAGAGATAAGGATGAGATCCTTGTAAATAAAGAATAGAGAGAAAACACAGATACTGTAAATATTACTTCTTCCTCTGCAAGTGATGAAGATGATGCTCCACAAGATGATTTTTCCCAGTTCATCGGAGTTGATTTATACTTTCGACAGAACCAAATGTCTGATACTGTACAGTTATTGAAGCAAGAGTTAGCTAGGACTACTGATCCAATCTTGATCAAAGTGTTAAAGTCACAGATCATGATTGGTCAGTCAATAGATATAGAAAATCAAAAATTGTATACACATTTTTCTGCAAAGTTACAAAATGTACAGCAAGTTGTCGACCCTTTGGTTACCAGCCAGACTCTACTCCGGATGAAGAAACAAGTTGACAATGTTGACCACAAGCTTGCTGATCTTTCTACTCAGATGAACAGCATGTAAACTCTGCAAAAATCCATGGCTGACACCATGAAACAACTTCTTCAAGTCACATCCCGACTCTCAACTCCCACTGATGATGCTGTCAAAAAGGGGGAGAATTCAACCAAGCAATCGTCAAGGGATGTTGCTGAGAAAACAAGTCAACCATTAGGGGATGTGACTACTTCTGTTCCTGCTCCAAAACCCAAGGACAAAGGCAAAGGCATCCTGATTGAGGAACCCAAGAAGATATCCAACACTTAATCAGGGCCTAAGCTACTTGGAGACGCCATGAAGACAACCCACTTTCCAACACCTGTTGAAGTTATAATTGATGGGAAAATGGAGCTGGTCTACCCTCAAGATAAAAAGCTAGTAAAAGCTGATGCAATCTTTGCACAGCAACTTCAAGAAGAAGAGGAAAGGGAAATGGCAAAGGAACAAGAGGAAGAAATGAAGAAGAAAAAGAATGTCAGGCCTAGGACCTCCAGGAAACCTCAGCCAAGAAGATTACAGAACCCTAAAAGTGCATCAGGGGATAAAAATCAAGATAAAACTGAAAACCCTGATGTCACTATGAAGAAGTCACATGAAGCCAAGGACAAAGCACCTTCTCCTGTTACCAAAGAATATGGTCCACCCACTCTAGCTGAATTTCTCAGAGAAGAAAGGCGTAAAAACCTGACATTTATGTTCTCAATAAAAAGTATAGATGTCAGGTTCAACAATAGAAGGGATCAGCTAATAACAGTTCAACTGAAGAGTGGGTCAGAATTCAATGTAGCAATGGACTGGTTTAGGAGAATGGATGCTGAGCAATTAGGACTGGTTCTAAACCTGATTCCAAGATCCTCATAGGCTAATAAAGACTTAAGGGGGATAATTGACAGGCTGAGGAGAGCCATCAACAATGAAAGGAGCCTGCCCACAGCATTGGAAAGTCCTCCGAAATTATTCTATAGATCCACTGATGGGCAGGAGAAAAGTATAAGGATCAAAGAAGTTGATGGCCTAAACCTGGAGGAAGCGATGCATGTTCTGAATCAAATTGCAAATCATAAGAATGAACATGTCATCAAATTCAGAGTTCTGCTGATTCAAATAGTACTAAAAGAGATCGAAGAAACCAGAGCTGATGATGGGAACACTGCAGTAAGGGATGTGCCACCAGTAAAGGGATTCAAAGTCTATCCTAAAATGATCACCAGCCCCATGGGAGTTCAATTCAAAAACAAAAAGGGGGAGATCATTACCTTTTACTGGTCACAACTTGCTGCAGCCAACATTCAAGAAATCAAGACAGTCCTTGAAGCTTTGGAAACAAGCAGCAATGTCAACATAGTCAATTTCAGAAAGCATCTTCAGAGGGAACTAGAGCAGCTGGAGACAGGAGCAGAAGACAACAGACTCAGAATTCCTGATCAAAACCCAGAACAAAGAAGACAAGGCCTTGGATGTGACTCTCAACCTATTGAATCAAGTCATCCATTGCCCTTTGTGTCAGCAAAAAGAAAGAGGGATTCTAATGTCTAAATACAACATTCTTTTTCTAATAGATGTAGGTTATACTTGTACAGAAATTCTTTTGTTAATTCATTCAAAATTCTTTCATGTATTTAGTATTGGTTTTGACATCATCATCAGTGCATCTAAGGATTTATGGTTATCAAATTGATAAACATAAATAGGGGGAGATTGTTAGAGATAAATGATGATGATGATTTTGTAATAAATTGTGCAACTGTAAATACTTGAGGTATTTTATAAACCTTAAGACCAGCACAAGTTTTGCACCCACTAATGATACACTTATTCATCAGTGGATGATTAATAACTTCACAAGGCAAGTCAGAAAACAGAAACATTCAAAGGATTTGACAAAGTGAAGAAGAATGTCTGATGCTACTTGTAAACAGTCAAAGTATTCCGCACATCAGAAATTCTAATCAAAGTTACGTTGATTAAGTTCCATCAGGGAGAACCCATCAAGGGAACCTATCAGGGGGAACACATCAGGGGGAACCCATCAGTGGAACACATCAGGGGGAACCCATCAGGGGGAAGTCATCAGGGTATGACGAAGGCAGACCAACCTGTCAGGGAAACACTTCAGGACATGTCATTGTCAGGCAAACCAATCAGGGTAACCTGTCAGGGGAAATGACCAACATGACATCAGTGGAAGCCATCAGTGTATGTCGTCAGTCATAACCATCAGGATCAAGAAGCACTAAGTAAAAACCAAGTGAAGGTTGAAGCCCTGATCCAGTCAGTAAGCATCAGGGGATCCAGAAGCACTGATCAAAGTTCGTCAGGGCTGGCAATCAGTGGATCGTTGTGACAGCATGCACCCGTCATCAGTTCTTACACGGAAATCAACGTAACGTGTTACAAAAGCAAGAAATATCAACTGGAAAGATATTTCTTGAAGTTTGTTTATGATCCAATGAGAACTCTCACGCATTAAATGCACACAGATCAGGGGAAGAAAAGTAGCAACAAAGCATGCAGCAGTGTGACACATAAAGTTTCGATGTGACATACTTGCGGCTAAGTTGAGAAGAGCAGCACGTCTCAAGCACGTGATTTCAACTCACTGATTTATCATATAAGCAACGGAACTCTCATTACAAACGTTGAAGCACACAAACACTAGAGAGAAGCTTTGTAATAGATCTTGAGAGAGATATTTCAAAGAAAATTAGAAGCTATTGAGTGTGAGAAGCTGTGAACTTTATTCACAGAATTTGTAGCTGTAAATCACATTTGTGATTATACAGATTTCCAGAAAAACCCCAAGTTTTAATATAACTATTTTAACTTGAATCAGTGTGTTCATTTCTTATAGTTTTTCAGCTTGTTACAACTGTTTTCCAGTAAGCACTTCTAAGTTTAAAAGAGTGAAAAGTTTCAGGTGTTTGTATTCATCCCCCCCCCCCCCCCTTCTACAAACACTTGTGCATATATTGCACTAACAAAGTGTTAATTAGTAACATTGAAGTTTTGTAACTAGCAGTTATCTCTTTGTTTGAAATTCATTCATTCTTTGTAAAGAGATATAATTATTTCTTATTTGTAAGTAACTGCTGGAATGGTGTATCAAAGCTTCAGAAAGTCAAAGTGTGTATTTGATCCGTTGGAGTTTACAAAAAGGCTTGTCGGAGACTAGGAAAACTTGTCAGAGACTAAAGTTTCTTTATCTATCGGAGACTAGTTTTGTCTGTCGGAGACTAAAGCTTACGTCATCGGAGACTAAAGTTAAATACATCAGAAACTAATCTGACGTCATCGGAGACTAAGCCTTAGAGCATCAGAGATTAAATAACTCTATCAGAGACTACACAATCTGACATCATCAAGGATTATAAGCACCGGAGACTAGTAATGACGTCACTAGAGACTAAAGATGAAGCATCAGGGACTAATCGTGATTTATTTCCTGAAAGATACAGAGTTTGAATTGAATAAGGATTGTCCTCCACGTAAATCAAGATATTATTGAAGACGTAGCTGGTAAAGAAACTAACCAGAAATCTCTTCCTATTAAAAAAAAGGAAATATTGTATTTGATTCGAATAAGGAAGCTGAATTTTATTCAGAATAGGAACTGAGTTAATAGGAATTTTAAGTTGTAAGAGAAGCTATAATTAGGTTTACAGAAAATTTTAATTTGAAGCTGTACTTGTTTTTTATAGTTTTGGATCTTTTCCTATATAGAATAGAAAGGAAGCTGATGATCATATTTATTATGATTGTTAGAATTTGTAATCAGATGTGAAATCGATATAGCAATTGTTTATAAATTGATTTGAGTTCTTGTTCTTTATATTTCGCAAGAAAATTTAATTTCATAAAGAACAAGTAATTCAAAAAGTATTGAAAGAACTTGTATTCACCCCCCCCCC
>CM025788.1:30963331-30978573 GCA_014636745.2 Centella asiatica
TACCCACTTGGTACCTATTATGATTCTGTCTTTAGGTTTAGGTACAAGCTTCCATACATGGTTTCTCTCAAATTGATTTAGCTCTTCCTGCATGGCCAAGATCCAATCTGCATCTTGAATAGCTTCTTCAAACTTCTTTGGTTCAATTTGAGAAAGAAAGCAAGCATATAGGCATTCATTAGATGTTGCCCTCCTGGTTTGCACTTTCTTGCTTGGGTCACCAATAATCAGATCTGATGTGTGATTCCTAGCCCATTTAGGATTAGAAATGTGTCTTGATGAACTTGCTTGACTATCATTTCCTCCCCCTAAGTTTGTGCTCCCAGCTTCTGTAACCTCTTCCCCTGAATTAGTTGATAATTCAAGATTCAAGTCATCCCCTGATGTTGCATGTCCTGATAAATGATCCCCTGATGAAGTATCTCCTGATCTGTTGTCCAGAAGATTGACTCTATCTGTTGATTGGGCTTCTACAAAACGTGGATTGACATCAGGAATGGATAAGTTATCCATTTGTCTGCACACATCGGCTTCAGTCTCTTGATAATCATCTTCATATTCATTTTCAAACTTCAGTTCTTCATGAAAACCAGGATCTTCAAGTCCAGAAATTTGTTGATCATCAAAAGCTACATTTATAGATTCCATCACCACCTGAAGTCTCTTGTTGTAAACCCTATAGGCCTTAGATGTCAGGGAGTAACCTAGAAAAATTGCTTCATCAGCCTTAGGATCAAATTTTCCTAAGTTCTCACCAAAGTTCCTTAGAATAAAGCATCTGCATCCAAAGACATGTAGGAACTTGATGTTTGGTTTTCTCCCTGTCATTAGCTCATATGAAGTCTTGTTGTGAACCTTGTTGATTAAAGATCTATTTTGGGTAAAGCAAGCGGTGGAAATTGCCTCTGCCCAAAAATAGGTGGGAATCTTTGCCTCTGCTAGCATTGATCTAGCAGCTTCTATCAGGGTTCTATTCTTCCTTTCCACTACACCATTCTGTTGAGGAGTCCTTGGAGCAGAAAATGTATGATTTATGCCTTTCTCCACACAAAATCCCTCAACAGCTGCATTCTTGAATTCAGTTCCATTATCTGTCCTCAACATTCTAACCACTGACCCTGATTTTGTTTCCACTTTCTTGATGTGGTCAATAATTTGTTGAGGCACTTCTGATTTAGCGTGCTGAAACTTCACCCATGTGTATCTGGTGTAGTCATCCACAATGACCATTGCAAACCTTTTCTTTGACACTGACATAATGTTGACAGGGCCAAAAAGATCCAAATGTAGCAATTGAATTGGATCCTTGATCGTGGTGGCTTCCTTGCTGACAAAGGATGATTTCCTTTGCTTCCCTTGTTGACAAGCTGAACATAATCCTTCTTGGATAAACTCCATTTGGGGTAGTCCAGTCACCAACTCTCTCTTCACTAGATCATTGATTGACTTGAAGTTCAGGTGAGAAAGCTTCTTGTGCCATAGTCTGCTTTCATCAGCAGTTGCCTTGCTGTAGAAACATGATTCTCCATTTACTGAATTAAAATCAGCAATATAGAGATCTCCTTTTCTTATCCCTGACAAAACCAGCTTCCCATCACTTTCATTTGAGATTAGGCACTGATCTCCTTTGAAGGAAGTGATGAATCCTTTATCACATAGTTGACTTATGCTTAGCAAATTGTTCTTGAGCCCATCAACCAGTGCTACATTTTCAAATGAGACATTCCCACTTGCTGCTTTGCCATAACCAAGAGTTAGTCCTTTGCTGTTATCACCAAATGAAATTACTGGACCAGCCTTTTCTTGGAATTCTGTGAGCAGGGCTTTGTTTCCTGTCATGTGCCTTGAGCAGCCACTATCTAGAAACCAGATTTGACTGCTTTTGAACTTTCTCTGCACTTAAAAAAAAAACCTTTAAATTGTTTTTAGTACCCAATTGGTTTTGGGTCCTCTTGGTTTAGTCACAGTTGTAGATAACACAGCCTTTTCTTTATTAGTGACTTTTGGTTTTGGCAAATTAAAAACTTTCTACATTCTAGGAGCTTCAACATATGCTTTTGATTTCTCAACAACAGATTTGCTTTTACTCTTAGAAGAGTCAGTTTTAGCTGTTGGTAAATCATTAGCATATAAAATAGTGCCTGTCAAAATTTGTGGTTTTTCTTTGCATTGAAAAGATAGATGATTACATTTACCACAATTCCAGCACACTTTTCTAGGGGCTTCATGAGTAGAAGTGTGAATGCTAGCCTTATTAATACCTAGCTTACCATTTCTATTCTTTTTACCTTCCCCTGACAGACCTTTTACCCTTGATGGGCTACAATGGCCTGGTGCACTCTTTCCCCCTGATGACTGTGAATCCATTGATGCACAGTCTAGTTGTTTTCTAACTGGAAGTTTGAGTGCTTTGACAAGAATATGTTTCTTGTCTCTCCCACAACTAGTGGAAGCTTCACTATTTGGGAAAACATTCCCTTTTTCTAACTTGGTTGCTGCCTTTACAAACTTGATTGGTTGTATTGGCCTTTTTCCAAAGCTAGCTGCAATTTCAACCTCAATGGGAGGTTGCTGCACTAGAGTCTCGTCGTAGCCTAAACCAGATTTTGAATCAGATTTTTGATTATTTAGTTGATCCTCCAGTTTCTTGCCAGACTCATTCCATCTCTTAATAACTTCCCTTTCTTGACTAAGAAGATTTGAGGTCCATTCCTCTCTTTTTATAGCACAGTCAAGAAGATTTTTAGTCTTTGAGAGTTCCTTTTCAAGATTCTCAAGTCTAGAGAGCTCTGATTCTAAAAAGGTGTTTCTTGCAGTCAACTGATCGTTTATTTTCTGCTCTTTCAGTTTCAGTCACAGCACTCCTTAGGGTGTCATAGAGATCCTTTATTTCACAGGCCATTTCCTTAACTGTTTTAATACAATCAGTTTTAGACATGTTAGAGGAAACTTCGAGACTTACCTGTGAACTATCGCTCTCTGTGGAAGAGGCCATCAAGGCTTGATAGATCGTTGTTAGCACGTGTAATCTACTAAGTGGCTCTGATACCAATTGTTAGAGCAAAATAAGCTCAAGTGTTTGTAGGGGGGGGGGGGGGGATGAATACAAACACTCAAAACTTTTTCGCTCTGTTGAACTTCGGTAGCTCCTTCCAGAAATAGCAAGATAACAGAAAAACAGTGAAATAATAACACTCAGATTCAAGTTAAAATAGTTGTATTATAACTTGGTGTTTTTCTGGAAATCTGTAATATCACAAATGTGAATTACATCTACAATTTCTATGAATGAAATTCACAGCTTCTCACACTCACTAGCTATAAAGATTTCTCTCTGACAATAAATCCCTCAAGAAATATTACAGAGCTTCCTAGTGTTTTGTGTGCTTCTATTCGTCTCTTTTTTTTTTATCAATGAAAACTCTTTTATATATGTAGATCAGTGGTTGAAAATCACGTGCTTGAGACATGCTGCCTTTTTCAACTTAGCCGCAAGTATGTCACATCACTGCCTAATGTGTCAGACTGATGCATGCTTTGTTGCTTCTTTTTCCTCCCCTGATCTGTATGCATTTAATGCGCAAGAGTTCTCATTGGATGGATACAGACTTCAAGAAATATCTTTCCAGTTGATATCTCTTGCTTCTGTTCAAGTTACATTGATTTTCGTGTATATGCTGATGACGGATGTATGTTGTCATAACGATCCATTGATGGTCAACCCTGATGGATCTTGATCAGTGCTTTTGGACCCCTTGATGCATATTGACTGGATCAGGGCTTCGTTCTTCACTTGAGATTTACTCAGTGCTTCTTGATCCTGATGGTTATAACTGACTGCATACATTTATGGCTTCCACTGATGTCATGTTTGACCAATCCCCCCGACAGGTTACCCTGATGATTTGGCCTGACACTGACATATCTTGAAGTGTCCCCCTGATGGGTTGGTCTGCCTTCGTCATCCCCTGATAGGTTCCCCTGATGAGCTCCCCCTGACGGGTTCCCCCTGACTGGTTCCCCTGACGAGCTCCCCCTGACGGGTTCCCCTGACGAGCTCCCCCTGACGGGTTCACCCTGATGGATTCCCCTGATGGTATGAAATCAACGTAACTCTTTTTAGAATATCTGATGTGCGTAATACTTTGACTGTTTGAGTAACATCAGACATTCTTCTCCACGAAGCCAAGCCCTTTGAATGTTCCATTTTCTGACTTGTCTTGTGAAGAACTAAATCATCCACTGATGGATATTATTATCATCAGCGGATGCAAAACTTGTGCTTATTTCAAGGTTTATACAACACCTCAAGTATATACAATTTGCACAACTTATTACTAAACTATCATCATCAATGTTTAACCTTAACAGGATCCAAAAACAACAGCCATAAGAGAGCCTCATGACTTGGACATACTCACACTGGACAGGCTCTACGGGAACTTAAAGACTTATGAACTCGAAGTAGAGCAACGACAATGCTTGCATGGCAGGGACAAAGGAGCTGCGTTGATGGTTGAGATAAGTAAGTCTCAAGAGA
Source organism: Centella asiatica (assembly GCA_014636745.2). Taxonomy (NCBI): domain Eukaryota; kingdom Viridiplantae; phylum Streptophyta; class Magnoliopsida; order Apiales; family Apiaceae; genus Centella; species Centella asiatica. The sequence goes on from CM025788.1 coordinate 30,967,872, forward strand.
AGCTTGATGAGGAATCTTCCAGTGCTAGCTCGACCGATCAGGAAGATGAATTGGATTCTGATGACAACATGGAGGAATTTATGGCATTCATGGTCAAACAGTTCAAGAAATTTAGGGCCAGCAGGAAAGGAAGAAAATCGTCAAGGAAGCCTAACTCTAAACGTGAAGGTCAAAAAGTCACCTTCGACTTAAAGAAAATAAGATGTTACAATTGTGATGGGTTAGGGCACTTTGCCAATGAGTGCAGGAAGCCTAGATCTAGTGATAGAACTAAGGATGAAAAATCAAGGAAAGACTTTGCTGACAAGAAAATTAAATCAAAGAGCAAAGCCTTGATTACAGAGGGTAAAGATTGGATTGACAGCGACTCTGATGAAGAAGTTGTCAACTTTGCTCTAATGGCTCGAAGTGACGAGTCAAGTGATTCTACAAAGGTATGTGATGCAACTCAGAATTTCAATGTGCTTAATTTACTTGATACATATAGCATTGAAAGCATACAAAAAGATATGTCTGATTTGCATGTTAGTTTTAGATCTTTAACTATTGAACATACCAATGTAAAAGAATCACGTGACATTCTCTTGAAAAGAAATAACTTTCTTGAAGAGAGATTGGCACAATTTGACACTATCAAGTCTGATTTAAACAAAGCTCATCATATGATTGATGCTTTGAAAAAGAGGGAATATTACTTAGTAGAGCAACTAGAAAATGCTCAACCTAAGATCAAACAATGGAATACTTCCTCTAAAAGGTTGACAGACATGGTAGAGTGTCGAACAATAGGTCAAAAATCTGGACTAGGTTATGATGAAAATCTAGACAAGAGTTCAGATTTAAATGATCTATTCGAAGCTGCAAACTCCTCAATTAGCAAGCCAAATTTTAAAAGAATTAATTTTGTCTCTCTTGTTTTTGAACCTAAATTTATTAACACTCAAGATCAACAATTCACTGCAAAAACAGAAAGTGATCAAAAGACAGTGAATGTTGTTGATAAGAGTGAAACAAAAAGATTAAATATTGGGTTCATGACAAAGACACAACTAAATAAAAAACTGGAGAATCTTCTAGACAAAAAGGCTGAAAAAATGGTGGAGTTAAGCAGAAAGAAAAAAATAGGAATGGAAAGATAGGCATTAATAAACATACAAACTATGCTAGATTGCCTGATGCTCCTAGAAAGACATGTCATGTATGTGGTAACCCCAACCACATAGCTGTTAACTGTAGGAGCAAAAATAAAATTCCTATAACTGAGACTGCATCTTCAAAGAGAATAAAAGATAAATCACCTGGAAAAAGGTTAAATAATCTTTGCATTAATAATGAAAACTCTAAGTTTGGCAGTCTCTCACAAGCGAGTAGCAAGACTAATGATTGTCCAATTAAAGACAAAACTGCTAAAAGACAATCAACTCAATCTGAGTCAAGTCTTGAGTCTACAACTAGTGAGAAAGGACCCAAGAAAGTTTGGGTTCCAAAAATCTCAAACTAGTAACTCTCTACTGTGTAGGGCAAAAAGAATAAAACATGGTACTTGGACAGTGGTTGTTCAAGGCACATAACTGGAGATAAGTCCCTGCTAAAACAATATGAAGAGAAAAGTGGCCCAAAAGTCACTTTTGGAGATGACAGCAAAGGCCATACAAGGGGATATGGCAGTGTTGAACATGGAGATGTCATCTTCACTGAAGTAGCACTAGTTGATGGCTTAAAGCACAATTTACTAAGTGTGAGTCAACTATGTGATAAGGGATTCAATGTCACCTTCAAAGAAGATAAATGCTTGGTGTGTGACAAAGAATCTGATAATGTGATTTTGACAGGAAAAAGAAAAGGAAATTTGTATGTTGCAAATCTTATTTCTTTTACTGATCAAATCACATGTCTGTATAGCAAAGCTTCAACTGATGAAAGTTGGCTTTGGCATAAGAAGCTTTCCCACTTGAATTTCAAGAACATTAACAAGCTTGTGAGGAAAGGATTGGTGGCTAGCATTCCTTAGTTATAATTTACACAAGATGGATTGTGTGATTCATGCCAGAAAGGGAAACAAAAGAGTGTATCATTCAAGGGCAAACCAGCAACATCAATCACTGATCCATTACAATTGTTACACAGGGATTTATTTGGTCAAGTGAATGTGATGTCAATCTTAAGAAATAGATATGCTTTGGTTATTGTGGATGATCACACGAGGTATACTTGGGTAAAATACCTCCATACAAAAGATGAAGCTGCTCAGTTGATAATTGATCATATCAAAAAGATAGAAACTGAGTCAGGAAAAACAGTAAGGGTGATAAGGAGTGATAGAGGAACAGAATTCAAGAATTCCCAAGTTATTGAATTCTACACTGAAAAAGGAATAACTCATCAATTCTCAGCTCCAAGAACCCCTCAACAAAATGGAGTTGTTAAGAGGAAAAATAGAACCCTTATTGAAGCAGTAAGGACTATGTTACAAGAGGCTAAGCTTCCCACATATTTTACACATAATAGATCCTTGATAAACAAAGCATACAACAAAACACCTTATGAATTAATGACTGAGAGAAAACCAACCCTCAAGTTTTTACATGTGTTTGGTTGTAAATGCTTTGTACTGAGAGACTCATCAGAAACAAGAGGAAAATTTGACAACAAGTCTGATGAGGCAATCTTCTTAGGTTACTCTTTGTCAAGTAAAGCATACAAAGTATATAATCTAAGAACAAAGGTCATTGTGGAATCAATTCAAGTTGTAACTGATGATAAAAAGATTCCAGGAATGATTGGACAAGGATTGCATGAACCTCTCAGTTTTGAGAATGAATTGGATGCATGGGAATATCCATCAGAGACTACTGAAAAACCCCAAGATAGCAATGATCCCTACATAATTGAGGGGGAGTTAACTGTTGTGCATAAAGTACTAAGAACTAATATTCTATTAGAGACTAGAGTATTAGATGAAACTCAAGAGACTGGTGAAATTAGTATTCCATCGGAGACTAATGGTTCACTAGAGACTAGAGTCATTGATGCACAATCAGAGACTATATTGACACCAGAGACTGTAAAAATAAACAGCTCAGGGGGAGCTAATAATGAAGAAGTCAATGGTTTAGGGGGAACAGTCTCTGATCATGAAGCTAGATTGGATAACATTAATCTAGAAAATGAAGCCTCCACTTCAAGGTCAAATCTGCCACGTGTAATTCCATGGTTGAGAGATCACACACCAGATTTGATAATTGAAAGTCTAGAGGATGGAGTCAAGACTAGAAGTGCAACACAAAATGAATGTTTATATCTCAGTTTTCTCTCAAAGATTGAGCCAAAGAAAATTGAGGAAGCACTTCAAGATCCTGACTGGATAATTGCCATGCAAGAGGAGTTAAACCAATTCACTCGAAACAAAGTCTGGAGACTGGTACCCAAACCAAGGAATAGATCAATAATTGGTGCCAAGTGGGTCTTCAGAAATAAATTGGATGAAACTGGTACAATTACAAGAAATAAAGCAATACTAGTTGCAAAAGGATATTCTCAAGAAGAAGGAATAGATTATGATGAAACTTTTGCACCAGTAGCAAGACTTGAAGCAATCAGAATCTTCTTGGCTTTTGCAGCCTACAAGAACTTCAAGGTGTACCAGATGGATGTCAAAAGTGCTTTCTTGAATGGAAAATTGGAAGAGGAAGTCTATGTTTGCCAACCCCCAGATTTTGTGGACTCCAAATTTCCAAATCATGTCTACAGGTTAGACAAAGCACTTTATGGCTTAAAACAAGTACCAAGAGCCTGGTATGATACTTTATCTCAATTTTTGCTTGAAAATAAATTTGTTAGAGGTATCATAGATAAAACCTTATTTTATAGAAAGCAAGGCTTTGACATTATATTGGTGCAAATATATGTAGATGATATTATATTTGGATCTACAAATGAAAAACTTTGTGAAAAAATTTTCAAAACTTATGCAGTTTAGGTATGAAATGAGTATAATGGGAGAATTAACATTTTTCTTAGGTTTGCAAATAAAACAATCAACTGATGGAATATTTATCAGTCAATCCAAGTATATCAAACACTTATTGAGAAAATATGATTTGGTTGATTGTACATCTACAAAAACACCCATGCCTACTGCCACTAAACTAGATAAAAATTTAAAAGGAAAGAAAATTGATATTACTAGCTATAAAGGCATTATAGGCTCTCTTTTATATCTAATTGCAAGTAGACCAGATATAATGTTTGCTACATGTTTATGTGCTAGATTTCAAGCTGACCCTAGAGAGTCACATTTGATTGCTGTACAAAGAATACTCAGATATCTAAAGGGTACCCTAAACCTTGGTTTATGGTATCCCAAAGAATCTAATTTTCAACTAATCGGTTATTCAGATGCTGACTATGCAGGTTGCAAGCTTGATAGGAAAAACACAAGTGGAAGCTGCCAACTTCTTGGAAGCAGACTTGTTTCTTGGCTTAGCAAGAAACAAAATTCAGTTTCTACTTCAACAGCAGAAGCTGAATACATCGCAGCTAGGAGTTGTTGTGCTCAAATCCTATGGATCAAGAATCAACTCCTAGACTATGGTATGTCATTATCCAAAATTCTTATCTTTTGTGATAATACAAGTGTCATAGCAATAACAGAAAATCCAGTGCAACATTCAAGAACAAAGCACATTGATATTAGATATCACTTCATAAGAGAACATGTAAGTGAAGGTAATATCGAATTACACTGGGTAACAACTGATAAACAACTTGCAGACATATTCACAAAACCTTTAGATGAATCTACCTTTTCTAGATTAGTTTCTGAATTAGGAATGTTGAATTATGCCTCTAAAAATTGATTAATTTTTGAAAACAAGTTGTTTAGTTGTATGCAGCTAGAATTAAATTTCTGGATTGAAGCTGTTTTTTTTTTGTTTAAGTAAACAGAATTTTAGAAGCTAGAATTAAATTTCTGGATTGAAGCTGTTCTTTGTGAACAGAATTTTAGAAGCTAGAATTAAAGTTCTGGATTGAAGTTGTTCTTTGTGAACAGAATTTTAGAAGCTAGAATTTAATTTCTGGAATGAAGCTGTTTTTAACTAAACAGAATTTTTGAAGCTAATAATCATTAAACTTGATTGTTGGAAATATTTTGAAAGCTTAAGAGAAAGAGACTATCTTAGTCCCTGATAGTGTTTTTAACTAGTCCTCGATAGTCGTTTTTAATTAGTCCCCGAATGAATTAAAAAAATTTGAACTATCGAAGACTAACTAGTCCCCGACAATCGTTTTTAATTAGTCCCCGACTGAATTAAAAATTTGAACTATCGGAGACTAACTAGTCCCCGATAGTAGTTTTTAATTAGTCCCCGTCTGAATTAAAAATTTGAACTCTCAGAGACTAACTAGTCCCCGACAGTTGTTTTTAATTAGTCCCCGATTGAATTAAAAAATTGAACTATCAGAGACTACATTAGTCCCCGACGTCGTTTTTGGTTAGTCTCTGACTCAATCAAAATGAATTATCGGAGACCAATCGGGTCTAGTCTCTTACGAGGGACCTTATCAGAGATTAGGGCAATCTCCGATCGAGGGTAATTTGGTAGTTATCCTACCCATGATCGAAAAACAGTTCACTATCTTTAGAATTGCAAACGTTTCTAATACTTTGCTAAAAGTAAAATCAAACACATTTGCAATCACAATCTCTCAAAGATTTGAAATTATTTTCTCTCTGCAAATTCTCTGCAATCTAACCCTATTTTAAGTTTCTTCAAAGTTCACAGATATCTTCAAATGGCCGCTAAAACAGTCTGTTTCCAGTTTGGAGATTTTGATTTCATAAAGACTCACCATGCAGGGGTGGCTAATAAGCATGAATTTGGAGCCCAGTATCACCCCTTTGTGGATTTCCTTCAAAACTCCACTCTATCATATGCCATTTATGAAGCTCCCGTCCAAGCCGCTGAAGTTCTCACGGCTGTCTGGTCCACTGCTACCATTTAGGATGAGAACACTGACTCTACTGTGGTAAGTTTCAGGTATGCAAACTCTATTTATAATATAGATTATACCGTAGTTAATAATGCTTTACACTTGCCAAACTATTAAAACTTTGACGCTCCTGCTTCTGATGAAGAACTTCTTTCCATGTTTAAAAACTTACATTATTCTGTTGAAATTAATTCTGTTGGGTCTATAACATGACCCCATCTAAGACAAGAGTGGTCACTGTTCTTTGATATAATAACTAAAGCATTTACTTCAAAATGCAGTGGCTATGATGCTATCACTACACTCACACAACAAATTGCTTTTAGTGTGTTGTATGATAGACATCTAAACATTGGGCTTTTAATTCTGCAAAATCTTTTGGTAAAACTGAAATTTGGTAATAAAAATAAAATTTATTATGCTAAGTTTTTGATGATGATTGCTTATTATCTAATCCCTAACCTTAATATTACTGGATTGCAAGTTGTACCAACTGTTTTGCAAAGTAAAAGAATTTTTACTAATGTGAAGCATAAATCTGCCAAGGTAAAGGTTCCCTTATTTTTCCCTCCTGTCATGAGAGCTATTCTCATTGACAGGCTTCCAACCCTTTATTCTTTGCAATTCTTTGAGGATATTGAAGGCCAAAACCCTATTAATCCTCCAACCACTTCACAACAACAATTCTTAGCCCTCACCACAGTTTCCCAAAAGACTGTGGTTGTACAAACAAAGCCAACCAAGAAGCTCCCAATAAAAAGAAAAATAATTGAGGGAGTAAGTGTGGGTGAGGGAGAGCAGGAAGCTGAAGTACCACTTCAGAGAAAGAAGAGAGCTATAACCCTTAGCCCAAAGCAATCCATTGCTTCTCAAAAAACAATGGAGGTTATAAGGACAAGCAGTGAACTGTCACCATCCTCCCAAAAGGATGCTGACATTGAAGAAAGTTCCCAACCAGGAACACCCTATACAGAGTCTGCAGAAACTCTTGTTTACCAACAAGAGCAACCAAAAAGAGAGAAAATAAAAGAAAAGAGTGACACAAGGAGTGCATACACAGAGTCATCTTTTGATGTTCCTCAATTTTCAATGTCTGAGGAACAGCCAACACTCTCCATTGTACCTTCTTCTCCCATACTTGATTCTTTTGATATTACAAATTTAAATTCTCTTGAATTTTCCCAAGAGGAGCCAACACTCGAGACAAGATCTCAAACATATTCCATGGATAGATCCCTAGCCCAAAATACACAAAGGGAACCCCCTATCCATACAGTCACATCTACTTCTCCAACCCCCACTTCTGTAGGACAGAGTGTACCCATCCAAATGAGTGAGGATGTGAGAATAAATAGTGAGAATCAGACTCCTGACCTGGAAAAAGGAGAGAATATATACATACTTGAGAGTCAAGCTTTAGGTAGCTTGGAAAAAGGAGAGCATGAGAAGCTGGGTGCCCAACCCCAGGCAAAAGGAGAGGGTGTGAGCAAGGATGAGATCCTTGAACAAAATAAAAGATAGAAATTCTCAGCAGGTATATTTTTACAACCTGTTGATACAATCTCACAAGAAGCTCATGTTTCTTCTGCTCCTTCCACAAATATCCAAACAGAAGAAACTGAGAACATTTTAAGCACAGGGGATGCAACATTAAATGTGATATCAGAAATGTCTAATGTTGACTTTGAAGTTTTATATGGTCTACAACAAAGACAAGACCACCTTTCTGTATTGAAGACAAGGCTTGCAGATGAACCTGTGCATGAAGAAGCTCCAGAAACAAATGTTGATGAATGGTTGGATGCAACCTATTCCAACACACTGGAGGATGCAGCCGCCTAATTGAGGCAGGATTATGTGACCAACATAGGGTCAACTGCTTCTGCACCATCAGTTAAAGATATATTAGAAGAAGTAACCAAGGTGGATAAGAAACACACCAAGTTTCACCACTTCTTGGTTACTGGCATCAATGGTGCAGTGAAGAAAATGGAGGAAAGGATGGAGTTGGAGACAGAGAAAATCAGAAGGTGTTATGAAGGACACTTGCCAAGGAGGACTATCACTGCAATTGATACACTTATCAAACAAAAATCCAAGACTGACAGTCGACTTCAAGCCCTAGAAGCCAATATCCAACTCCTGATCCAAAAACAAGACAGAATGGAGCAACTCCTGATGCAGGCAATTCCACATTTGGCCACCTCCTCTCACCCTAAAGATGTTGATGTCAAAAAGGGGGAGAGTGGTCAATTCAAACAACATGTTCCTGTACAAAAACCAAAATCTGGTCCTATCCTTGATGCAGAATTGCAAGCAATGATGGATAGGATCTTAAAGAAACATTCTGATCTTCAAGCAGCAACAACAAAGCCAACAACAACAAAGCCAACAACAACAACAACACAACTTCCAACAACAACAACAGCAACAGTAGCATCTCCTTCTTCCACTGCACAAGCCCCAACAATAAAAGACAAAGGCAAGGGTGTTTTGGTTGAGGAGCCAAAGAAATCAAAATCTGCTCAACCAGGATAGCCTAAGCTAATGGGGGATGCAATGAACACTGCTCACTTTCCCACTCTAGTTGAACTGATAGTGGATGGGAAAGTGGAGTTAGTTTATCCTCAAGAACAAAAGCTGATAGAATCTGATGCACTATTAGCTCAGAAACTTCAAGAGGAGGAAGATATGGCAGCAGCAAGGGAGGAGGAGGAGTCAAAGAAGAAGAGACTTTTATCAAGAAGGTCAAGTGCACAGAAAGCAGCCATAACCAAAAAGAAGAATAAAGAGATGGAAGAGGTTGAAAAGAAATCAAGGAGGAAACCCTTGGTTTAGGAATCTGCAAAGAAACCTGTAACCAGGGCAACTATCAAGAAGCCTACTTCTCAAGATCCTCCAAGGTCAACTGAGACTGCTTTGGTGGCTGTGAGTGGACCAACAAAGCCACAAACAGTTTCATCAAAGAAGTCTTACAAAGTTGAAATGACAAGTGCTGATGAAATAATAAAAGCCCTGAAGAAAAGTACTGAGAAGATAGATCTAATCAAGGGTAAGAACAACAGAGAACTTCTTCATGTCTTTTTGAATGATGGAGAGTCTTTGAAATTCGAGAAGCCAATCTTGGAGGTACAGACTAAGGAAAATCTGGAATGGTTGCTGACTATTGTATTTGGAACTTCTGATCTCAACATGGATCTTCGAAGCCAGATTCAAAAGGTAATGAAGGTGAAGCATAAGGTGGATACAATGTCGGAAGCTAATCCTAAACCTCTAGGATTTTGGTATGAGACTTTTCATGGAGAGAAAGTCTTCTTCAATTACAACAGAGATATCAACAGTGTTAATGAGAGACATATTGAAGGATTTATTAGTCTACTCAAAGATGCTGAAGATGAGATGGAGATTATTCTGAGAAAACTGTTGATAGAAAGGTTGGATTTGTTGAAGAAAAGTAAAAGATGAAGTTGTTGAAGTTGTAGGTATGTTGGTTGTTAATTAAGCTGTAATTTTTATGTTTAAAGCCAGACTTATAGGATTTAAACCTGAGTCTTGGTGGAAGTTGAACAACAGATCAAAGATCTTAGTTCAGAATACATTTGTAGTTAGCAATTCTTTATTCTTTTTCTAAGTAATTGTAATGTTGAGTTTTGACATCATCATCAACCTTGAAATTATGCTTATCATTCTGATATTCATAATTAGGGGGAGATTGTTCGGTTTTAGAACATTTGATGATGATTGTCTTTAGATTACTTAGAGTACAAATGTATAGAAAGTGTTAATTAGTAACATTGAAGTTTTGTAGCGAACAGTTATCTCTTTGTTTGAAATTCATTCATTCTTTGTAAAGAGATATAATTATTTCTTATTTGTAAGTAACTGCTGGAATGGTGTATCGAAGCTTCAAAAAGTCGAAGTGTGTATTTGATCCGTTGGAGTTTACAAAAAGGCTTGTCGGAGACTAGGAAAACTTGTCAGAGACTAAAGTTTCTTTATCTATCGGAGACTAGTTTTTTCTGTCGGAGACTAAAGCTTATGTCATCGGAGACTAAAGTTAAAAACATCAGAAACTAAGCTGACGTCATTGGAGACTAAGCCTTAAAGCATAAGAGATTAAATAACTCTATCAGAGACTACACAATCTGACGTCATCAGGGATTAAAAGCACCGGAGACTAGTAATGACGTCACCAGAGACTAAAGATGAAGCATCTAGGACTAATCATGATTTATTTCCTGAAAGATACAAAGTTCGAATTGAATAAGGATTGTCTTCCACGTAAATCAAGATATTATTGAAGACGTAGCTGGTAAGGAAACTAACCAGAAATCTCTTCCTATTAATAAAAAGGAAATATTGTATTTGATTCGAATAAGGAAGCTGAATTTTATTCAGAATAGGAACTGAGTTAATAGGAATTTTAAGTTGTAAGAGAAGCTGTAATTAGGTTTACAGAAAACTGTAATTTGAAGCTGTATAGGTTTTTCATAGTTTTGGATCTTTTCCTATACAGAATAGAAAGGAAGCTGATGATCATATTTATTATGATTGTTAGAATTTGTAATCAATTGTGAAATCAATATAGCAATTGTTTATAAATTGATTTAAGTTCTTGGTCTTTATATTCCGCAAGAAAATTTAATTTCTTAAAGAACAAGTAATTCAAAAAGTATTCAAAGAACTTGTATTCAACCCCACCCCCCCC
>CM025788.1:30978673-30993997 GCA_014636745.2 Centella asiatica
CCCCCCCCCCCCCCCCCCCCCCCCCCCCCCCCTTCTACAAGTTCTCAGCATCTCACTGGGAAAACAATATCCACTAATGAAAAAAACAACCTATCAGGGGATAAAATGATTAGAGACTAGAAATGACATATGGGATGACACATGTGTGAGTTCACAAAGCCACTAACTCAAGTATAAAGGCGGTGAAAGTAAAATATAGATAGTGGTCCAATAAGGAGAGATTGACTACCAAAGAAACTTCAAGGATATAAGTTATACACTACAAGTGTGAACACTGATAAAGTAAAATATAGAGATAAGTTATATTTATACACTAGCATGCGTATATAACTGATAATGTGAAAACTTCAAAGATAACTTATAAAAACTTGAAGGAGGAAAATATGGAAGCTGGTTCAATCAAAAACTAGGAAGTTTATAAGTTATTCATTACAGATATAACTTATCATGAGAACTCCAAGACGAAAATAAGGGAGTTGTGGTGTTGATACACCATAAATGTTACATAATAGGTTGGCGTGCAAGGAAGGTTATGCAAAAAAAATTTATGTGACATAGCTGCAATTACCAAAGAATATTAGAGATATTTTTGAAGGCAACTCACTAAAGAAGCTTTGAGAATAAGGGAGCTATGTCTATAAATAGAGACATAAAGCAATTGAGATAAAAGAACATAAAGACAACAAGATATCACTGTGATACACAAAAACACTAGTATACATATTATCTCAGATCATATCGTAGCTGTAATAAACTTACAGAGAGAGAGAAACAAGTTTTCATAACTTGAGAGAAGCTAGAAATCATATTCTAGAGTGCAACTGTTATTTTCAATAGAGTTGTTAGAAACTGGTCATTCACACCAGTGAGCTTTTATAATATTTCATTGATTTATAAAAGTTTAAAAATGCTTGTGATATATTGTATTCTTTCAATTCCGCAACTTTTCATATATTATATTCATTAAACTCTCAAAGTTCGAAAAAAAATTTTGGTTTGTATTCAACCCCCGCTTCTACAAACCATCTTGTGGGACAAACAACATCCTCATCAGGGGATAACATTTCAGCTATTTCAATTTTTGTTTATGGAGTTTTAAAGAGCGCAAAAGTTGTGGTGTTCGTATTCAACCCCCCTTCTACAAATACTTTAGCTTGTTTAGTTCTAACATGTTTTCTCGATGTCTTCCTTTAATTTTAACATTGAATTAGATTTTGCATCTATAGTTAGACAATGTAATTACAATGTTGGAGGTAGTTCTTAATCCCAATGAAGTGAGCAACAAAATAATTTTGATGAGGAAGAAGAACAAAATAATCAGGAAAATAACTTTAATAATACAAATGTTGATGAGGAAGAAGACATTGTTCCATTTTGAGGTCAAAATTTTAATTTGGTTGATGAAGCTGAAGCTTTTTATAGAAGATATTCTACAAAAAATGGTTTTGAGATAAAAATTGAAACTTCTCGTAAGCATGCTCATACAACATATCTTTGTTCTAGACTTTTTACTTGCATGAAAGCAAAAACTCCTATAGAACGTACAAATATTGGAGATAAAAATGTTCAAGTAGAAAAGGGTAAATGACAAAAAGTTTGTGTTGGTCGTTGTATGTGTAAGGCTAGAATGTACATTGTTCATGATAAAGGATTGACAAATGGAAGGTATCGGTACTTGAATTGAATCACAATCATTAACTAGTTAGCACGGGTAAGATAACTTTTATAGAAACTTATCGAAAAATTACTCCGGTGGCTAGAGACATGATAGATTTGTTCAATGGCTAGGGAGTGGGTCTGATAGACTTTATGGGTGTTTTTAAGAAATGTTATGGTGGTCGAGAAAATGTTTGGTTTTGTGATCGGGATATAAGAAATGTGATTTGAGGTCTTTCAAGTTCTTCAAATGAATTAGATGATGTGGCAGTGGCATTGCGTACATTAAGAAGTCTTGAAGTGAGTAGTTTAGGTCAATTCTTTCATCGCATCAAAGTTGAAGAAGAAAATCGTTTATCTTGTATTGTGTGGATCAACTCTAGAAGTATAATTGCATACAATAATTTCAGTAGTGTTATGGTATTTGGTACTACATACAAGACAAATAGGTACATGATGCCTTTAGCTCCATTCACAAGGTTAATCAACACTAGCAGTCGATTTTATTTGGTTTTGTATTGCTAAAAGATGAGATTGAGGATTCGTTTGTATAGGTTATGGAGACATGGCTAGAAGCGATGGAATACAAGGTACCTCTTACAATCATCATTGATAAGAACAAAGTAATGTCAAATGTGATTGCAAAGGCATTCCCTAATGCACATAATATTTTATGTCATTGGCATATAAGTCAAAAATTTCCTGAAACATTGAGTAGGATTTATGAAAATAATCCTACATTCCGTAATGATTTTAATACATGTATTTATTCTATGACTTTGGATGAGTTTGAATCTCTATGTGATAAGATGATGGATGCATATGACTTACATGATCATGATTGACTCAAATCAATGTATGCAATCAAAGTAAAATGGATAGGTGCATACATTAAGAGGTATTTTGCTGCAGGTATCACAATCACCAGGAGGAGTGAGTCAACGAATATTTTTTTAATGAATATGTCAATTCTAGTACAGGTCTTGAAGAATTTGTGGCCAAATCTCAAGAGGCAATCGATAAACAATTTTATCTCAAAAGAAAGGCTAACTATATAACTATTCATCGAAAATAAAATTTGTCTACAAAACTTGATATTGAGAAATATGCTTCTAAAACTTATACCGAAGAAATCTTCAAGAAATTTCAAAAGCAATTATTTGATTCTATGATGTTTAGGATTGTCAAGAACAAAAATACAAATTTAGACGAAGTTTGTAAGTTATACCATGTGTTCAAAGAAGAAAATGTGTATCACTATATCATTGTCAAAAACACTGTTGACGAAAGCTTGCATTACTGTTGTCAAATGTTTGAGCATGCAGGTATGATTTATTCTCATTTATTAAGATTTTTACAAAAAACAAATGTATTGGGATGATACCTGCAGACCTTATAAATTTGCAATGGACAATCAATGCCAACAAAATTTATGCACAAGAACCGCATCAGGCCACACAACAAAATGACATCGTTAATAAACCAGCTTTGCGCTTTGCTAGTTTGTGCAAAAAGCTAATGGGATTAGTAGTTAGCGGAGCAGTTTCTACTAGGGGTTATCAACATGTATCTAAGATGTGTGATATAAATTAGTCGCTTCTAGATGCATATGATCCAGATGAGCAAATTCAACCAGAAACTAATGTAGGGAATGGTGATGATGATGAAGAAAATGATGAAGAAATTCTACCTCCTATTACATCCCAACTAAAAGGAAGGAAAAAAGAAAAAAGAATCAAAAGTGGAATAGAAATTTGGGGAGATGCAAGAAGAGGGAGAAAATGTGCTATTTGTAAAGAATACGCAGACCACGATAAAAGAAAACATCATGCAGTCATGGCAGCAAGACAAAAATCACAAACATCATGAAATGAAATAATGATTGTAGTGAAATTTATTTTTTATGATTTAGCAAAAAAATGAGTGGATCAATGATTTATTTTTATATTGTATGAAAGGAGGAAATGAGTATGTCACAGGTTTGAAAATCATTGACTGAATTCATTTCTTGGAGTTCATCACCACATACTGTTAGGACAATATAAGCTCAAGTGTTTGGGGGGGCGGGGGGGGGGGGGGGGGTGAATGCAAACACTACAAAATTTTTGCTCTTTTTAAACTTCAGTTGTCCCTGATAGGAAACAGCTACAATGAATAGAAAAACTATAAAATATGAACACACATATTCAAGTTAAAATAGTTATATTAAAACATGATGTTTTTCTGGAAATCTGTATAATCACAAATGTGATTAAACAGCAACAAGATCTGTAATAGAATTACAGCTTTAAATTCACACTCACTAGCTTCTAATCTTTCTTTGAAATATTTCTCTCAAGATATATTACAAAGCTGCTCTAGTGATTTGTGTGCTTCGATGTTTGATGATCTGTTGGATTGATATACTTTCTGTAATGAGAACTCCTTTGCATATATAGAAGATCAATGGTTGAAAGCACATGCGAAGATGTGCTGCTCTTTTCAACTTAGCCGCATGTATGTCACATCATTGTCCTTTGGAAACTATATGTCAGACTGCTACTACTTTTGTTGCTTCATTTTCTTCCCCTGATCTGTGTGCATTTAATGTTTGAGAGTTCTCATTGGACCATAACAAACTTCAAGAAATATCTTTCCAGTTAATATCTCTTGTTTCTATAACAAGCTTCATTGATTTGAGTGTAAATCCTGATGACGGGTGCATGCTGTCATAACCATCCACTGACGACAAGCCCTAATGAACTTGATTAGTGCTTCTTAGATCCCCTGATGACAAGTCTTGTTAAAGACTGGATCAGGGCTTCAACCTTCACTTGAGTTTTACTCAGTGCTTCTTTGATCCACTAATGTTATAACCTGTAACATACACTGATGGCTTCCACTGATGCAGTGTTGAGCTTTCCCCTGACAGGTTACCCTGATGGGTTAGCCTGACACTGTCATATTCTGAAGTTTTACCGTGACAGATGAAATGTCTTGTTCATGCCCTGACGCGTTCACCTTGATGAGTTTGGCCAGCCACTGTCATACCCTGACATGTTCCCCTGATGGGTTGGTCTACCTCAGTCATCCCCTGACAGGTTCCCCTAACGGTTTCCCTTGACGGGTTCTCCTTGATGAGTTTGCTTTGACTGGTTCCCCTGACGATTCTTAATCAACGAAACTTTGTTTGGAATATCTGATGTGCAGAATACTTCGACTATTTTAGAGTAACATCAGACATTCCTCTTCACTTTATCAAGTCCTTTACATGTTCCATTTTACAACTTGTCTTGTGAAGTGTTTGATCATCCCCTGATGAATAAGTTTATCATCAGTGGATGCAAAACTTGTGTTGATATTAAGGTTTATAATGTACCTTAAGTATTTACAGATGCACAATTTATTCTCTAAACATCATCATCATTAATTAACTCTAACAATCTCCCCCTATTTATGTTTATCATTTTGATAACCATAAATTCCTAAAAGCACTGATGATGATGTCAAAACCAATACTAGATACAAGAAAGAATTGTGTATGAACTTATAAAAGAATTTATGTACAAGTATTTCCTATATCTATTACAACACAGATGTACATTTTTAGACATCAGGACCCCCTTTTCCTTTTGGCGGAGACAAAGGGCAATGGATGACTTGATTCAATCGGTTGAATGTCACTTCTAAGGCCTTGTCTCCTTTGCTCTGGGTTTTGGTCAGGAATCCTGAGTCTGTTGTCTTTTCCTCCTGCAAGCAGCTGATCCAACTCCTTCTAAAGAAGCCTTCTGAAGTTGACTATGTTGACATTTTTGTTGGATTCCAAAGCTTCAAGGACAGATTTAATCTCTTGAATGTTGGCTGCAGCAAGTTGTGACCAGTGGAAAGTAATGATCTCCCCCTTCTTGTTTTTGAACTCAACAACCATGGGGCTTGTGATCATTTTTGGATACTCTTTGAATTCTTTCACTGGTGGCATATCCCTTACTACAACATTCCCATCATCAGCTCTGGTTTCTTCAATCTCTTTGAGCACTATCTGAATCAGCAGGATTCTAAACTGGATGACATGTTCATTTTTGTGATAAGCAATTTGGCTTAGAATATGCATCGCTTCCTCCAGGTCGAGGCCATCAACATCTTTGATTTTAATACTCTTTTCATGCCCATCAGTGGATTTGTAGAATAGCCTTAATGGTCTTTCCAAAGCAGTGGGTCGGCTCCTTTCATCGTTGATGGCTTTCCTCAGCTTGTCGATCATCCCCCTTAAGTCTCTGTTGGCCTTTGAAGGTTTGGAGATCAGGTTTAGGATCAGTCCCAATTGTTCAACATCCATTCTCCTAAACCAGTCCATTGTAACATTGAATTCTAACCCACTCTTTAGTTGTACTGTCATCAGCTGATCCTTTTTATTATTGAACCTGACATTTATGCTTTTTATTGAGAACATAAATGTCAGGTTTTTGCGCCTTTCTTCTTTGAGGGATTCAGCTAGAGTGGGTGGACCATATGCTGTGGTTATAGGAGAAGGTGTTTGATCCTTGGCTTCAGATGACTTGGATTTGGTGACATCAGGGTCTTCGGTTTTGTCTTGGATTTTATCCCCTGATGCACCCCTGGGATTTTGAGAACTTTTTGGCTGAGGTTTCCTGGAGGTCCTGGGCCTGACACTCTTTTTCTCCTTTTCATCCTCCCATTCCTTTGCCAGTTCCCTCTCTTCTTCTTCTTGAAGTTGTTGTACATAAAGTGCATCAGCTTCTATGAGCTTTTTGTCCTGAGGGTAGACCAGCTCAACTTTCCCGTCAATCATAACTTCAACAGGGGTTGGAAAGTGGGTTGTCCTCATGGCATCTCCAAGTAGCTTAGGTCCTGATTGAGTGTTGGATTTCTTCTTTGGTTCCTCAATCAGGATGCCTTTGCCTTTGTCCTTGGGTTTAGGAGCAGGAACAAGAGCAGTCACATCCCCTGATGGATGACTTGTTGATTTCTCAGTAACATCCCCTGACGATGGTTTGGTAGATTTCTCCCCCTTTTTGACAGCATCATCAGTGGGAGTTAATAGGCGGGATGTGACTTGTAGCACTTTTTTTAGAGTGTCAGCCATGGATTTTTGCAGAGTTTCCATGTTGGTCAGCTGAGTGGTGAGATCAGCAAGCTTTTTGTCCACATTATCAGCTTGTTTCTTCATCCGAAGCAAGGTTTGGCTGGTGACTAGGGAGTTGACAACCTACTGTACATTGTTGATCTTATTTGTAAAATGTGTGTATAACTTCTTATTCTCAATATCTACAGACTGACCAATCATGATCTGTGATTTTAACACTTTGATCAAGATTGGATCAGTGGTCCTGGCGAGCTCTTGCTTCAATAACTGTACAGTGTCCACCATTTGATTCTGTTGAAAGTACAAATCAACTCCGATGAACTGGGAAAAATCATCTTGTGGAGCATCATCTTCATCACTTTCAGAGCTTGAAGTAGTATTTACAGTATCTGTGTTTTTTCTCTGTTCTTTATTTACAAGGATCTCATCCTTATCTCTCTCATTCTCTCCTTTTTCTTTGCCTTCTAAGGCATCACTCGTATCCTCTCCTTTTTCATTGCCTACTAAGGCAGTACTCTCTTCCTCTCCTTTTGCCAAAGTCCTCTCAGGGGATTGACTTTGCCTCTCTTCACTAAGTATTTTTCTCAGCCTCACTCAAAATTGTCCTAGAAGGGCTCCTATGGGCTGTAAGATCAGCTTCTATAGCCAGCTCAAGTAATTTTTGTGCAGATTTTGGTTCCACAGAAGTGATAGGAAAAGGAATGGAAGTAATATGTGTATTTACAATTGGAGAAGTATATGTTTCTACAGAAGAAGTATGTATAGGTGGGGGAACATAAAAACTTATTGCAGTAGTATACACATTAAAATTTATGTCCCATGTCTGATCAACGGTGATTGTATCAATGAAAAATGAGTCAGCCATTTTAGTGTGGTGACTATCAATCACTGTGTCAGGGAGTGTTGGCTCCTCCACAAATTGAGAAATTAGAGAATCTGATCTTATGACACTCAATGTTTGTGTCATAACATCTGAAGAAATTTGAGGAACATAGAAAGAAGGAAGTGGTGTAGATGGGAGTGTTTGCTGAATCACTGATCGAGAGGTGATTCATCAAAAGATGCTGTAGAAGAATGCTTATGACTCATGTCGATCTTATTGAGAAGCTTCTGAACTACAACATCTTGAGTGGTGTGTGCACTCACTATGTCAGATATCTGCAAGTGGCTCTCAGAGACCCTGATGTTAGTTTCATCAGAGTCCATGGTTAGTGTATGTGCCTCACTCACCTGTGTCCCTAGTTGGGGACTATTTTCAATAACTAATTCCTTTTGAGAAGAACTAGTTAGAAATATGTTTAATTCCTTATCAAAAGCAGTATCCTTTTGAGAGGATACTGCCTGGTCAAGCTGTTGGGTAACATTCGTGGCTCCCTTCTTCTTACGCCTGTAGCCAATCACTCTCTCTCCTTGCTCCCCCTCAGTTGATGTGGTAACTTCACTGGGTTTTCTTTTAATCCCAATAGTCTTTTGGGAGATTATGGGTTGGGCAATAGAGAGTGGTTGTGTTGAAATGAGTTGTTCTACTTGGGTAGACAGAGAAGTGGTTGTATTCTCTGTCATAGTAGATAAAGGTAAAGAATTTACAAGATGGGAAGTAGAGGGTGAAGAATTTACTACCTGTACCATATGCAGTGGAAGTGCAAATGGTACGGCTTGTTTTCCCAGTGAGATGCCGAGAACTTGTAGAAGGGGGGGGGGGGGTTGAATACAAGTTCTCTAAAATCTTTTCGAATTACTTGTTCTTTAAGAAATTAACTTTTCTTGCTGAATATAAAGAACAAGAACATGAATCAATTTATAAACAATTGCTTTATTGATCTACAATTGAATACAAATCCTAACAATTACAATAATGTAATCGTCAGCTTCTTTTCTATTCTGTATAGGAAAAGATACAAAACTATGAAAAACCTATACAGCTTCGAAGTTACAATTCTATGTAAAAAACTAATTATAGCTTTTCTCACAACTGAATTACTATTGACTCAGTTCCTATTCTGAACAAAATTCAGCTTCCTTATTCGAATCAAATACAATCTTTCCTTTTTGATAGGAACAAATTTCTGGTTAGTTTCCTTACCAGCTATGTCTTCAATAATATTTTACTTTACGTGGAAGACATTCCTTTTTAATTCGAACTCTGTATCTTTCAGGAAATAAATCACGATTAGTACCTGATGCTTCATCGTTAGTCTCTGGTGACGTCATTACTAGTCTCCGGTGCATTTAGTCCCTGATGACATCAGCTTGTGTAGACTCCGATAGAATTGTTTAATCTCTGACGCGTTAAGGCTTAGTCTCTGATGATGTCAGCTTAGTCTCTGATGCTTTTAACTTTAGTCTTCGATGACGTAAGCTTTAGTCTCCGACTCCTTTAAACTTAATCTCTGATGACTTAAGTCTTAGTCTCCGATAGGCAAAACTAGTCTCCGACAGATAAAAACTTTTTAGTCCCAGACCAATTCTCCTAGTCTCCGACAAGCCTTTTTGCAAATTCTAACGGATCAAATACACATCTTGACTTTTTGAAGCTTCGATACATCATTCTAGCAGTTACTTACAAATATGAAATAAGTTTATCTCTTTACAAATAATGAATAAATTACAAACAAAGAGATAACTGCTAGCTACAAAACTTCAGTGTTACTATTTAACACTTTCTATACATTTGTACTCTAAGTAATCTAAAGACAATCATCATCAAATGTTCTAAAACCTAACAATCTCCCCCTAATTATGAATATCAGAATGATAAGCATAATTTCAAGGTTGATGATGATGTCAAAACTAAATATTACAATTACTTAGAAAAAGAATAAAGAATTTCTAACTACAAATGTATTCTGAACTAAGATCTTTGATCTGTTGTTCAGCTTCCACCAAGACTCAGGTTTAAATCCTATAAGTCTGGCTTCAAAAATAAAAAAAATTACAACTTATTTCAACAAACAACTTCAACACAACAATTTTACCTCATTTTTCTTCAACAACTCCAGCCGTTCTTTCCTGTTTTTCCTCAGCAACTCCAGCCTATTTTTCAACAGATTTTTCAATACAAGCTCAATTTCTTCTTCAGCATCTTTGAGGAGAGTAAGAAATCCTTCAATGTGCCTCTCACTGATACTGTTAATGTCTCTGTTGTAGTCAAAGAAAACCTTCTCTCCATGAAAAGTCTCATACCACAATCCCAAAGGCTTAGACTTAGCTTCCGGTACTGAATCCACCTTATGTTCCATCTTCATCACCTTCTGAATTTGGCTTCGAAGTTTCATGTTGAGATTAGAAGTCTCAAGCACAACAGTCAGCAACCACTCCAGATCTTCTTTATTCTGTCCCTCCAAGGCTGGCTTTTCGAACATCAGAGACTCTCCATCTTTTAAAAAGACATGGAGAAGCTCTTCATTGTTTTTACCCTTGATAAGATCAATCTTCTTTGTACTTTTCTTCAGGGCCTTGATTATTTCTTCAGTGCTAGCCATTTCAACCTTATAGGACTTCCTTGATGAAACTGTTCGTGGTTTTGTTGATCCACTTACAGCTACCAAGGCAGTCTCAGTTGACCTTGGAGGATCTTGAGAGGTAGGCTTCTTAATGGTTGCCTTGATCACAGGTTTCTTTGCAGATTCCTGGACCAAAGGTTTCCTCCTTGACTTTCTTTCTGCCTCTTCCATCTCTTTATTTTTCTTTTTGGTAATGGCTACCTTCTATGCACTTGATCTCCTTGTTGAAGATTTCTTCTTCTTTGCCTCCTCCTCCTCCCTTGCTACTGCCATGTCCTCCTCCTCTTGAAGTTTCTGAGCTAATAATGCATTAGAATCTATTAATCTTTGATCACGAGGATTGACTAACTCAACTTTCCCTTCCACTTCAATTTCAATAGGAGTAGGAAAGTGAGCAGTCTTCATGGCATCTCCCAACAGCTTAGGTTGTCCTAGTTGAGTTGAAATCTTTTTCTTTGGTTCCTCAACCATGACTCCTTTGCCTTTGTCTTTTGATTTTGGGGCTTGTGCAGAGGAAGAAGGAAAAGTTGTTGTTGTTGCTGTTGTTGTTACTGTTGTTGGAATTGTTGTTGTTGTTGTTGCTGCTGCTGCAAGATCAGAATGCTTCTTTAGGATACTGTCCAACATTGCTTGCAATTCTACATCAAGGACAGAACCAGACTTGTGTGAATGTACATGAACAGTTTTGAATGGACCACTCTCCCCCTTTTTGACATCAGCATCTTGGAGTTTAGAGGAGGTGGCCAGTGTTGGAATTGTCTGTAGCAAAAGTTGTTCCATTCGATCTTGCTTTTGAATCAGGAGTTGGATATTTGCTTCGAGGGCTTGAAGTCAACTGTCAGTCTTGGACTTATCTTTGACTAATGAATCAATTGTTGTGAAAGTCCTCCTTGGTAAGTGTCCTTCATAGCACCTTCTAAGCTTGTTTGTCTCCAACTCCATCCTTTCCTTGATTTGCTGCACTGCACCATTGATGCCAGTAACCAAGAAGTGGTGAAATTTTGTGTGTTTCTTATCCACCTTGGTTACTTCTTCAAGAATGTCCTTCACGAATGGTGCAGCAGTAGTTGACCCTATGTTGGTCACATAGTCCTACCTCAACTGGGCGGCTGCTTCCTCCAGAGTGTTGGTATAAGAGGCATCAAGCCATTTATCAACATTATTCTCTGGAGCTTCTTCAGGCACAGGTTCATCTGCTAGGCTTGTCTTCAATGCAGAAATATGATCTTGTCTCTGTTGTAGACCATATAACTCTTCAAAATCAGCATTGGACATCTCAGATATGACTTGTAAAGCTGCATCCCCTGTGCTTGATCTAATCTCTGGTTCTTCTGTTTGGATATTGATGGAGGGAGCAGAAGAAACCTGAGCTTCTTGTGAGCTGGTTTCAGCAGGTTGTAAAAATATACCTGCTGAAAATTTCTCTCTTTTCTTTTGTTCAAGGATCTCATCCTTGCTCACACCCTCTCCTTTTGCCTGGGGTTGGGCACCCAGCTTCTCTTTCTCTCCTTTTTCCAAGCTATCTAAAGCTTGACTCTCTTGTATGTGTATGGTCTCTCCTTTTTCCAGGGCAGGAGCCTGACTCTCACTAATTATTCTCACAACCTCACTCATTTGGATGGTGTCACTCTGTCCTACAGAAGTGGGGGTTGGAGAGGTGCTTGTGACAGCATGGATAGGAGGTTCCCTTTGTATATCATGGGCTAGGGTTCTATCCATGGAATCTGTTTGAGAGCTTGTCTCGATTATTGGCTCCTCTTGGAAAAAATCAAGAGAATCAATCATATTTATATCAAAAGAATCAAGAGTGGGAGAAAAAGGAGAAGAATGTACAGTGGGGAGTGTTGGCTGTTCCTCAGATATTGAAAATTGAGGAACATCAAATAATGACTCTATGTGTGCACTCCTTGTGTCACTCTTTTCTTTTATTATCTCTCTTTGGGTTTCCTCTTGTTGGTGAACAAGAGGCTGTGCAGACTCTGTACAGTATGTTCTTGGTTGGGAACTTTCTTCAATGTCAACATCCTTTTGGGAGGATGGTGACAGTTCACTGTTTGTCCTTATAACCTCCAATGCTTTTTGAGAAGCACTGGATTGGGCTTGGCTAAGGGTTATAACTCTCTTCTTTCTCTGAAGTGGAACTTCAGCTTCTGGTTCTCCCTCATCCTCACTTGCTCCCTCAATTATTTTTCTTTTAATTGGGAGTTTTGTGATTGTTTTTGGTTTTACAACCACAGTCTGTTGAGAGACGGTTTTACAACCACAGTCTGTTGAGAGACTGTTGAGGGGGCTATGGACAGTTGATGTGAAGTGGTTGGAGGATTAATGGGGGTTTGGCTTTCAATATCCTCAAAAAATTGCAAAGAATAAAGATTTGGAAGCCTGTCAATGAGAATAGATCTCATGACAGGAGGAAAAAATGAAGGGACTCTTACATTTGCAGATTTATGCTTCACATCTGTAAATATTCTTTTACTCTGCAAAACTTGCATACCAGTAATATCAAGGTTAGGAATTAGATAATTAGTAATCATCATCAGAATCCTAGAATAATAAATTTTATTTTTACTAGTTTTAAGTTTTATCAACAAATTTTGTAGAATAAAGAGCCCAATGTTAAGATGTCTATCATACAACACACTAAAAGCGATTTGTTGTGTGAGTGTAGTGATAGCATCATAGCCACTGCACTTAGTAGAAAATGCTTTTGTGATTATGTCAAAAAATAGTGACCACTCTTGCCTAAGATGGGGTCGTGTTATAGACCCAACAGAAGTAATTTCTGCAGAATAATGTAAATTTTTAAACATAGAAACAATTTCTTCATCAGAAGCAAATGAGTCATAGTTTTCATGAACAGGTAAATGTAAAGCATTATTAACTACGATATGATCTATATTATAAACAGAGTTTGCATACTTGAAACTTACCACAGGGGAGGCAGTTTTCTCACCCTGGATGGTAGCAGAGGACCAGACAGCCGTAATAACCTCAGCGGCTTGAATGGGGGCTTCGTAAATGGCATACGCAAGACTGGAGTGTTGAAGGAAATCCACAAAGGGGTGGTACTGGGCCCTTATCAGCCACCCCTACATGATTTGTCTTAATGATATCAAAATCTCCAAACTTGAATAGAACTGTTTTAGCGGCCATTTTCAGAGATCTGTGAATTTTGGAAGAAAACTTGAAAAAGGGTTAAATTGCAGAGTTTTTGCAGAGAGAAAATAATTTCAGAGCTTGAGTGTTTGTAATTGCAAAGATGTTTGAATTTTGTTTTATCAAATTGTTTGAAACGTTTGCAATTCTTAAGGGTAGTGAACCGTTTTTGATCGTGGGAGAGTTAACTACCATATTACCCTCGATCGGAGATTGCCCTAATCTCTGGTAAGTTCACTTGTAAGAGACTAGAAGAAGATTAGTCTCTGATAGTGTTGACTATCGGGGACTAATGTAGTCTCTGATAATATTAACTATCGGGGACTAGTTAGTCTCTGATAGTATTAACTATCGGGGACTAGTTAGTCTCTGATAGTATTAACTATCCGGGACTAATGTAGTCTCTGATAGTATTAACTATCGGGGACTAAGGTAGTCTCTGATAGTATTGATTATCGGGGACTAAAGTAGTCTCTGATAGTATTAACTATCGGGGACTAAGGTAGTCTCTGATAGTATTGACTATCGGGGACTAAAGTAGTCTCTGATAGTATTAACTATCGGGGACTAGTTAGTCTCCGATAGTTCAATTTTTTAATTTAGTCAGGGACTAATTAAAAATAACTATCAGGGATTAAAATAGTCTCTTGCTTACTCTAGCTCATGTTATTCAATCCAGAAAATTAATTCTAGCTTCACAAATTCTGTTTAATTAAAAACAGCTACAATCCAGAAAATTAATTCTAGCTTCTAAAATTCTGTTTTAATAAAATAAAACAGCGTCTTTCTAGAAATTAAATTCTAGCTGCTAAAATTTTGTTTTAATAAAATAAAACAGCTTCTTTCCAGAAATTAAATTGTAGCTGCATACAACCAAACAACTTGTTTTAAAAAAAATTAATCAATTTTTAGAGGCATAATTCAACATTCCTAATTCAGAAACTAATCTAGAAAAGGTAGATTCATCTAAAGGTTTTGTGAATATGTCTAAAAGTTGTTTATCAGTTGTTACCCAGTGTAATTCGATATTACCTTCACTTACATGTTCTCTTATGAAGTGATATCTAATATCTATATGTTTTGTTCTTGAATGTTGCACTGGATTTTCTGTTATTGCTATGGCACTAGTATTATCACAATAAATAGGAATTTTGGATAATGACATACCATAGTCTAGGAGTTGATTCTTGATCCATAGGATTTGAGCACAACAACTCCCAACTGCGATGTATTCAGCTTCTGCTGTTGAAGTAGAAACTAAATTTTGTTTCTTGCTGAACCAAGAAACAAGTCTGCCTCCAAGAAGTTGCCAGCTTCCACTTGTGCTTTTCCTATCAAGCTTGCAACCTGCATAGTCAGCATCTGAATAACCGATTAGTTTAAAATCAGATTCTTTGGGATACCATAAACCAAGGTTTGGGGTACCCTTTAGATATCTGAGAATTCTTTTTACAGCAATCAAATGTGACTCTCTAGGGTCAGCTTGAAATCTAGCACATAAACATGTAGCAAACATTATATCTGGTCTACTTGCAGTTATATACAAAAGAGAGCCTATCATGCCTCTATAGCTAGTAGTATCAATTTTCTTTCCTTTTAAATCTTTATCTAGCTTAGTGGCAGTAGGCATGGGTGTTTTTGTAGATGCACAATCAACCAAATCATATTTTCTTAATAAGTCTTTGATATACTTGGACTGAATGATAAATATTCCATCAGTTGATTGTTTTATTTGCAAACCTAAGAAAAATGTTAATTCTCCCATCATACTCATTTCATATCTAGAACTGCATAAGTTTTGAAAATTTTTCACAAAGTTTTTCATTTGTAGATCCAAATATAATATCATCTACATATATTTGCACCAATATTATGTCTGAGCCTTGCTTTCTATAAAATAAGGTTTTATCTATGATACCTCTAACA
>CM025788.1:30998997-31012863 GCA_014636745.2 Centella asiatica
GGGGGGGGGGGGGGGGGGGGGGGGGGTTGAATACAAGTTCTCTAAAATCTTTTCGAATTACTTGTTCTTTAAGAAATTAACTTTTCTTGCGGAATATAAAGAACAAGAACACGAATCAATTTATAAACAATTACTTTATTGATTTATAATTGAATACAAATCCTAACAATTACAATAATGTAATCGTCAGCTTCTTTTCTATTTTGTATAGGAAAAGATACAAAACTATGAAAAACCTATACAGCTTCGAACTTACAATTCTCTGTAAAAAACTAATTACAGCTTCTCTCACAACTGAATTACTATTGACTCAGTTCCTATTCTGAACAAAATTCAACTTCCTTATTCGAATCAAATACAATCTTTCCTTTTTGATAGGAACAGATTTCTGGTTAGTTTCCTTACCAGCTACGTCTTCAATAATATTTTACTTTACGTGGAAGACATTCCTTTTTAATTCGAACTCTGTATCTTTCAGGAAATAAATCACGATTAGTCCCTGATGCTTCATCTTTAGTCTCTGGTGACGTCATTACTAGCTCCGGTGCATTTAGTCCCTGATGACGTCAGCTTGTGTAGTCTCCGATAGAATTGTTTAGTCTCTGACGCGTTAAGGCTTACTCTCTGATGACGTCAGCTTAGTCTCTGATACTTTTAACTTTAGTCTTCGATGACGTAAGCTTTAGTCTCCGACTCATTTAGACTTAATCTCTGATGACTTAAGTCTTAGTCTCCGATAGGCAAAACTAGTCTCCGACAGATAAAATCTTTTTAGTCCCAGACCAATTCTCCTAGTCTCCGACAAGCCTTTTTGCAAATTCTAACGGATCAAATATACATCTTGACTTTTTGAAGTTTCGATACATCATTCCAGCAGTTACTTACAAATATGAAATAACTTTATCTCTTTACAAATAATGAATAAATTACAAACAAAGAGATAACTGCTAGCTACAAAACTTCAGTGTTACTATTTAACACTTTCTATACATTTGTACTCTAAGTAATCTAAAGACAATCATCATCAAATGTTCTAAAACCTAACATGGCTGTATAGGACTTCTATATTATTTCTGCAAACAACTTCTTTGTTTGCTTGTATGTCTGTACAGGTGTATCATTCTCAAAAGAAAAATTAGTAATTTGATCTTTAATAATCATATACAAAAATCTAGCATAATAAACTTCAGATTTCCTAGAATTAAAACTACCTAATTTATTTACAAGGTCATCAAAAATTATTTTACCTATATTTATATTTACGTTTCTAATTATTGCATATGTTATTTTTAATGTTAAGGAGGTGATAACCTCAAAGTTAGAACACTTACCTGAGAACACCTTGGTGATGGTGTTAAAGAGGTAAGAGATCTCCCGCTTCACGTTCACCCTTTTTAGGTCCTTGAACTTTAACACTACGTTGGGAGCAGCGTTATAGCCCAGTTCCCTTAAGAAGTCTAGCAGTTCAGCATCACCAGGTACTTCCACCAGGTCTTGAGTAGGTAGCCCCAAAGCAGAATTAATTCTGGAAGGGGTTATTTTCCCTTTCTTAGAAGAAATCATGAATGAGATTCCCTTCACCACATCAGGCCTTGTAGTGGAGTACATGAACTTTGCACTGATCCAAAGTTGAGACAGTGTTTCCCCCGACATTTCATCATCAGTAAAGATTGCTTGACTATACTCCGAGTTGAGTAGATAGTTCAGTATTGGCTTAAAGCAATCATTTACCTCCTTAATGTCTGAGAAACACACATAGTTTGTGGGTGGGACAACTAGATTTCGTGGGATTTGTTGAGAGTTATTGGGTGCCATTGATGCTTTTGAAGTTTTGAAGATCTAGGGTTTCTGTGAAAACGAGAGAGAGAGAGAAAGAAAACTCGAGCAAATATCAGAGAAAGATTAAATGTTTTGAGGTGTTTTAGAAAGTAGGAGAGAAGAAGTATAAATACATGTTTTCCCAGTGAGATAGTCGAGAACTTGTAAAAGGGGGGTTGAATACAAGTTCTTTGAATTCTTTATGATTACTTGTTCTTTAAGAAATTAACTTTTCTTGCAGAATAAAAAGAACAAGAACTCAAATCAATTTATAAACAATTGCTTTTTATTTCTTTAACAATTGAGTACAAATTCTAACAATCACAACAATGTGATCATCAGCTTCTTTTCTTTTCTGTATAGTAAAGATACAAAACTATGAATTCTATACAGCTTCGAATTACAACTCTCTGTAAACATAATTACAGCTTCTATAAAAAAACTGAATTCTCAATTTTTCTTTTCTAAATCAATACTGATTCAGCTTCCTTATTCGAATTAAACACAATCTTTCCTTTTTGACTAGGAATAGATTTCTGGCTTGTTTCCTTACCAGCTACGTCTTCAATAATATCTTGATTTACGTGGAAGACAATCCTTATTCAATTTGAACTTTGTATCTTATCAAGAAATAAATCACGATTAGTCCCTGACGCTTCATCTTTAGTCTCTGATGACGTCATCACTAGTCTCTGGTGCTTTTAGTCCCTGATGACGTCACATTGTGTAGTCTCCGATAGAGTTATTTAGTCTCCGATGCTTTAAGACTTAGTCTCCGATCCTTTTAGGCTTAGTCTTTGATGACGTCAGCTTAGTCTCTGATGCTTTTACACTTAGTCTCTGATGACGTAAGCTTTAGTCTCTGACTCTTTTATACTTAGTCTCTGATGACGTAAGCCTTAGTCTCCGATAGGCAAAACTAGTCTCTGGTAGATAAAATCCTTAGTCTCTGACAAGTTTTCCCTAGTCTCTGACAAGCCTTTTTGTAAACTCCAACGGACCAAATACACACTTTGACTTGCTGAAGCTTTGATACTCCATTCCAGCAGTTACTTACAAATAAAGAATAACTGTATCTCTTTACAAAGAATGAATGAATTACAAACAAAGAGATAACTACCGGCTACAAAACTTCAGTGTTACTAATTAACACTTTCTATACATTTGTACTCTAACTAATCTAAAGACAATCATCATCAAATGTTCTAAAACCTAACAATACCCGCCTGTTGACGTTTGAAAATTGCTCCTAAAAACACGCAATCAGGGAGTCATTGCAGTTCTGTGATGACACGTCATTAGTGAGAGAAGAATATCCTGATGAGTTGTCATCACTTAACCGACCTTAACCCCCTGATGCAGTTAAAAACATTTTACCTTACTCTGTTGCTCTTTGTATATACATATCCTGATACTGATACATAAGTCGGATGTCCTGACACTGATTCGAAAGCAGGATACCCTAACCCTTATGCGCGAGTCTGATACCCTGACCCTGATGCGCGAGCCTGATACCCTGACCCTGATGCGTGAGCCTGATACCCTGACCCTGATGCGCGAGCCTGATACCCTGACCTTGATGCGTCTTGACGGAGACCCTGACCCTGATGCACCAGTCAAAAACAAGCACGACCAAACAAAAACACAAAATATACAAGTGTACATATACATATTTACATTTATAACATACATAACCACATATTAATTAATTTCATCAGGAACTTATGAAATGAGTTAGAAATACCAGAACTTAGGAATTTGACCCTGACCCTGACGCATAATTTACCATTCCCAACACTCCCACAACATTTGAAAACGTGGCTTCATCAAGAGCTTTGGTAAATATGTCTGCCAGCTGCTTGTTGGATGGTACAAATTGTAGTATGATAGTTCCATTCATAACATATTCTCTGATGAAATGATATCTGATTTCTATATGCTTGGTTCTAGAATGTTGCACAGGATTTTCAGCAATGGTAATGGCATTGGTGTTATCACACCTGATTGGAATTTTGTTGAAGTCCAGGCCATAATCCATTAACTGATTTTTCATCCATAGAATTTATGCACAACAACTTCCAACTACAATATATTCAGCTTCAGCAGTTGATGTTGAGATTGAGTGCTGCTTTTTGCTGAACCAAGATACAAGCCTTCCTCCTAGAAATTGACAGTTTCCTTTTGTACTTTTTCTGTCAATTCTGCATCCTCTCAGCATCAGAATATCCTAGCAATTCAAATCCAGACTCTTTTGGATACCAAAGTCCCAACTCTGTAGTGCCCTTGATATATCTCAAGATCCTTTTCACTGCAATGAGATGAGATTCCTTTGGGTCAGCTTGATATCTTGCACAAAGACATGTTGCAAACATTATGTCAGGCCTGTTGGCTATTAGATACAGCAATGATCCAATCATTCCCTTGTAAGTCTTCAAATCAACTTTCTTTCCATCCTTATCAGGGTCAATCTTGGTTGCAGTGGCCATTGGTGTCTTTGCTACTTTTGAGTCCTCCATATCAAATTTCTTGAGAAGTTCTTTGGCATATTTTTTCTGATGAATGAAAATTCCATCAGTGACTTGTTTGACTTGCAATCCCAAGAAATATGATAACTCACCCATCAAGCTCATTTCATACTTGCTTTGCATGAGTTTAGAGAACTTTTCACACAGTCTAGTGTCAGTGGATCCAAAAATAACATCATCAACATAAATTTGAACCAAAATCAGATGACCTTGATGTTGTCTAAAGAACAATGTTTTGTCAATGATACCTCTTGTGAATTTATTTTCCACCAGAAACTTTGACAATGTGTCATACCAAGCTCTAGGAGCTTGCTTCAATCCATAAAGTGCCTTTTCTAACTTGAACACATGATTTAGAAATTTTAAACTCTCAAATCCTGGAGGTTATTGGACATACACCTCCTGTTCCAATTTCCCATTGAGAAAAGCACTTTTCACATCCATTTGATAAACCTTGAAATTTGAATGTGTTGCATAGGCTAAGAAAATTCTTATAGCCTCAAGTCTGGCTACTGGTGCAAAAGTTTCATCAAAGTCAATCCTTTCTTCTTGAAGATATCCTTTTGCAACCAGTCTTGCTTTGTTCCTTATAACAATGCCAGCTTCATCCATCTTGTTCCTGAATACCCACTAAGTACCTATTATAATTCTGTCTTTGGGTTTATGTACTAGTTTCCATACTTGATTTATTTCAAATTTATTTAGCTCTTCTTGCATAGCCATTATCTAATCTGCATCTTGAATGGCTTCTTCAAACTTCTTTGGCTCTAGTTATGAAAGAAAGCAAGCGTACATGCATTCATTAGATGTTGTTTTTCTGGTTTGCACTTTCTTATTTGGGTCACCAATAATTAAGTCTTGAGAATGACTTCTGGCCCATTTGGGATTAGAGATGTATCTTGATAAGCTTTCTTGATTGACATCTCCTCCCCCTAAGTCTGTGCTCCCAGCTTCTGAAAACCCTCCCCCTGAATTAGTGCTTAATTCAAGGTTCAAGTTATCCCCTGATGGTGCATGCCCTGATGAATGATCCCTTGATGGAGTATCCCCTGATATGTTATCTAGGAAATTGACTCTATCATTGGAAGGGTCTTCTAAAGAATTTGGATTGACATCAAAAATGGATAAATTCTCCATTTGTCTGCACTCATCAGCTTCAATCTCTTGATAATCAGTTTCATCTTCATTTTCAAACCTGAGCTCTTCATGAAAACCAGGGTCTTCAAGTCCAGAAATCTCTTGATCATCAAAAGCTACATTTATGGACTCCATCACCACCTGAAGTCTCTTGTTGTAAACCCTGTAGGCCTTAGATGTCAGGGAGTAACCTAGGAAAATTGCTTTATCAGCCTTTGGATCAAATTTTCCTAAGGTCTCACCAAAGTTCCTCAAAGTAAAACATTTGCATCCAAAAACGTGTAGGAACTTGATACTTGGCTTTCTCCCTGTCATTAGCTCATATGGTGTCTTGTTGTGAGCTTTGTTGATTAAAGATCTATTTTGAGTGAAGCAAGCAGTGGAAATTGCCTCAGCCCAAAAATAGGTGGAAATCTTTGCCTCTGCTAGCATTGTTCTAGCAGTT
Organism: Centella asiatica; assembly: GCA_014636745.2. Lineage (NCBI taxonomy): Eukaryota > Viridiplantae > Streptophyta > Magnoliopsida > Apiales > Apiaceae > Centella > Centella asiatica. Next base: position 31,004,923 of record CM025788.1, read on the forward strand.
TCTATCAGGGTTCTATTCTTCCTTTCCACTACACCATTCTGTTGAGGAGTCCTTGGAGCAGAAAATGTATGATTGATGCCTTTCTCCACGCAAAATCCATTAACAGCTGCATTCTTGAATTCAGTTCCATTGTCTGTCCTCAACATCCTAACCACTGACCCTGATTCAGTTTCTACTTTCTTGATATGGTCAATGATTTGTTGAGGTACTTCTGATTTAGCATTTTGAAACTTCACCCAAGTGTATCTGGTGTAGTCATCCACAATGACCATTGCAAATCTTTTCTTTGACACTGACATAATATTGACAGGCCCAAAGAGATCCATATGTAGCAATTGAATTGGATCTTTAATCATTGTGGCTTCCTTGCTGACAAAGGATGTTTTCCTTTGTTTCCCTTGTTGACAAGCTGAACATAACCCTTCCTGAATAAACTCCATTTGGGGTAGTCCAGTTACCAACCCTCTCTTCACTAAATCATTGATAGATTTGAAATTCAGGTGACAGAGCTTCTTGTGCCATAACCTGCTTTCATCAGGAGTTTCCTTGTTGTAGAAACATGATTCTCCACTTATTGAATTGAAATTAGCAACATAGAGATCTCCTTTTCTTATCCCTGACAAAACTAGCTTCCCATCATCCTCATTTGAGATCAAGCACTGATCCCCTTTAAAGGAAATGATGTAACCTTTGTCACATAGTTGACTTATGCTTAATAAATTGTGCTTAAGCCCGTCAACTAGTGCTACATTTTAAAATAAGACATTCTCATTTGCTGCTTTGTCATAGCCAAGTGTCAGTCCTTTGCTGTTATCACTGAATGAAATCATTGGACCATTCTTCTCTTGAAATTCTGTGAGCAGGGCTTTGTTTCCTGTCATATGCCTTGAGCAGCCACTGTTTAGAAACCAGATATGACTGCTTTTAACTTTTCCCTGCACAAAAAAAATATTTAATTGGTTTTTGGTACCCAATTGGTTTTCGGTCCTCTAGGTTTAGTCACAGTTGTAGGTAAAACAGCCTTTTCTTTAATTGTGACTTTTGGTTTTGGCAAATTTAAAACTTTCTCCTTTTTAAGAGCTTCAATATATGTTTTTCATTTCTCAACAGTTATTTTGCCTTTTTCCTTGGAGGACCAAGCTTTAACAGTTGGTAAATCATCAGCATATAAAATTGTTGTTTTCCCAGTAAGATGGCCTAGAACTTGTAGAAGGGGGGTTGAATACAAGTTCTTGCAACTTTTTCGAATTCCTGTTCTTTAAGAAATTGACTTTCTGCGGAATATAAAGAACAAGATCAAAACTTTATAAACAATTGCTTTTATTGATTTAACAATTGATTACAAGTTTTCTAACAATCAAAACAAGCTTTTGATCGTCAGCTTCTATTCTGTATATTTAGAGATAATACAACCCTTTCAATTCTCTATGCTATACAGACACACACACTTTTTTTTTTCGAATTCCAATTCTGTAATTTATAATTACAGCTTCTAAAACTAAGTTTACAAAAAACCTAGCTTCCTAATTCAAATCAAATACAATCTTTCCAATTGAAAGATTTCTAACAAGTTTCCTTGTCAGCTACGTCTTCAATAAAGTCTACGTGTTCATGGAAGACTTTCCTTCTTTGATTTGAACTCTAACTCCATCAGCGATTAAGTCCTCGACTAATCTCCGATGGCTTCTTTAATTAGTCTCTGATCACTTCGAGTAATCTCCGATGCTTTAATAAATTAATCTCTGATTACCTCGAGTAATCTCCGATGCTCTGGCTTTAGTCTCTGGTGACGTCAGCTTTTAATCTCCGAAGTATTGTGTTATTCTCTGATGACGTCAGCTTTAATCTCTGACTCTTTAATTACAATCTCCGATGACGTAAGCTTTAATCTCCGATGACCAATCCTTCAATCTCCTATGAACAAATCTTTAATCTCCGATGAAGGATTTCTTCAATCTCCGATGGGCAAAGTCCAATCTCTGATGAACAAAACTTTAATCTCTGATGGACTTTTTCCCTTAATCTCCGACAAGCCAAATTTAATCTCCGAAAGACTAATTAACTTAAAACAACTTGTTGAACAGACTCAACAAGTATTCCAGCAGTACATACAAGTAAAATGAATCTATCTCTTTATTAAAATGACTAAATTACAACCAAGAGATACTACTGCTAGCTACAAAACTAAAGTGTTACAAACCAACACTTTTCTATACATTTGTATTCCTAAGTATTCTAAAGACAATCATCATCAAATGTTAATAAAACCTAACAATTGTGTTAGCTAAAATTTGTGGTTTCTTTTTGCATTGAAAAGAAAGATGATTATTGTTACCACAATTCCAGCACACTTTCCTAGGGGCTTCATGAATGGAAGTGTAATTACTATCCTTGTTTACACCTAGCTTTCCATTCCTATTCTTTTTACTATCCCGTGACAGGCCTTTTTCCCTTGAAGGGCTACGATGGCCTGATGCACTCTTTCCCTCTGATGACTGTGAATCCACTGATGCACAGTCTGGTTCTTTTCTGATTGGAGGTTTGAGTGCTTTGGCAAGAATAGGTTTTTTGCCACTCCTACCACTTGTGGATGTTTCACTTATCGGGAAAACATTTCCTTTTTCTAACTTTGTTGCAGCCTTTACAAACTTGATAGGTTGTATTGGCCCTTTTCCAAAGCTAGCTGCAATTTTAACCTCAATGGGAGGTTGCTTCACTAGAGTCTCTCCATAGCCTAAACCAGATTTGGGACCAGATTTTTGACTGTTTAATTGATCCTCTAGTTTTTTGCTAGACTCATTCCATCTCTTTATGACTTCCTTTTCTTGACTTAGAAGATTTGAAGTCCATTCCTCTCTTTTGATAGCACAGTCAAGAAGATTTTTTGTTCTTGAGAGTTCTTTTTCAAGATTCTCAAATCTGGAGAGTTCTGATTCTAAGAGAGTGTTTCTTGCAGTCAAAAGCTCATTTATTTTCTGCACTCTCTCAGTTTTAGCTACTGCACTCCTCAGGGTGTCATAGAGATCTTTTATCTCACAAGTCATTTCCTTAACAGTTTTACCACAATCAATTTTAGACATGTTAGAGGAAATTTCAATACTTACTTGTGAGCTGCTACTGTCAGTGGATGAGGCCATCAGGGCTAGGTTGACATATTCTTCAGCATCTTCTTCATCCGAGTCAGCCCAGTCCTTTCCCTCTGCAATATATGCTTTTCCCTTCTTGTTTGCATTAAGAAGGTCAAAGTATTTCTTCTTGTAGTCCACTTCAGCTTCCTTGTTTCTGGATTCACCTTCTTTTGTGGCCTTGCGACACTCATTTGCGAAGTGGCCCATCTCATTACACTTGTAGCACTTTATTCTAGATTTGTTAATAAAGTTTTTAGTACTACTAGGCTTCCTTGCTGAAAATCTTTTGGAACCCGCAGGCTTTTGGAATTTCAGCTTGGAAAACCTTTTTGCAAGAAAGGCCATGGTTTCATCCAGCTCCTCTAACTCTTCAGGAGTATATACATCATCCTTGGAGTTAGCTTCGTTGTCCCCTTCAAGTTCAGCATCTCCTAGTTGCTACTTCATCAAGACACTTGGTCTTGTTTCTGGTTTGTCCTTCGTGGCAGCCATCAGGGCTACAGATTTAAGCTTTCTAGCATCCCCTGACATTTCAGATCTTTGTTGAACCTCTAGTTCATATGTCTTGAGAGTTCCATATAGCCTATCCAAGTCTAGGAGATTCATGTCCTTGGATTCCTTGATAGTTGTAGTCTTAGTTTCCCATGATGTGGGAAGGGCTCTCATGAACTTCCTGGTCACATCTTTATTTGCATATGCCTTCCCATATAATCTCAGGCCATTTACCGACCTGTTAAATCTGTCGAACATTTCAGTGAGTGTTTCCCCACATTTCATTGTGAACCACTCATATTGTTGTGTCAACAACTGCAGTTTGTTTTCCCTCACTTCCTCCGTTCCATCACAAAGGATTTGTATGGTATCCCATATGGATTTAGACGTTATAAGATTCATGATACTATTCAGCATATCATCATCTAAACCATTATATAGGATCCCTATGACTTTGAGATCCTTTTTCACTTTCTCTCTTTCCTCGAGTGTCATTTCGTCAGTCGTCTTTGGGACTAATTTTTCAGGAATAGTGACTCCATTAACCACCTCCTGAGGAATGAGCTTCTTTGGGATATGAGGGCCTTCTTCTAAGATTTGAAGATATTCATCATCGATTGGTCTAAGATGAATTGTCATGCGTTGTCTCCAGAAGAAGTATTTTCCCCTTTCCAACATAGGGACTTTACTGTTTCCAGCTTTGTTGGCCATATATAATGATCGTTTTTAGCAAGTGTAATCTCCTAAGAGGCTCTGATACCAATTGTTAGGACAATATAAGCTCAAGTGTTTGTAGAAGGGGGGGGGGGGGGGGTGGGTGGGGGGGATGAATGCAAACACTACAAACTTTTTGCTCTTTTTAAACTTCAGTTGGCCCTAATAGGATACAATGAACAGACTATAAAATATGAACAGACAGATTCAAGTTAAAATAGTTATACTAAAACTTGATATTTTTCTGGAAATCTGTATAATCACAAATGTGATTAAACAGCTACAAGATCTGTAATAGAATTACAGCTTCAAATTCACACTCACTAGCTTCTAATCTTTCTTTGAAATATTTCTCTCAAGATATATTACAAAGCTGCTCTAGTGATTTGTGTGCTTCGATGTTTGATGATCTGTTGGATTGATATACTTTGTGTAATGAGAACTCCTTTGCATATATAGAAGATCAGTGGTTGAAAGCACGTGCGAAGACGTGCTGCTCTTTTCAACTTAGTCGCATATATGTCATATCATTGTCCTTTGGAAACTATGTGTCAGACTGCTGCTACTTTTGTTACTTCTTTTTCTTCACTGATCTGCGTGCATTTAATGTTTGAGAGTTCTCATTGGACCATAACAAACTTCAAGAAATATCTTTCCAGTTAATATCTCTTGCTTCTATAACAAGCTTCGTTGATTTGAGTGTAAATCCTGATGACGGGTGCATGCTGTCATAACCAGCCACTGACGACAAGCCCTGATGAACTTGATCAGTGCTTTTTGGTTCCCTGGTGACAAGTCTTGTTAAAGACTAGATCAGGGCTTCAACCTTCACTTGAGTTTTACTCAATGCTTCTTTGATCCACTGATGTTATAACCTGTAACATACAATGATGGCTTCCATTGATGCAGTGTTGAGCTTTCCCCCTGATGGGTTACCCTGATAGGTTAGCCTAACACTGTCATACTCTAAAGTTTTACCCTGACAGATGAAATGTCTTGTTCATGCCCTGACGTGTTCACCCTGATGAGTTTGGCCAGCCACTGCCATACCCTGACGCGTTCCCCTGATGGGTTGGTCTGCCTCAGTCATCCCCTGACAGGTTGCTTTGACGGTTTCCTTTGACGGGTTCTCCCTGATGAGTTTGCTCTAACTGGTTCCCTTGACGATTCTTAATCAACGAAACTTTGTTTGGAATATCTGATGTGCGAAATTCTTCGACTATTTTGGAGTAACATCAGACATTCCTCTTCCCTTTGTCAAGTCTTTTAGATGTTCCATTTTATGACTTGTCTTGTGAAGTGTTTGATCATCCCCTGATGAATAAGTTTATCATCAATGGATGCAAAACTTGTGCTGATATTAAGGTTTATAATATACCTTAAGTATTTACAGATGCACAATTTATTCTCTAAACATCATCATCATTAATTAACTCTAACACATACTGTATCAGCATATACTGCATCAGCAAATAATATTAGTTCATCACAATCTCTAAATGACTATATAATAACCTCTACAGTAACATTTAATAATTATTATGCAATTTTAAAATATTAAAAATACATAATAAATATCAAATATTTGAAACTTATTAATTAAATTCATTCCTTGGTGAATATCAGTAGTTATTACTTCATGAGCACATCATATTAGTTCATCAACAGATAATATTAGTTCATCAGCACATACTGCATCAACAGTTATTACTTCAATAACAGATAATAGTAGTTCATCAATACATACTGCTTTAGTAGTTATTACTTCATCAGCATATAATAGTAGTTCATTAGCACATACTGCATCAACACATTATATTAGTTCATCAACACATACCGCATCAAGAGTTATTACTTTATCAGCAGATAATAGTAGTTCATCAACACATGCTGCATCAACAATTATTACTTCATCAGTAGATAATATTAGTTCACTAGCACATACTGTATCAGCAATTATTACTTTATCAGCAGATTATAGTGGTACATCAGCACATACTATTAGTCCATGAACACATACTGCATTAATAGATAATAGTAGTTCATCAACACATATTACATCAATAGTTGTTACTTTATCAACAATTATCTCTATAATAACTATAGAATAATAAAAATCTCTATAACAACTAAATAATAATAAAAATCTCTATAATAACCAGATAATAATAAAAATCTCTATTGTTAGGAATTATAGCATTTGATGATGATGTATAACACTTAGAATTGTTAAAATTTTGTAAATGTACAAGTACCTACAGTAATGCACTATGAGAATCTACTATCAAGAAACTGCAGGAAAGCATCAGAAACTATAATGAATACACTTGGAGAGTTCAACAAATGTCAAAGTTGATCAAGCAAAATTAGCCCATCGGAGACTAAGAGCCTATCGGAGACAAAGTTTTTTAAACTGTCGGAGACTAAGTTTTGAACTGTCGGAGACTAAGTTTTTGAACTGTCGGAAACTAAGTTTTTGAACTGTCGGAGACTAAGTTTTTGAACTGTCGGAGACTAAGTTTTTAAACTGTCGGAGACTAAGTTTTTGAACTCTCGACTGTCGGAGACTAAGCTTTTGAACTGTCGGAGACTAAGCTTTTGAACTGTCGGAGACTAAGTTTTTGTCTGTCGGAGACTAAGTTTCTGTCTGTCAGAGACTAAGTTTCTGTCTATCAGAGACTAAGTTTCTGTCTATCAGAGACTAAGTTTTGGTCTATCGGAGACTAAGTGTTTGTTCATCAGAGACTAATGTTGAAACAACTAGAGACTATCCATCAGAGAATAAATTTCCACTTACATAAGGGATGACATATGGCTAAAGACGGTGGAAATAAGATAAGGATGGTTGTCCAATAAGGAGAGATTGGCTACCAAGGAAGTTTCAAGGAAATAAGTTATACACACACACACATCAAGTTGCAAGTATGAAACCTGCAACGCCACAAGAATGAAACCTACAAAACAGCAACTTGAAATACTACAGAGACAACTTATAACAACTTGAAGCAAGAAGTTCATTGAAGCTGGACTAATTAGGTCCAGAGAAGCCCACAAAGATAAGATATATATTGCTGATATCTTATCTTGGGAACTCCAAGAAGAAAAATGGAAGCTGGTGCAGTGAATATACACCAGAAAAGTCACATAAACAGGCTGACATCTAAAGGAGGCTGAATAATGAAGAAAGTTGTGTGACAAAGCTACAAGTACCAATAAACTACATAGATATTTTTGGTAAACAGCTCAGAATAAAAGCTTGGAGTATATGGAAGTTGTGTCTATAAATAGACATAGAGCAGCTCAGGTAAGATATCTGAGAACTCTGAGTTTAACAACAAGAATACATCTTATCTCAGATCAAATATCTCTCAGAACAACATTTTCATACATATTTAGAGAGTTAGCAGCTGTAATTAGGTTTACAGAAAGAAAAGCTAGAAATCATATTCTAGTAAGCAGCTGTTGTTTTCAACAGAATTGTTAGAAGCTGGTCATTCAAACCAGTGAGCTTTTGTAATATTTCATTCTTTTATAAAAGTTCAAAAACACTTGCGATATATTGTATTCTTTCATTTCCGCAACTTGTTATACAGTATATTCACTAAAC
>CM025788.1:31012963-31033720 GCA_014636745.2 Centella asiatica
TTCCCCCCCCCCCCCCCCCCCCCCCCCCCCTTCTACAAACGATGTTGTGGGACAAACAATTGATATCAGAGCCTATTGATTAAAACAACAATCAATAGATCAAAAGATGGGACAGAAGGATGGAAATGTCAAAATTCTAATACTAAAAAGGGAAGAATACTTCTTGTGGAAGAAAAAAATGTTTTTACATTTGGAATCAACTGATTCTCAATATGCTGACATACTTAATGATCGACCGGTTATTCCCACAAAAGTTGTGCCACAAGGTATTGTTGATGGCATTCCAACTCCAGAAACATTTGTACCTAAAAAGCCAAATGAGCTCTCCAAAGAAGAAAAAAAGGAAGTCCTGAAAGACAGAAAAATCATGAACATCCTCTACATTGGGTTGGATAATGATATGTTTAACAATGTCATCAACTGCCAAAGTTCCAAGGAGATATGGGAAACCATTCAAATATTATGTGAAGGAACTGAAGAAGTACGAGCCAACAAAAGATCATTACTCTTCCAACAATATGAGTACTTCACTGCCAAATCTGGAGAATCTATTACTCAACTATATGATAGAATCAACAGACTCATCAATGATCTTAGATTGCATGGGAAAGTCTATGAGAATATAGACATAAATATCAAATTCATACAGTCACTTCCACAGTCTTGGGATGCCAAAACAACTGCTGTAAGAGAAGCTAAGGACATGAATACCATGTCTTTGGACAAGCTCTATGGTAATCTCAAAACATATGAGCTTGAAGTGCAACAAAGAAACATGCTGAATGCTGACTTCAAGAAAGAGAAGTCTATTGCTTTTACAGCAGAAATAAGTAGAATGAAGCTTGATGGGAAAAGAGTTCTCATTAAGGAATCAGATTCTGATCAAGAATCTGATAAAGAAGCTAAAGATGTAGAGGAAGAGGAAGAACTCTACACACCTGAAGATTTAGAAGACATTGATGAAGTTCTTGCTTTAATAGCTAGAAAATTCAAAAAGCTTAAATTTGCCAAGAGAAAGCCTGGATTCAACAATGTCTTTTCATCAAAGAAAGAAAGTCAATCTGGCAAGGTTGATAGATCTAAGTTTAGGTGCTTCAAGTGTGATGCTCTTGGACACTTTGCTAGTGAGTGCAGGAAGCCCAAGTCTGACAAAAAGGCAAGGGAGCCCAGGGATACTACAAGAGATGTGGATTACTATAAAAAGAAATACTATGATTTCCTCAACAGCAGCAAGGGCAAGGGAAAGACATTGATCACAGAAGGCAAAGATTGGGCTAATTCAGAATCAGAGGATGAAGAATTTGTCAACATGGCACTGATGGGTAACTCTTCTGATAACAGTAACACTTCTAGAAGTCCAAATTCCAAGAACTCCAAGGTAACTGACTTGACTATTTCTTCTACTATGTCATTATCTGATTGCCAAGAAAGCTTAACTAACTTGTGTAAAGAAATGTACCATTTAAAAGGAACACTTAGATGCTCAGTAAAAGAAAATGCTAGACTCATTGAAATCATTGATCAGTTAAAGAATAGAAATTCTTTCTTAGAGTCTGAACTAGGTGTTCTTGAACAAGTCAGAAAAGAGTGCAAAAAGACACAAGATGATCTTGCATGTGCTAAACAAATAGAACAATGGCTAAGAGCACAACTTAAGAAAGAGCAGGACATCATAAAAGAATGGACCAACTCCTCTAAAATTGTTAAGGAGACAATAGAAAAATATAGCACCTGTCAAAATAAAGGGCTAGACTATAATAGTAAGGTCCAAGGTAAGCAGCCTGTGATTGATGAATTGCCAATTACTGGAAATGATAAATCTAGCACAAGTAAAAGTACTCCAGTAGCTACTGCTCCTATCTTTAAAACGATAAAATTTGTTAAGGCAGGAGCTACCGAAGAAAAATCAAAGGAGACTATGCTAGAACAAAGAGTTAGTGAGCTGGAAAAGAAATTAAATGATTTCAAGGCCAAAAGCTCTAATCCAAAATCCACTCACTCATCAGAGGTTAAGTTAAAAAATAATAGGAATGGTAAGGAGGGAATTAACAATTATACTAATTATATTCCTATTATTAATGCACCTAGGAAACATTGTTGGAAGTGTGGAAATCCCAACCCCCTTGCTTTTAAGTGTAAAAATATCCCTAGGAACTTGCATGCTAGAAACTTACCTTCTGATAAAAAGAAAAAGTTAACTGTTAAAAACCAATCAAATGTTCATAAGGTTAAAAACAGTTATCTGAAAGTTAAGGCAAAAATCTGATACACCTAAGGCTAAGAAGAAAGTTATTTCTTCTAAGCAGTGGGTGATAAAGAAAGATAAAATTGAAAAAATCCTTAACAATTGCTAATTTAAACCTTAAAAATGACAATGGACCCAAGCAAGTCTGGGTTCCTAAATTAACTTAGCTGTTTACTGTGTACAGGGTACAAAGAAACAGATTTGGTTCTTGGATAGTGGCTGTTCAAGACACATGACAGGAGACAAGACACTGCTAACACAATTTGAGGAGAAAGTTGGCCCACGTGTTTCTTTTGGAGATGACAGCAAAGGATATACATTGGGATATGGTAAAGTCACAAATGGAAATGTCATCTTGGATAATGTAGCACTAGTTGATGGTCTTAAGCACAACTTGCTCAGTATCAGCCAACTGTGTGACAGAGGTTACAATATTGCTTTTAAGGATGAACATTGCTTGATAAGTAATAGTAAAGATGGAAAAATAGCTCTATCTGGAGTTAGAAAAGGTAACCTCTACATAACTGACTTTTGTTCTTCAAATAAATATCAATTCACATGCTTTTACAGTAAAGCATCAGTGGATGAAAGTTGGCTATGACATAAGAAGCTTTCTCACCTAAATTTCAAGACAATCAACACTTTGGTGAACAAAGAATTAGTGACAGGTCTTCCACAACTGGAATTCACTCAAGATGGCTTATATGGAGCATGTCAAAAAGGGAAGCAAAAGAAGACTTCCTTTAGGAGCAAAGAGATATCATCAATAACAAGTCCAATACAACTTCTTCACATGGATCTATTTAGACCTGTAAACATTATGTCTATCTCAAAGAAAAGGTATGCTCTGGTGATAGTTGATGATTTCACCAGATACACATGGGTAAAATTTCAGCATACCAAAGATGAAGCAGCTCAATTGGTGATTGATCACATCAAGAAAGTGGAAACTGAATCTGGGCTGACTGTCAGAGTTCTAAGAACTGATAATGGAATAGAATTCAAGAACTCCAAATGTTAGAGTTAATTAATGATGATGATGTTTAGGAAATAAATTGTGCAACCGTAAATATTTAAGGTATATTATAAACCTTAAGATCAGCACAAGTTTTGCATCCACTAATGATAATCTTATTCATTAGGGGATGGTCAATCACTTCACAAGACAAGTCGAAATATGGAACATTTGAAGGACTTGACAAAGTGAAGAAGAATGTCTGATGCTACTTCATAACAGCCAAAGTATTCCGCATATCAGATATTCTAAACAAAGTTTTCTTGATTAAGAACCGTCAGGGGAACCCATCAGGGGAAACTCATCAGGGGAACTGATCAGGGAAAACCCATCAAGGGAACCGATTAGGGGGAACATGTCAGGGGATGACGAAGGCAGACCAACTCGTCAGTGTGGGACTTCAAGTTATGATAGTGTCAGGCTAACCTATCAGGGTAACCCGTCAGGGGAAAAGCTCAACACTATATCAGTAGAAGCCATCAGTGTGTGTAGATAGTCATAACATCCGTTGATCAAGAAGCACTGAGTAAAACTCAAGTGAAGGTTGAAGCCCTGATACAGTCTGTAACAATCAGGGGATCCAGAAGCACTTATCAAGTCCATCAGGGCTGGTTGTCAGTGGATGATTATGATAGCATGCACCCGTCATTAGTTCTTACACACAAATCAACATAACTTGTTATAGAAGCAAGAGATATTAACTAGAAAGATATTTCTTGAAGTTTGTTATGGTCCAATGAGAACTCTCAAACATTAAATGCACGTAGATTAGGGGAAGAAAAAGAAGCAACAGAAGTAGCAGCAGTCTGACACATAGTTTCCAAAGGACAACGATGTGACATATATGCGGCTAAGTTGAAAAGAGCAGCAAGCCTTCGCACGTGGTTTCAACCACTGATCTTCTATATATGCAAACGAGTTCTCATTCCACAAAGTGAGATCAATCCAATAGTATGAGTGGTTCACAATGAAATGTGGGGAAACACTTACTAAAATGTTCGACAGATTTAACAGGTCGGTAAATAACTTGAGATTATATGGGAAGGCATATGCAAATAAAGATGTGAACAGGAAGTTCATGAGAGCCCTTCCCATATCATGGGATCCTAAGACTACAGCCATCAGGGAATCCAAGGACATGAATCTCCTAGACTTGGATAGGCTATATGGTACTCTCAAGACATATTAACTAGAGGTTCAACAAAGATCTAAAATGTTAGGGGATGCCAGAAAGCTTAAATCTGTAGCCCTGATGGCTGCCACGAAGGACAAACCAGAAGCAAGACCAAGTGTCTTGATGAAGTAGCAACTCAGAGATGCTGAACTTGAAGGGGACAACGAAGCTGACTCCAAGGATGATGTATATACTCCTGAAGCGTTAGAGGAGCTAGATGAAACCATGGCCTTTCTTGCAAAAAGGTTTTCCAAGCTAAAACTCCAAAAGCCTGCGGGTTCCAAAAGATTTTCAGTAAGGAAGCCTAGTAGTACTAAAAACTTTATTGACAAATCTAGAATAAAGTGCTACAAGTGTAATGAGATGGGCCACTTTGCAAATGAGTGTCGCAAGGCCACAAAAGAAGGTGAATCCAGAAACAAGGAAGCTGAAGTGGACTACAAGAAGAAATACTTTGACCTTCTTAATGCAAACAAGAAGGGAAAAGCATATATTGCAGAGGGAAAGGACTGGGCTGACTCGGATGAAGAAGATGCTGAAGAATATGTCAACCTAGCCCTGATGGCCTCATCCACTGACAGTAGCAGCTCACAAGTAAGTCTTGAAATTTCCTCTAACATGTCTCTAATTGATTATGTTAAAACTGTTAAGGAAATGGCTTGTGAGATAAAAGATATCTATGACACCTTGAGGAGTGCAGTAGCTGAAACTGAGAGAGTGCAGAAAATAAATGAGCTTTTAACTGCAAGAAACACTCTCTTAGAATCAGAACTCTCCAGATTTGAGAATCTTGAAAATGAATTCTCAAGAACAAAAAATCTTCTTGACTGTGCTATCAAAAGAGAGGAATGGACTTCAAATCTTCTAAGTCAAGAAAGGGAAGTCATAAAGAGATGGAATGAGTCTAGCAAAAAACTAGAGGATCAATTAAACAGTCAAAAATCTGGTCCCAAATCTAGTTTAGGCTATGGAGAGACTCTAGTGAAGCAACCTCCCATTGAGGTTGAAATTGCAGTTAGCTTTGGAAAAAGGCCAATACAACTTATCAAGTTTGTAAAGGCTGCAACAAAGTTAGAAAAAGGTAATGTTTTCCTGATGAGTGAAGCTTCCACAAGTGGTGGGAGTGGCAAGAAACCTATTCTTACCAAAGCACTCAGACCTCCAGTTAGAAAAGAACCAGACTATGCATTAGTGGATACACAGTCATCAGAGGGAAATAGTGCATCAGGCCATCGTAGCCCTTCAAGGGAAAAAGGCCTGTAAGGGGATAGTAAAAAGAATAGGAATGGAAAGCTAGGTGTAAACAAGGATAGTAATTACACTTCCATTCATGAAGCCCCTAGGAAAGTGTGCTGGAATTGTGGTAACAATAATCATCTTTCTTTTCAATGCAAACCACAAATTTTAACTAGCACAATTTTATATGCTGATGATTTACCAACTATTAATGCTTGCTCCTCCAAGGAAAAAGGCAAAATAACTGTTGAGAAATGAAAAGCATATATTGAAGCTCCCAAAAAGGAGAAAGTTTTAAATTTGCCAAAACCAAAAGTCACAATTAAAGAAAAAGGTTGTTTTACCTACAACTGTGACTAAACCTAGAGGACCGAAAACCAATTGGGTACCAAAAACCAATTAAATATTTTTTGTGTGCAGGGAAAAGTTAAAAGCAGTCATATCTGGTTTCTAGATAGTGGCTGCTCAAGGCATATGACAGGAAACAAAGCCCTGCTCACATAATTTCAAGAGAAAAATGGTCCAGTGATTTCATTCGGTGATAATAGCAAAGGACTGACACTTGGCTATGGCAAAGTAGCAAATGGGAATGTCTCATTTGAAAATGTAGCACTAGTCGATGGGCTTAAGCATAATTTATTAAACATAAGTCAACTATGTGACAAAGGTTACATCATTTCCTTTAAAGGGGATCAGTGTTTGATCTCAAATGAAGATGATGGGAAGCTGGTTTTTTTAGGGATAAGAAAAGGAGATCTCTATATTGCTGATTTCAATTCAGTAAGTGGAGAATCATGTTTCTACAGCAAGACAACTCTTGATGAAAACAGGCTATGGGACAAGAAGCTCTCTCACCTGAACTTCAAAACAATTAATGATTTAGTGAGAAAGAGTTGGTAATTGGGCTATCCTAAATGGAGTTTATTCAAGAAGGGTTATGCTCAGCCTATCAATAAGGGAAGCAAAGGAAAACATCCTTTGTCAGCAAGGAAGCCACAATGATTAAATATCCAATTTAATTGTTACATATGGATCTCTTTGGTCCTGTCAATATTATGTCAGTGTCAAAGAAAATATTTGCAATGGTCATTGTGGATGACTACACTAGATACACTTGGGTGAAGTTTCAAAATGCAAAATCAGAAGTTCCTTAGCAAATCATTGACCACATCAAGAAAGTGGAAACTGAGTCAGGATCAATGGTCAGGATGTTGAGGATAGACAATGGAACTGAATTCAAGAATGCAACTATTGATGGATTTTGTGTGGAGAAAGGCATCAATCATACACTTTCTGCCCTAAGGACTCCTCAACGGAATGGTGTAGTGGAAAGGAAGAACAGAACCCTGATTAAAGCTTCTAGAACAATGCTAGCAGAGGCAAAGATTCCTACATATTTTTAGGCTGAAGCAATTTCCACTGCTTGCTTTACTAAAAACAGGTCATTAATCAACAAGGCTCACAACAAGACTCCATATGAGCTAATGACAGGGAGAAAGACAAACATCAAGTTCCTACATGTTTTTGGATGCAAATGCTTTATCTTAAGGACCTTTGGTGAGAACTTGGGAAAATTTGATCCTAAGGCTGATGAAGCAATTTTCCTAGGTTACTCCCTAACATCTAAGGCCTACAGGGTTTGCAACAAGAGACTTCAAGTGGTGATGGAGTCTATAAATGTAGCTTTTGATGATCAAGAGATTTCTGGACTTGAAGACCATGGTTTTCATGAAGAGCTCAGGTTTGAAAATGAAGATGAAACTGATTATCAAGAGATTGAAGCTGATGAGTGCAGACAAATGGAGAATTTATTCATTCCTGATGTCAATCCAAATTCTATAGAAGCCCCTTCCAATGATAGAGTCAATTTCCTGGACAACAGATCAGGGGATACTCCATTAGGGGATCATTAATCAGGGCATGCACCATCAGGGGATAACTTGAACCTTGAATTAAGCACTAATTCAGGGGGAGGGTTTTCAGAAGCTGGGAGCACAGACATAGTGGGAGGAGATGTCAATCAAGCAAGCTCATCAAGATACATCTCTAATCCCAAATGGGCCAGAAGTCATTCACAAGACTTGATTATTGGTGACCCAAACAAGAAAGTGCAAACAAGAAAAGCAATATCTAATGAATGCCTATACACTTGCTTTCTTTCACAAATGGAGCCAAAGAAATTTGAAGAAGCCATTCTAGATGTAGATTGGATAATGGCTATGCAAGAAGAGCTAAATCAGTTTGAAAGAAATCAAGTATGGAAGCTTGTACCTAAACCCAAGGACAAAATCATAATAGGTACTAAGTGGGTATTCAGAAATAAGATGGATGAAGATGGCATTGTTGTAAGAAACAAAGCAAGACTGGTTGCAAAAGGATATCGTCAAGAAGAAGGGATTGACTTTGATGAGACCTTTGCACCAGTAGCCAGACTTGAGGCTATAAGAATTTTCTTAGCCTATGCAGCACATTCGAATTTTAAAGTTTATCAAATGGATGTGAAAAGTGCTTTTCTCAATGGGAAATTGGAACAGGAGGTGTATGTCCAACAACCTCTTGGGTTTGAATGCTCAAAATTTCCAAATCATGTCTACAAACTGGAAAAGACACTTTATGGACTGAAGCAAGCACCTAGAGCTTGGTATGACACACTGTCAAAGTTTCTGGTGGAAAACAAATTTTCAAGAGGTATCATTAACAAAACTTTGTTCTTCAGACAACACCAAGGTCATCTGATTTTGGTTCAAATTTATGTTGATGATATTATTTTTGGATCCACTGACACAAGACTGTGTGAAAAGTTCTCCAAACTTATGCAAAGTAAATATGAAATGAGCTTGATGGGTGAATTGTCTTATTTCTTGGGATTGCAAGTCAAACAAGTCACTGATGGAATTTACATTCATTAGACAAAATATACCAAAGAACTTCTCAAGAAATTTGATATGGAAGACTCCAAGGTAGCAAAGACACCTATCGCCACTGCAACCAAGATTGATCCTGATAAGAATGGAAAGAAAGTTGATTTGATGACTTACAGGGGAATGATTGGATCATTGTTGTATCTAACAACAAGCATAACATGTCTTTGTGCAAGATATCAAGCTGACCCAAAGGAATCTCACCTCATTGCAGTGAAAAGGATCTTGAGATATATCAAGGGCACTACAGAGTTGGGACTTTGGTATCCAAAGGAAGTTTGGATTTGAATTGCTAGGATATTCTGATGCTGACTTTGGAGGATGCAGGGTTGATAGAAAAAGTACAACCAGAAGCTGTCAATTTTTAGGAGGAAGACTTGTATCTTGGTTCAGCAAAAAGCAGCACTCAATCTCAACATCTACTGCTGAAGCTGAATATATTGCAGCTGGAAGTTGTTGTGCACAAATTCTTTGGATGAAAAATCAGCTAATGGATTATGGTCTGAACTATACCAAGATTTAAATAAGGTGTGATAACATAAGTGCCATTGCCATTGCTGAAAATCTGGTGCAACATTCCAAAACCAAGCATATAGAAATCAGATATCATTTTATCAGGGAACATGTTATGAATGGAAATATTGAACTACAGTTTGTACCATCAAATCAGTAGCTGGCAGACATATTTACCAAATCTCTTGATGAAGCCACGTTTTTCAATCTTGTGGGAGAGCTGGGAATGGTGAACTATGCGTCAGGGTCAGGGTCAAATGCCTAAGTTTTGGTATTCCTAACTCATCTCAAATTTCTGATGAAATTAATTGATATGTGATTATATATGTTAATATTGTTAATATGTATATGTATACTCGTATATTTTGTATTTTTGGTTTGGTTGTGTTTGTTTTTGACTGATGTATCAGGGTCAGGGTATCTTGCTCTCGAATCAGCGTCAGGGTATCTGACTTATGCATCAGTATCAGGGTATGTACATACAGTAAACATCAGGGTAAGGTAAAATGTTTTTAACTGCATCAGGGGATTTCAGTTAGTTGAGTGATGACAATTTTAAAAAAATAAATAAATTATTATGACGTGTCATCACAGAACTGAAATGACTCCCTGATTGCGTGTTTTCTGGAGCAGTTTTCAAACGTCAATAGGCGGGTATTAATACTCTATCTCTCCTACTTTTTAAAACTCCCCAAAACATTTAATCTTTTTTTGATATTTGCTCGAGTTTTCTTTCTCTTTGTCTCTCGTTTTCACAGAAACCCTAGAACTTCAAACCTTCAAAGCATCAATGGCACGTTAACAAATTCCAAGGAACTTGACAATTCCAATAATGAACTATTTACTCAACTCGGAGTATAGTAAAGCAATCTTTACCGATGAAGAAATGTTGGGGGAAGCACTGTCTCAACTATGGACAAGTGTCAAGTTCATGTGCTCCACCACCAAGGCTGATGTGGTCAAGGGAATCACTTTCAAAATTTCCTCTGAGAAAGGGAAGATAACCCCTTCCAGAATTAATTCTACTTTGGGGCTACCTACTCAAGACCTGGTGGAAGTACCAAGTGATGCAGACCTGTTGGATTTCTTAAAGGAACTGGGTTACAACGCTACTCCCCACGCAGTGTTAAAGTTTAAGGACCTCAAGAGGGTGAATGTGAATCGGGAGATCTCTTACTTTTTTGATACAATCACCAAGGCGTTCTCAGGTAAGTGTTCTAACTTTGAGGTAATAACCTCTTTAACTTTGAAAATAGCATACGCCATGATTAAAAATGTAAATATAAATATAGGTAAAATAATTTTTGATGACCTTATAAATAAATTAGATAATGTTAATAATAGGAAATCTGAAGTATATTATGCTAGATTTTTGTTTATGATTATTAAGGACCAAATTACTAATTTTTCTTTTGAGAATGATATTACTGTACAGTCATACAAGCAAATGAAAAAATTGTTTGCAGAAATAATAAAGAAATCATATACGGCAGAACCATATGCACTTCCGCAACATATGGTACAGGTAGTAAATTCTTCACTTTCTACTTCCCAACCTGTAAATTCTTCACCTTCATCTACTATGACAAAGAAAACAACCACCTCTCTGCCTACCCAAGTAGAACAACCAATTTCCACTCAACCACTCTCAATAGCTCAATCCATAGTCTCCCAAAAGACTATTGGGATTAAAAGAAAACCCAGTGAAGTTACCACATCAACTGAGGGGAGCCAGGAAAGAGAGTGTTTGGCTATAGAAGGAGATTGAAGAAGAAAAAGGGAGGCACGAGTGTTACCCAACAGCCTGACCAGGGCGTATCCTCTCAAAACGATACTGCCTTTGATAAGGAAT
Source organism: Centella asiatica (assembly GCA_014636745.2). Lineage (NCBI taxonomy): Eukaryota > Viridiplantae > Streptophyta > Magnoliopsida > Apiales > Apiaceae > Centella > Centella asiatica. The sequence continues at coordinate 31,023,920 of CM025788.1, forward strand.
TAAACATATTTCTAACTAGTTCCTCTCAAAAGGAATTAGTTATTGAAAATAGTCCTCAACCAGGGACACAGTTGAGTGAGGCACATACACTTACCATAGACTCTGATGAACCTACCATCAGGGTCTCTGAGAGCCACTTGTAGATATCTAGCACAGTGAATGCACACACAACATCTTTTGATGAATCACCTCATCGTTCAGTGATTCAGCCAACACTCTCATCTACACCACTTCCTTCTTTCTCTGTTCCTCAAATTTCTTTAGATATTATGACACAAACATTGAGTGTCATAAGATCAGATTCTCTACTTTCTCAATTCGTGGAGGAGCCAACACTCCCTGACACAGTGATTGAAAGTCACCACTCTCAAATGGTTGACTCATTTTTCCTTGAAACAATCACTGATGATCAGACAAAGGTCATAAATTCCAATGTATATACCACAACAATAAGTCTTTATGTTTCCCTAATTATAAATACTTCTTCTATAGAAACATACACTTCTCCAATTATACATACACACATTACTTCTACTATTTCTCCTATCATTACTGTGGAACCAGAACCTGTACATACATTACTTGAACTGGCCATAGTTGCTGATCTACAAGCCCATAGGAGCCCTTCTAGGACAATTTTGAGTGAGGCTGAGAGAATACTTAGTGTAGAGAAGCAAAGACAAACCCTTGAGAGGACTTTGGCAAAAGGAGAGGAAGAGAGTACTGCCTTAGTAGGCAAAGAAAAAGGAGAGAATTCGAGTGATGCCTTAGAAGGCATAGAAAAAGGGGAGAATGAGGGAGATAAGGATGAGAACCTTGTAAATAAGGAACAAAGAGAAAATATAGTTACTATAAATACTACTTCTAGCTCTGAAAGTGATGAAGATGATGCTCCACAAGATGATTTTTCCCAGTTCATCGAAGTTGATTTGTATTTTCAGCAAAATCAGATGGCGAAAACTGTACAGTTACTCAAGCAAGAGTTAGCTAGGACCACTGATCCAATCTTGATCAAAGTGTTAAAGTCACAGATCATGATTTGTCAGTCTATAGAAATAGAAAATAAAAAATTGTATGCACATTTTTCAACAAAGATCAACAGTGTACAGCAGGTTGTCGACTCTCTAGTCACCAGCCTAACCCTGACCCAAATGAAGAAGCAAGCTGACAATGTAGACAAGAAGCTTGCTGATCTCACTACCCAACTGATTAGCATGGAAATTCTGCAACAATCCATGACTGACACTCTGAAGCAAGTGCTTCAAGTCACATCCCGACTCTCAACTCCCACTGATGATGTTGTCAAAAAGGGGGAGAAATCTACCAAGCATTCGTTAGGGGATGTTGCTGAGAAATCAAGTCAACCATCAGGGGATGTGACTGCTCATGTTCCTGCTCCACAATCCAAGGACAAAGGCAAGGGCATCCCGATTGAGGAACCAAAGAAGAAATCCAACACTCAATCAGGGCCTAAGCTACTTGGAGATGCCATGAAGACAACCCACTTTCCAACTCCTGTTGAAGCTGTAATTGATGGGAAAGTGGACCTAGTCTATCCTCAGGATAAAAAGCTGCTGGAAGCTGATGCACTCTATGCACAGTAACTTCAAGAAGAAGAAGAGAGGGAAATGGCAAAGGAACAGGAGGAAGCAAAGGAGAAAAAGAGTGTCAGGCCCAGGACCTCCAGGAAACCTCAGCCCAAAAGATCTCACAATCCTAGGGGTGCATCAGGGGATAAAATCCATGACAAAATTGAAGACCCTGATGCCACCAAACCCAAGTCATCTGAAGCCAAGGATCAAGCTCCTTCTCCTATTACCACATCATATGGTCCACCCACTCTAGCTGAATCCCTCAAAGAAGAAAGGCGCAAAAACCTGACATTTATATTCTCTATAAAAAGCATAGATGACAGGTTCAACAATAAAAGGGATCAGTTGATAACAGTGCAACTGAAGAGTGGGTCGCAATTCAATGTAACAATGGACTGGTTTAGGAGAATGGATGCTGAACAGCTAGGATTAATGCTGAATCTGATTTCTAAATCGTCAGCGGCTAACAGAGGCTTAAGGGGGATGATTGAGAAGCTGAGGAGAGCCATCAATGATGATAGAAGCCTGCCCACAGCCTTAGAAAGACCTTTGAAGCTATTTTACAAATCCACTGATGGGCAGGAGAAAAGCATTAAAATCAAAAAAGTTGATGGTCTCGACCTGGAGGAAGCGATACATGTTCTAAGCCAAATTGCTTATCACAAAAATGAACATATCATCAAGTTCAGAATCCTGCTGATTCAGAGAGTGCTCAAAGAGATTGAAGAAACCAGAGCTGATGATGGGAATGCTGCAGTAAGGAATGTGCCACCAGTGAAAGGATTCAAAGAATATCCAAAAATGATCACAAGCCCCATGGGTGTTGAGTTCAAAAACAAAAAGGGGGAGATCATTACCTTCCACTGGTCACAACTTGCTGCAGCCAACATTCAAGAGATAAAATCTATCCTTGAAACTTTGGAATCCAGCAGCAATGTCAACATTGTCAACTTCAGAAAACTTCTTCAAAGGGGGCTGGAGCAACTGGAGGTTGGAGGGGAAGACAACGGAATCAACATTCCTGATCAAAATCCAGATCAAAGGAGACAAGGCCTTGGAAGTGAATCTCAACTGATTGAATCAAGTCATCTATTGCCCTTTGTCTCAGGAAAAAGGAAAAGGGATCCTAATATCTAAATCTACATATTTTTGTTGTAAAAGATATAGGAAAATACTTGTACAGAAATTCTTTTATTAGTTCATTCAAAATTCTTTCTTGTATTTAGTATTGGTTTTGACATCATCATCAGTGCATCTAGGAATTTATGGTTATCAAAATAATAAACATAAATAGGGGGAGATTGTTAGAGTTAATTAATGATGATGATGTTTAGGAAATAAATTGTGCAACTGTAAATACTTAAGGTATATTATAAACCTTAAGATCAACACAAGTTTTGCATCCACTAATGATAATCTTATTCATCAGGGGATGGTCAATCACTTCACAAGACAAGTCGAAATATGGAACATCTGAAGGACTTGACAAAGTGAAGAAGAATGTCTGATGCTACTTCATAACAACCAAAGTATTCCGCATATCAGATATTCTAAACAAAGTTTTGTTGATTAAGAATCGTCAGGGGAACCCATAAGGGGAAACTCATCAGGGGAACCGATCAGGGGGAACCCATCAAGGGAAACTGATCAGGGGGAACTTGTCAAGGGATGACGAAGGCAGACCAACTCGTCAGGGTGAGAGTTCAGGGTATGACAGTGTCAGGCTAACCCATAAGGGTAACCCGTCAGGGGAAAAGCTCAACACTATATTAGTGGAAGCCATCAGTGTGTGTAGATAGTCATAACATTCGTGGATCAAGAAGCACTGAGTAAAACTCAAGTGAAGGTTAAAGCCCTGATCCAGTCTGTAACAATCAGGGGATCCAGAAGCACTGATCAAGTCAATTAGGGCTGGTCGTCAGTGGATGATTATGACAGCATGCGCCTGTCATCAGTTCTTACATGCAAATCAACATAACTTGTTATAGAAGCAAGAGATATTAACTGGAAAGATATTTGTTGAAGTTTATTATGGTCCAATGAGAACTCTCAAACATTAAATGCACGCAGATCAGGGGAAGAAAAAGAAGCAACAAAAGTAGCAGCAGTCTGACACATAGTTTCCAAAGGACAACGATGTGACATATATGCGGCTAAGTTGAAAAAAGTAGCACGCCTTCCCATGTGGTTTCAACCACTGATCTTCTATATATGCAAAGGAGTTCTCATTACACAAAGTGAGATCAATCCAATAGATCAACAAACAAGAAGCACACAAATCACTAGAGCAACTTTGTAATATATCTTGAGAGAATTATTTCGAAAAAAGATTAGAAGCTATAATTTCATTACAGAATTTGTAGCTGTTTAATCAAATTTGTGATTATACAGATTTCCAAAAAAATCTCAAGTTTTAATACAATTATTTTAACTTGAATCTGTGTGTTCATACTTTATTGTTTTTCTGTTCATAGTAGCTGTTTCCAATTAGTGCCAACTAAATTTTAAAAATAGCAAAAAGATTGTAGTGTTTGCATTCATCGCCCCCCCCCCCCCCCCCCTTTGCCCCTTCTACAAACACTTGAGCTTATTTTGTTTTAACACCAAAGTTGAATGTTTCTGTGTGGACAAAGGAATATCTCACACATTTTTTGTTACAAGAATGGAGTAGTTGAGAGGAAAAACAGAACTCTATTTGAAGCTGCATGAACCATGCTTGAAGAAGCTAAGGTACCTACTTACTTTTGGGCTGAACCTATCTCTACTGCTTGCTTCACTCAGAACAGATCAATGATTGTAAAAGCTCATCAAAAGACTCCTTATAAGCTCATGGCAGGTAGGAAACCTACACTCAAGTTTCTTCATGTGTTTGGTTGCAGATGCTTTGTTCTCAAAAGTCAAAGAGAAAACATAGGAAAATTTGATGCCAAAGCTAATGAAGCAATTTTCCTAGGTTATTCTCTAACAAGCAAAGCATACAGAGTCTACAACCTTAGACTGAACATTGTTATGGAATCAGTACATGTAGCCTTTGATGATAAAAAGATTGAAGGAATTCTAGATGAAGAAATGCATGAGGTTCTAAGGTTTGAAAATGAAGATGAGTCAGAAAATGCTGAAAATGACTCATCAGATGATGAAGCTGATTCCCAAAGAGCCACTCCACCAGTGGATAACACTTTAATTATTGAGGGGAAGCAATCGGTAGAAAATGAATCAGAGAATCTCTCAAATCAAGAAATATCCACTAATTCTGGGGGAATTTAACAAGCAGCTGAGGGCACTGAACACCATGAAGGAAACTATAATCAAGAAGCTTCCTCTTCAAGAAGTTTACCTCCACAAATAAAATGGATAAGAGATCATCCTATAGAGCAAATAATAGGAGATCCAACTAAAGGTGTGTCAACAAGAAGTGCTACTCAGAATTAATGCCTATACCTCAACTTTTTATCAAAGATTAAGCCTAAAAAGGTTGAGGAGGCATTACAAGATGTTGATTGGGTAACTGCTATGCAAGAGGAACTCAATCAGTTTGAAAGAAATGAGGTCTGGAGACTAGTACCAAAACCAAAGAATAAATCAATCATTGGTACTAAATAGATCTTCAGAAACAAGTTGGATGAAGCTGGTACAGTGACAAGAAATAAGGCCAGACTGGTTGCACAAGGTTATTCACAAGAAGAAGGAATTGACTATGATGAAACCTTTGCACCAGTAGCTAGATTGGAAGCCATCAGGATATTTCTTGCCTATGCTGTTCATGCAAATTTTAAAGGGTACCAGATGGATGTAAAGAGTGCTTTTCTGAATGGGAAAATACAAGAAGAGGTGTATGTCCAGCAACTTCCTGGCTTTGAAGATCAGAAGTTTCTCAATCATGTCTACAAGTTAGATAAAGCACTCTACGGACTTAAACAAGCACCATGAGCATGGTATGATACCCTATCTCAGTTTTTAATTGATAATAAATTTTCTAGAGGTATCATAGATAAAACTTTATTTTACAGAAAACATGTTGGTCACATTATCCTTTTTCAAGTCTATGTTGATGATATTATATTTGGTTCTACAAATGAGAGCTTATGTTCTAAGTTTTCTAAGCTAATGCAAAGTAGATATGAGATGAGCATGATGGGAGAATTAACTTTCTTTTTAGGTTTATAGGTTAAACAAACCTCTGATGGAATTTTCATCAGTCAAACAAAATATTTAAAAGACCTTTTAAAGAAAATTAAATTACTAGATGTTGCAATTTCTAAAACTCCCATGGCAACAGCCACTAAACTTGACAAAGACTCAATTGGTAAAAAGGTTGATGTTTCAAGTTATAGAGGCATGATAAGCTCTCTTTTATATCTCACTGCAAGTAGACCTGATATAATGTTTTCAACTTGTTTATGTGCAAGATTCCAATCAGATCATAGAGAATATCATCTGATTGCAGTTAAAAGAATATTCAGATATCTCAAGGGTACTCTAAATCTTGGAATTTGGTATCCTAGAGATTCTGGATTTGATCTAATAGGCTATTCAGATGCAGATTATGCAGGTTACAAATTAGACAGGAAAAGCACAACAGGAAGCTGTCAATTTCTTGGAAGCAAACTAGTATCATGGTTTAGCAAGAAACAACTTTCTGTGTCAACCTCAACAGCTGAAGCAGAATACATTGCTACTGGGAGTTGCTGTGCTCAAAACTTATGGATGAAAAATCAACTGATGGACTATGGTATGGTTTACAATCATATTCCTATTTATTGTGACAACACAAGTGCCATTTCCATTACAGAGAATCCTGTGCTACACTCTAGAACAAAGCACATAGACATCAGATACCACTTCATCAGAGAACATGTGATGAATGGTACAGTGGAACTTCATTTTGTTGCAACTGAGAAGTAGCTTGCAGTTATATTCACCAAACCATTGGATGAAGCCACCTTTAACAGGTTGATAAGTGAGCTAGGTATGCTCAATTTTAGTGAATAAGATTCTTTTAAAATTTTGTGCAAGTTTGAAATTGCAACAGTGGCTAATTATCCTACAATTGTTTAATTGTTAGTAGATAATTAACTACTGATTATATATATATATAGTAGATAAACTAATATAATATGCAGGATTCCCTATGTTTAATATTCTTCATATATTTAAGGATCTTGTCATAGCTGATTCAGGTATTGTCTTAACTCTCTACTATATTATTCTTATTTCTTCTAATTCTACTACAATGAAGGATGTTAGTAATGAAACAACTCCTTCTACCCAAGTAGCAAAACCCTCTAAAAACAAGTCAATATTAGAAGCCACCTCCTCTATCTCTCAAAAGATAAAGGTTGTAAGAACAAAACAACCACCACCAGTATTTGCTGAGGGGGAGGGTGAGCATTTTATAAAAAGTTATGAGGAAGAAATAAGGAACAATGAGAACCCTTGGAGACTGCTTAATATACTCTCAAAAGGATATTAAGTTATAAAAGGAAAAAACACATCTCTAGGTGCAACCTCTCAAAAGGTTGTATCTATTGAAAATAGTCCACCTCCAAGGACACAGGTATTTAAGTCTACAATGATCACATCTATAAATACCTCTCAAAAGAAGAAGAAGAAATAGGCTCTGATCAATGATCAACCTGTCACTTAATGCACACATAGGGTTTCACAATGATGTTTCTCTTTTCTCTATTCAAGAGGAGCATCCAATATTTAAAATTCTACCCTTATTCATTCTTCTTCTCTAATTCATATTTCTTAAGAAGCAATGAAAATTTCTTAATTCCATTGTTTTCAGATTCTTTGATATTTTAATCATCAAAGAAGCCAATTTTTTTTAGGCTGAAACAAAGAGCAGCTCTCAACTCATCAGTGGATACTAAAATAAGTACTTTATCAAACAATTCACTAATATAAAACACTTTCTTACTATATTTTCTACACCACTCCAGGTCACCCACAACAGGAAGATTTTATATTTAGTGAGCTTGAGAGAATTCAAAATGAGAGTTAGACCTTGTGCCTGGAAAAGGGTGAGGAAAAAGAAATTAAAGAATTATTTTTTAAGATAAGTGTGAGAGGCTAACTTATACAAGTTAGGCAAAAGGAGAGAGTGTGAGCAAGGATGAGATCCTTGAAGAAAAGAATAGAGATAAATTGTTTCACTCACTATCTTTGCAGCTCATGTATTCTCTGATCACCATTCTGATCAAATATCAAAGGATACTGAGAAAAGAATTTGTGATTGTTTGGTTGGATGCAGGCAACACAAGAGCAACACACTTAATATTAGAATATTTGATCACGCATGGATCATGTGCAGCTGTTCTCACATAATGTTTTTGAAGCATTGATAAAAGAAAGTACAACATGAATCTCCAACACTTCATAATCAATGATCTTCAAACAAAGCTCAAACAATTTCTTCCTTCTAGTCAACCTCTACTGATGATTCCTACCTTCATACATTAAGATGCTGATGTCAAAAAGGGGGAGAATGGGAGAATGATCAATGCAGAGGAAACAAAGTAATTCTGATGAAGACAGGGGGAGAATTGTTAAAAAGGCTAACCGAATGATGGTTGGGCTTTGAAGAACTGAAAACAACAAAACCATCATTGATTGTGTTTTTGTACATTTATGTTTTTACATGTTTAATTCAATTCTAAGTTATGGAGTTATAAGGTTGGTGTTTTGATATCATCATCAAACCTTCATTTATGCTTATCATTGATAAACATAAATAGGGGGAGATTGCTAGGAATTATAGCATTTGATGATGATGTATAACACTTAGAATTGTTAAAATTTTGTAAATGTACAAGTACTTGCAGTAATGTACTATGAGAAGCTACTATCAAGAAACTGCAGGAAAGCATCAGAAACTACAATGAATACACTTGGAGAGTTCAACAAATGTCAAAGTTGATCAAACAAAAGTAGCCCATCGGAGACTCAGCTTTTGTCTATCGAAGACTAAGAGCCTATCGGAGACTAAGTTTTGAACTGCCGGAGACTAAGTTTTGAACTGTCGAAGACTGAGTTTTTGAACTGTCGGAGACTAAGTTTTTAAACTGTCGGAGACTAAGTTTTTTAACTGTCGGAGACTAAGTTTTTGAACTATCGAAGACTAAGTTTTTGAACTGTCGGAGACTAAGTTTTTGACCTGTCGGAGACTAAGTTTTTGAACTATCAAAGACTAAGCTTTCGATTTTGTCGGAGACTAAGTTTTTGTCTATCAGAGACTAAGTTTTTGTCTATCAGAGATAAAGTTTTTGTCTATCAGAGACAAAGTTTTTGTCTATCAGAGACTAAGTTTTGGTCTATAGGAGACTAAGTGTTTGTTCATCAGAGACTAATGTTGAAGCAACCAGAGACTATCCATCAGAAAATAAATTTCCACTGACATAAGGGATGACATATGGCTAAAGACGGTGGAAATAAGATAAGGATGGTTGTCCAATAAGGAGAGATTGACTACCAAGGAAGCTTCAAGGAAATAAGTTACCCACACACACACATCAAGTTGCAAGTAGGAAACCTACAACGCCACAAGCATGAAACTTGCAAAACAGCAAGTTAAAATACTGCAGAGACAACTTATAACAACTTGAAGCAAGAAGTTCATTGAAGTTGGACTAATTATGTCCAGAGACACAAAGATAAGATATATATTGCTGATATCTTATCTTGGGAACTCCAAGAAGAAATATGGAAGCTGGTGCAGTGAATATACACCAGAAAAGTCACATAAACCGGCTGGCATCTAAGGGAGGCTAAATAATGAAGAAAGTTGTGTGACAGAGCTGCAAGTACCAATAAAGTACAGAGATATTTTTGGTAAACAACTCAGAATAGAAGCTTGGAGTATATGGAAGCTGTGTCTATAAATAGATATAGAGCAACTGAGGTAAGATATCTGAGAACTCTAAGTTTAACAACAAGAATACATCTTATCTCAGATCACATATCTCTCAGAACAACACTTTCATACATATTTAGAGAGTTAGCAGCTGTAATTAGGTTTACAGAAAGAGAAGCTAGAAATCATATTCTAGTAAGCAGGTGTTGTTTTTAACAGAATTGTTAGAAGTTGGTCATTCAAACCAGTGAGCTTTTGTAATATTTCATTCTTTTGTAAAAGTTCAGAAACACTTGTGATATATTGTATTCTTTCATTTCTGCAACTTGTTATACAGTATATTCACTAAAC
>CM025788.1:31039129-31050763 GCA_014636745.2 Centella asiatica
GTTGAGAGTCGGGATGTGACTTGAAGAACTTTGTTTAGAGTGTCAGCCATGGATAGTTGCAGAGTTTCCATGCTTGACATCTGAGAGGTGAGATCAACAAGTTTCTTGTCAACATTGTCAGCTTGTTTCTTCATTTGGAGTAGAGTCTGGCTGGTCACAAGGGAGTCGACAACTTGCTGTACACTGTTGATTTTATTGGTTAAGTGTGTATAGAGCTTCTTGTTTTCTATACCTACAGATTGCCCAATCATGATTTGGGACTTGAGCATCTTGATCAAAATTGGATCCATTCTCCTTGAAAGCTCTTATTTGAGTTACTGTACAGTATCAGCCATTTGATTTTGCTGAAAATATAAATCAACTCCAATGAACTGGGAAAAATCATCTGCTGGAGTATCATTTTCATCACTTTCAGAGGAACTAGAATTATTTACAATATTCACAGTTTCAGTAATTATATTTTCTCTATATTCTTTATTTATAAGGATCTCATCCTTATCTCCCTCAATCTCTCCTTTTTCTGTGCCTTCTAAGGCATCACTCTTAGACTCTCCTTTTTCTTTGCCATCTAAGGCAGTACTCTCATTCTCTCCTTTTGCCAAAGTCCTCTCAGGGGACTGACATTGCCTCTCTTCACTAAGTATTCTCACATCCTCACTCAAAATTGTCCTAGATATGCTCCTATAGGCTGTGAGATCAACTACTGTGGCCAGTTCAAGTAAATTATGTGCAGTTACTGGTTCTACAGAAGTGATAAAAGAGGGAGTGGAGGAAATTTGTGTATATACAATTGGAGAAGTGTATGTTTCTATAGAATAAGTATGTACAGGTGGGGGAACATAAAAACTTATTGCAGTAGTATATACAGATGAATTTATGTCCACGGGCTGATCAACAATGATTGTATCAAGTAAAAATGACTCAACCATTTAACTGTGTTGACTATCAATCACTGTGTCAGGGAGTGTTGGCTCCTCCATGAATTGAGAATTTGGAGAATCTGATCTTATGACACTCAATGTTTGTGTCATAATATCTGAAGAAATTTGAGGAATAGAAAAAGAAAGAAGTGGTGTAGAAGGGAGTGTTGGCTGGATCATTGAATGAGGGGCTGATCCATCAATAGAAGTTGTGTATGCACTCACTGTGTCAGATATCTGCAAGTGGCTCTCCGAGACCTTGATGTTAGTTTCATCAGGGGCTATGGTCAGTGTATGTGCCTCACTCAACTGTGTCCCTGGTTGGGGACTATTTTCAATAACTAATTCCTTTTGAGAGGAATTAGTTATAAATGTGTTTAATTCCTTTTCAAAAGCAGTATCCTTTTGAGAGGATACTGCCTGGTTAGGCTGTAGGGTAACACTCGTTACCACCTTCTTTCTTAATCTCCTATAGGCAATCACTCTCTCTCCCTGCTCCCCCTCAATTAGTGTATTTGCTTCAGAGGTTTTTCTTTTGATTCCCTTAGTCTTTTGGGAGACTAAGGGTTGGGCTTTTGAGAGTGGTAGAGTTGAATCTTGTTGTACTACTTGGGTAGGTTGAGAAGTGGTAGAGATCTCAACCATAGTAGTTGAAGGATAAGAATTTACAGGTTGGGAAGTAGAGGGTGAAGTACGCAATACCTATACCATATGCAAAGGAAGAGCAAATGGTTATGTAGTATACCCCTTCTTTATTATTTCTACAAACAATTTCTTTGTATGCTTGTATGTCTGTACAGTAATATCATTCTCAAAAGAAAGATTAGTAATTTGGTTCTTAATAACCATAGACAAAAACCTAACATAATAAACTTTTGATTTCCTAGAATTAAAACTACCCAATTTATTTACAAGATCATCAAAAATTAATTTTCCTATATTTATATTTACATTTTTAATCATTGTAAAAGCTATTTTCAAGGTTAAAGAAGTTATTACTTCAAAATTAGAAGACTTACCTGAGAACACCTTTGTTATGGCATCAAAGAGATAAGAAATCTCTCGCTTCACGTTGACCCGCTTGAGGTCCTTGAACTTTAACGCTGTAGTGGGAGCAGCATTGTAGCCCAGTTCCCTCATGAAATCAAGCTGCTCAGCATCCGATGGTACTTCCACAAGGTCTTGAGTAGGTAGCCCCATAGCAAAATTAATTCTGAAAGGAGTTATTTTACCTTTTTCAGAAGAAATCTTGAACGAGATTCCCTTTACCACATCAGCCTTTGTTGTGGAGTACATAAACTTTGCACTTGTCCAGAGTTGAGACAGTGCTTCCCCCGACATTTCTTCATCGGTGAAGATTGCTTGACTATACTCAGCGTTGAGTAGATAATCCATCATTGGCTTGAAGTAATCACTCACCTCATCAATGTTAGAGAAACCCACATAATTTGTGGGTGGAACCACCAAATTCCTCGAAAGTTGTTGAACGTGGCTGGGTGACATTGATACTGTTGAAGAGTTGAAGTTCTAGGGTTTCTGTGCATATGAGAGAGAGAAAAAGAAAAACTCGAGAAAATATCAAAGTCAGATTTAATGTTTTGAGACGTTTCAGAAAGAAAGATAGAGGGAGTATAAATACCTGCCTTTTGACGTTTGAAAACCGTCCCTGAAAACACGAAATCAAGGTGTTGTATCTGTTTTGTGATGACATGTCATCAGTGAGAGAAGAAAACCCTTGTTGTCCAAGTGAAATAGCCTAGAACTTGTAGAAGGGGGGTTGAATACAAGTTCTTAAAATCTTTTTGAATTTTTGTTCTTCAAAGTATATTTACTTGCATAAATTAAAGAACAAAAACAAGAATAAATTTATAAACAATTGCTTTTATTGATGAACAATTGATTGCAAATTCTAACAATCACAAACTGATTGTCAGCTTCAAAATCCTGTACTTTATATATAAATCTTTATAAACATACAGCTTCTAATACAACTCTATAAAATAATTACAGCTCCGAATCTGAATTGTAATTCAGCTTCTATTCCTATTCAACATATGTTTTCTATGTACAATCCAAATAGTTATCTCTCTAGTTAGTTTTCTAACCAGCTTCGTCTTCAATAAAACTTCAATGTCCATATCGAAGATGACTTCTAATTCAAATAGAACTTTGCACTGTATCAGAGAGTAATGTCACATTAGTCTTTGACTGCTTAAACTTTAGTCTCTGACCAACTGTTTAGTCCCCGATAGCTTAAGCTTAGTCTCCGATGCCTTAATTTTAGTCTTCGATGCCTTACGCTTAGTCTCTGATGACTTAAGATTAGTGTTAGAAATTATAACATTTGATGATGATGTATAAACACTTAGAATTGATAAATTTTGTAAATGTACAAGTACTTGCAGTAATGCACTATGAGAATTTTCTATTAAGAAACTGCAGGAAAGCATCAGAGACTACAATGAGTGCACTTGGAGAGTTCAACAAATGTCAAAGTTGATCAAGCAAAATTAGCCTATCGGAGACTAAGCTTTTGTCTATCGGAGACTAAGATTTTGGTTGTCGGAGACTAAGTTTTTTTGGCTGTCGGAGACTAAGTTTTTTGTCTGTCAGAGACTAATTTTTTTGGCTGTCGGAGACTAAGTTTTTTGTCTGTCAGAGACTAAGTTTTTGAACTATCGGAGACTAAGTTTTTGAACTGTCAGGGAGTAAGTTTTTGAACTATTAGAGACTAAATTTTTGAACTGTCAGAGACTAAGTTTTTGGTCTATCAGAGACTAAGTGTTTGTTCATCAGAGACTAATGTTGAAGCAACCAGAGACTATCCATCAGAAAATAAATTTCCACTAACATAAGGGATGACATATGACTAAAGACGGTGGAAATAAAGATAAGGATGGTTGTCCAATAAGGAGAGATTGGCTAAAAAGGAAGCTTCAAGGAAATAAGTTATACACACACACACATCAAGTTGCAAGTATGAAATCTGCAAAGCCGCAAGCATGAAACCTGCAAAACAGCAAGTTGAAATACTGTAGAGACTACTTATAACAACTTGAAGCAAGAAGTTCATTGAAGCTAGACTAATTATGTACAGAGAAGCCCACAAAGATAAAGATATATACTGTTGATATCTTAAGTTGGGAACTCCAAGAAGAAATATGGAAGCTGGTGCAATGAATATACACCAGAAAAGTCACATAAACAGGCTGGCATCAAAGGAGGCTGAATAATGAAGAAAGTTGTGTGACAGAGCTGCAAGTACCAATAAAACTACAGAGATATTTTTGGTAAACAGCTCAGAATAGAGGCTTAGAGTACATGGAAGCTGTGTCTATAAATAGACATAGAGCAGCTGAGGTAAATGTATCTCTGAATATCTGAAAATCAGAGAACTCTGAGTTTATAAACAAGAATACATCTTATCTCAGATCACATGTCTCTCAGAACAACATTTCCATACATATTAAGAGAGTTAGCAGCTGTAATTATTTTTACAGAAAGAGAAGCAAGTTTTCATAAACTTGAGAGAAGCTAGAAATCATATTCTAGTGAGCTGCTGTTGTTTTCAAAAGAATTGATAGAAACCGATCATTCAAACCAGTGAGCTTTTGTAATATTTCATTCTTTTATAAAAGTTCAGAAACACTTGTGATATATTGTATTTTTTCATTTTCGCAACCTGTTATACAGTATATTCACTAAACTCACAAAATTCGAAAGAATTTTGTGGTTTGTATTCAAACCCCCCCCCCCCCCCCCCCTTCTACAAACCATCTTGTGGGACAAACAATTAGTCTCCGATGCTTTAAACTGTAGTCTCTGATGAACACTTTTTTTAGTCTTCGATAGACTAAACACAATCTCTGACTTGTTGAATTCTCTATTACAATTCTGATAGTATTTTACAATACAAATTAACTGGCTCTTATATAAAAATAAATTACATGAATCAGAGAGTAAACTATCAACTACAAAACTTTAAGTGCTATAGATTAGCACTAACTGTACATTTGTATATCTAAGTATTCTAATTACAATCATCATCAAATGTTATAAAACCTAACATCCTTCTTGGTAGCCATCAGGGCTACAGATTTAAGCTTTCTGGCATCCCTGACATTTTAGATCTTTGTTGAACTTCCAGTTCATATGTGTTCAGGGTGCCATAGAGCTTGTCCAAGTTTAGAAGGTTCATATCCTTGGATTTCCTGATGGCTATAGTTTTTGGATCCCATGATATGGGAAGTGCTCTCATGAACTTTATGTTCACATCTTTATTGGCATAAGCCTTCCCATATAATCTTAGGTCATTTACTAACCTGTTGAATCTGTCAAACATTTTGGTGAGTATTTCACCATTTTTCATTGTAAACCACTCATACTGTTGTGTTAACAGCTGCAGTTCATTCTCCCTCACTTTCTCAGTTCCATCACATAGGATCTGGATGGTATCCCATATTGACTTAGACGTAAGATTCATGATACTGTTTAGCATATCATCGTCTAAGCCATTATAAAGGATGCCTGTTATTTTTAGATCCTTCTTCACTTTCTCTCTTTCCTCCACTGTTATTTCATCATTGGTCTTTGGAATTAGCTTTTCTGGGATACAGACTCCATTGACAACCTCTTGGGGAATGAGCTTCTTTGGGATGTGAGGGCCTTCCTCCAGAATTTGCAAATATTCATCATCGATTGCTCTTAGATGAACTATCATTCTTTGTTTCCAGAAGAAGTATTTTCCCCTTTCCAACATGGGGACTTTACTATTTCCTGCTTTGTTAGCCGTTGATGATGATCGTTTAGCAAGTGTAATATGCTAGTTGGCTCTGATACCAATTGTTAGAATAAAATAGCCTCAAGTGTTTATAATGGGGGAAAGGGGGGGGGGGGGGGAATTCAATCACTCAAAACTTTTTCTTCTTTTTCAACTTTTTGCGCAACAGGAAATAGCTACTGTATTTAGAAAAACAATACCAAATAATCACATGTATTTCAAGTTAAAATAGATCTATTAAAACTTGAGGTTTTTCTAGAAATCCGGTTAATCACAATTGTGATTAATCAGCTACAAATTTTGTAATGAATTACAGCTTCTAATTCACACTCACTAGCTTCTAACTTTCTTTGAAATATTTCTCTCAAGATATATTACAAAGCTACTCTAGTGACTTGTGTGCTTCTCAGCTTATTGATTTGATGGATTGCTTATTCTTTGTGTGTAATGAGAACTCTTGCATATATAAACGATTAGTAGTTGAAACCACGTGCAAAGACGTGCTGCTTTTTTCAACTTTGCCGCATATATGTCACATCGATGTCCTTTAGGAACTATGTGTCAGACTGCTGCTACTTTAGTTGCTTCTTTTTCATCCCCTGATCTGCATGCATTTAATATTCGAGAGTTGTCATTGCACCAACAAACTTCAAGAGATATCTCTCCAGATTATATCTCTTGCTTCTGTAACAAGCTTCATTGATTTGCGTGTAAGACCTGATGACGGATGTATGCAGTCATAACTAATCCATTGATGGCAAGCCCTGATGAGAACTTGATCAGTGCTTCTGGATCCCCTGATGACAAGTCTTCTCAAAGACAGGATCAGTGCTTCAAACTTCACTTAAGTCTACTAAGTGCTTCTAGATTCCTTGATGTTATGACTCATGACATACACTGATGGCTTCCACTGATGCAGTGTTAAGCATTCCCCCTAATGGTTCCCCTAACGGATTCCCTCGATGATTTTAATCACTGAAGCTTTGTTGAATTTAGAATGTCTGATGTGCGGAATACTTTAACTGACATTGAGTAACAACAGACATTCCTCTTCACATATCAAGCCCTTTAGAAGTTCCATTTGATGACTTGTCTTGTGAGTGCAGTACATCACCTGATGACTAATTTTATCATCAGTGGATGCAAAACTTGTACAAATATATTAAGGTTTATAAAATACCTTAAGTATTTACAGATGAACAACTTATTCTCTAAACATCATCATCATTATTTAACTCTAACAACGTCCGATGCTAATCTAAAGGGAGAGATACCCCACATCAGACATATTTGTTTTCCTGGCTCTCCTATATAAAGAAGACCCTTGTCTCACAACTCCTTCTCTCTAAACACTCTCAAATTCAAAATAATATCCATACAGCTTGTGTTGTAGAATTGAAAGCTTGCAAGGTAATTTCGAAAGCTTTAATTAAGTTATTTATTTTAACTACTTGCTCATTTAACTTGAAGAGGAATCTATATGAAACCTTGACTAATCAAAACGTATTCGTTTCCCTACAATTTTCTCATAGAGATAAACCACAGGGATAATCTCTATTCTCTTGAAATACTCAAAGAAACATTCTCCATATATTTAAACTTTATTATTCTTTATTTCTAAAAACTATGATTATGTTAAAAAGCTTTTACGTACCTTTGAATCAAGACTTTTCATGATATTAGAGAGAATAATTTTATATTAAGTCTCTAAAAAGATAATGATTTTTCCTTTTGATGTCCACGTTCAACATAAATAACTGTTTAGAAAAGTTAAAACAAACATATTTTAATTATGGAAAAAATACACAAAGACCTGAATGCAAGCCATCAGAATATAATTATCTGTCGATGGGTTGATTTAGCCATTGGAGGATAATTATCTACCGATGGGTTAACTTAGTCATCTGAGGATAAATTATCCACTGATGAGTAAAATTATCCCCTGACAAGTAAATTATATCCCCTGACGAGTAAATTATCCCATGACAGGTAAATTATCCCCTGACGGATAAAATCTATTAACCGACGAGTTTGGCGCTAGTTATATAGTGTGGCGACTAGTTTGGCGCTGGCTATATAGTTTGGCGATGACTTTGGCAATACTATTTTAAGAGTTAGGCGTTAAAGCATTACCGATGAGTTTGGCGATAGCCAAGAGAATTCGACGACAACCAAGAGAATTTGGCGACAGCCAAGAGACTTTGGCGACAACCAAGTGACTTTGGCGATAGTCAAATAGATTACTGACGAATTTGGAGATGAACAAATTTATCCATTGACGGGTAAATTATCCCCTGATTACCAAAAGCTAACCTTGATGGCCGAAAGCTATCCCTTGATAGGCAAAAGATCTCCCCTGATAGCCAAGACCTTATCCCCTGATGACCAGATAAATTATCCCCTAATGGGTAGATTTATCTGCTAATAAGTAAAATTATCCCCTGACAATTAAGAAATTTATGCCCTGATGCACAATAATCAATGCAACCATTTCAAGTTTATACAATACCATCAGAGGTATTGAAGGAGTAATAGATATAAACTCAACACAATTTGATAGACATTACATAAAGAACCTTGTTACTTAGACATAACTATAATTCTAACTTTTGATCATTTATGAATCAAAACCAGATCTCACAAGAACACTTACACCAAACATACGTTATCACCCTGATCAAGGCAAGTAATGTATATGTTATTCTTCCAACATATAACTCAGTTTTCCGTTATATGTGATTTTACAACTAATGTATTTGTTATTCTTCCAACGTATAACTCAACTTTCCGTTATACATGATTTTGCAAGTATTGTATTTACTATTCCTTCAACCTAGAGCAGAGCTATTTAAACAGGCATACATGTAGTATAATGCATATTCTAATTAAACACTTGATCAGTTGATTCAATCTGCGTTAAGATATGATATGCAAATACTCAAATTTTTCTTAGGTATACATAATTGTTTCGTATACGTATTGATAGAGAATAAAAGTTACTTGTTCAACTTGAGCTAAGACCTTATTGTTAAATGCTTGACTACTTGAATCTAGTTACAAGCATCCTATATGTTCCATGTCAATACATGACATATTGAATTATTCAATTCAGTTTAATTCTTCTAATGCTTTTAATGAAATCATTTATGTGACCCTCGTTAAGGCGTCAGGAGTAATCCACTATATAAGTTGATGAGGGAACACCCTGAAATTGAGAATGGGTTACTGTATTATGTCGGGCCCTGTAGATGTAATTTTATCTACCTTAGGTGACATACGTATGTACACCACAGACCATTTTGAGATATCCTTTTCCTGTTATTGTCAAATGGTAAGAAGTATTCTCAGTAAGTCCAAGTACTGAATGGAGTTAAGGCGATCTAGTAAGTCAAGAACTGAAAGACGTCAAGTGCTTATGTTGATTTTCATTCTTCATTTAGAGGCATTAAATTGCCAATTTCCCCCTATCTGAGAATGTGGATTCTCCTCATCTACAACGGGAATCCAACAATTTGAACCTTTAATTTTGTTCATACACATTAATATTGCCTTAAGAATTGTATTTTAGAACTAGCTACAAAATTTTCACTCCTTTCAACTGTCCTTTAACATAATACTGCTTGAGCCTTTATCGCTCATACTTGCTTATTTTCTCTTTCAGTTAAAGGTGAAAGAGCTTAAAATCCCAAGGGTATGGAAAAAATGTATCAGTAGGATTGGTTGTTAAAGGCTCATGAATACAATTTTCGGTTTTGATATTGTAATAAGAGAGTTATGTTTTTCGCTGCTTGAATCCTTTGAAACATTATTTGTAATAATTACAAAACATACTTTGTTCTTGTCATTGTTGTAAACGAAAGGATATTTGTTCCATTGATGGTCCGGTGTTCCGCTGAAAACTGGAGTCACAACAATTGATAATAAACTGACAACTCTGGCTTACGGTTGGGAAACCAGGGCCATCACAATTTCAGTAGATGAGTCATTAGTACTATAAAGTACTACCTTTTGACACCTGTGAGAAGTACACACATACGTGTGAATGTAATGATCAAGTAATTGTTTATCATATTTTAGTGGATTAGTTAATTCCAAGTCCGATACTAATCTAAAGTAAGAGATTATCCACTGATGAGTAAAATTATCCCCTGACGATTAAGAAATTTATCCCCTAATGCATAGTATCAGATGCATTCAAGAAATTAATAGATATAAACTAAAAATTTCTTTATATGAAACAAAATTTGATAGACATTACATAAACAACCTTGGTACTTAGACATAACTATAATTCTAACTTTTGATCATTTATGGATCAAAAACAGATCTCACAGGAACACTTAAACCAAACTTAAGTCATCACCCTGATCAAGGAAAGTAATATATTTGTTATCCTTCCAACGTATAACTCAGTTGTTTCATTATACGTGATTTTTCAAGTAATGTATTTATTATTCCTTCAACATATAACATTGATGTTTATACAGGCATACATGTAGTATAATGCTTATTGCAATTAAATGTTTGATTAGTTGATTTGATCTACGTTAAGACATGATATGCAAATGCTCAAACTTTTCTTACGTATACATAATTGTTTCGTATACGTAATGATAGAGAATAAAAGTTACTTGTTCAACTTGAGCTAAGACCTTATTGTTAAATGCTTGACTACATATATCTAGTTTACAAGCATCCTATCTGTTCCATATCAATACATGACATATTGAATTATACAATTTAGTTTAATTCTTCTAATGCTTTTTATGAAATCATCTATGTAACCCTCGCTGATGTGTCAGGAGTAATCCATTATAAAAGCTGATGAGGGAACACCCCAGAATTGAGAATAGTTTATTTTATTTTGTCGGGCCCTGTAGATGTAATTATATCTACTTTAAGTATCATACATATGTACAACGTAGACCATATTGAGATAGCCTTGGCCTGCTATTCTCAAATGGTAAGAAGTATTCTCAATACGTCCTAGTACTGAACGGAGTTATGGCGATCTAGGAAGTCAAGAATTGAAAGACATCAAGTGCTTATGTGGATTTTTTTCCCAGTGAGATGACAAGAACTTGTAGAAGGGGGATTGAATACAAGTTCTTTGAAAATTTTTCGATTACTTGTTCTTTAAGAAACTAAATTTTTCTTGCGGAATAAAAAGAACAAGAACACAAATCTATTTATAAACAATTGCTTTATTGATTTACAATTGAATACAAATCCTAACAATCACAATAATGTAATCGTCAGCTTCTTTTCTATTCTGTATAGGAAAAGATACAAAACTATGAAAAACCTATACAGCTTCTGAATTACACTCTGTAACTAATTACAGCTTCTATGACAACTGAATTACCCTTAACTTAGTTCCTATTCTGAATAAAATTCAGCTTCCTTATTCAAATCAAATACAATCTTTCCTTTTTGATTAGGTAAAGATATCTGGTGAGTTTCCTTACCAGCTACGTCTTCAATAATATTTTACTTTACGTGGAAGACATTCCTTTTTCAATTCGAACTCTGTATCTTTCAGAGATTAATTCACAATTAGTCAATGATGCTTCTTTTAGTCTCCGACGACTTTAGTCCCTGACGTATCTTTTAGTCTCTGGTATATTTAGTCCCTGATGACTCTTTTAGTCCCTGGTACGTTTAGTCCCTTATGACGTCAGCTTGTGCAGTCTCCGATAGTGTTATTTAGTCTCTGATACGTTAAGGCTTAGTCTCCGATGACGTCAGCTTAGTCTCTGATTCCTTTTTCTTTAATCTCTGATAACGTAAGCTTTTAGTCTCCGATAGAAAAACTAGTCTCTGACAGTTAAAACATTTTAGTCTCTGACCGGTTCTTCTAGTCTCCGATAAGCCTTTTTGCAAACTATAACAGATCAAATACACAACTTGACTTCTTGAAGCTTCGATACTCCA
>CM025788.1:31050773-31068928 GCA_014636745.2 Centella asiatica
CAAAGAGATAACTACTGGCTACAAAACTTCAGTGTTACTAATTAACAGTTTCTATACATTTGTATTCTAAGTAATCTAAAGACAATCATCATCAAATGTTCTAAAACCTAACATGGATTTTTATTCTTCATTTAGAGGTATTAAATTGTCAATTTCCCCCCTATCTGAGATTGTGGATTCTCCCCATCTATGATGGGAATCCAATAGTTTGAACTCTTAATATTATTCATACACATTAACTTGCCTTAGAAATTGTATTTCAAAACTAACTGCAGAATTTTCATTCCTTTCAACTATCCTATAACATAATACTTGTTGAGCTTTTATCACTCATACTTGCTTGATTTCTCTTTCAGTTAAGAGCAAAAAAGGTGAAAGTTCCAAGGGTAAGGAAAGGATCTATCAATAGGACTGACTGTTAAGTGTTCTTGAATATGATTTCGGTTTTGGTATTGTACTAAAGAGTTAGTTGATAATAAACCGACAACTCTGGCTTACTGTTGGGAAACCGGGGCTATCACAGCTTGGTATCAGAGTGTAAACACCAAAAAGATTATTGATGAGCCAAAATAGAAAAGTTGGGATGTATTAGAGTTTTGGACAAGTCAGTCCAGAAATTTTGGGAATAGAAACATTAAGATTTAAGTGATGGGGGATATCATAAGTGTACGTAATATTAAGAACATGATTTGCAAATATATTGCACCATATGCAAAAGTTATTTACACAGTGAAAGATAAAAAAAATTTAGTATTTAAATTTTGTCTAGTAAAATATCATTTTATTGGTTATATCTCTACATTATCAGCAGTCAATTTAATTTCGTTGACTTAGAAAGACTAATTGAGTTCCTTATGGCTTTGTAGATGTTTGACATACGCCAACCTGATAATACCCTGAATTCCTTATCAGCTGTTAGGCCAAATAGGTGGACCCTAGAAGATGTTCTATCACACAGACCTACGTTTGTTAGAACTGAAGTTCCTGAGCCTACTGCTAATAACCCTATGTCTGAGGAGGAAAATGATCCCATTGAGGATGCTAGTAATGATGACATAAATGGAGAAAGAGCAGGAGATTTCCCTTTAGATTAAAAGAGTTCAGGGGAGGTGACCCCAGCACAGGTCACACTTTCTATCTCTCCACCCACTATTATACTAGATGTTCCTTCTCGCTTGAGTACAAAGATTAAACACACTGGTAGGAAGTCTATCCCCACAAACTTTCGTACCTTCAGTTTCACCATGCCTGCTCCTGAGCCAATTTTTGCACCCCCACTTGCACCAATTCTACCCCCAGTACCAGCACATGTGGTACAAATTTCGACTGTAGATGCTTTAAGTACGAAGCAGAGGCTTCGAAATCAGCTCAGATATTATGAAGCTGACTTACGGGATAGGGAGGAGGCGGCTTTTCACCATGTCAAGGAGGCTTGTAGTTGCAGAAAAATGTTAAAGCACTGGTAGTTCACCAAATGTCGTGTTAAGCTCAGTATAGAATGGCGATGCAAGCTGTTAATTAGCAAATGTCTAAAACAAGACAATTTGCACTAGTTTCTAAGGCATCGATAGAAGCCTTGATGGCCTTTTTAGGTTAACCCATGCCTTTGAAGATATCACGGTAAGTTGGGTCTATTCAAGAGTTAATAAAGAAGACCTAATCTGAGGATCAGAAAGTAATTGTAGGTTGACTTCAAGGAAGGTTTTAAGTATGTATATATATGTAATCAGTATCCACTATAATGACTTTTGAGAATGGTAAAGGAGATTATTAATAGGGGTTTATGTTTTGTTAGTATGATGTTGTGAAATTACGAACTAATAATTGGCAGGGTCCTTGTTATAAGATTTTATCCCGAGGTTGTCGTAGGTTTGTAAGCCAACCCGGGAAAGGAGACTTAGCATGTCTCTAAAATTTTGTATCATGTTTTAGCATAACGGTACATGTAAATAGTTTGTTTTATCAACTTATGTGACATATTACACTTTAACTTAACAAATAAACTTTATTTTTGCATATAGATTGAATGTTAAAAATGACAACAATTTCAAAATGAAGAATTTAAAGTTTATTACAACGATATATGTTAGATATAAATGATGATGAT
This sequence comes from Centella asiatica, assembly GCA_014636745.2. NCBI lineage: Eukaryota > Viridiplantae > Streptophyta > Magnoliopsida > Apiales > Apiaceae > Centella > Centella asiatica. The sequence goes on from CM025788.1 coordinate 31,052,881, forward strand.
ATTTAGAGAATAGATGTTCATCTGTAAATACTCAAGGTATTCTATAAACCTTAGTATATTTGCACAAGTTTTGCATCCATTGATGGACGACTTACTCATCAGGGGATAAACTTCACTGCACTGGGAAAGTCATTAGTGTTAACTTTAACGGACTCGATAGTGTCTAGGAATGGCTGTTGTTACTTAAAAAGATAAATATTCCGCACAACAGACACTCCAGGAAAAGACAACAAAATATCAATGAACAAAAGGATAAGTATTTTTAAGAGGCATCAATAAGAAGAAACCATCAGGGGAAGCCTTAAAATACGATATTAAGGCGATGACACCATCAGGGGATGACTTCGTCAGGCGAAGCCATCAGGGGAACCCGTCAAGTGATGACTTCATCAGGGGAAGCCATCAGGGAAACCCGTTAGGTGATGACCTCGTCAGGGGAACTCATCAGGGGATGACCTAGTCAGGGGAAGCTGTCAGGGGATGACCTCGTCAGGGGAAACACTCTTGTGTCTAGACTTTGTCGAAGGCTAAAAATGACTTTGGCTATAGTTTTTCTCACGATGAGTTTGGCGATAGTCATTTTTTTATTCACTGATGAAGAGTTTGGCGATGGTTAACACTGACTTTGGTGATAGTCATGTTTATCCACTTACGATGAGTTTGGCTATGACTTAACTTGTCCGATGAGTTTGGCGATGACTAACATTGCCCGAAAAGTTTGGCGACGACAAAAGATCACTCATCAGTGGAACCCTTCAGTGGATAACAAGATGGTCATAACATCAGTGGATAAATGAAGCACTGATCTAGTCTCCATCAGGGCTTGACATAGGTGGATAAAGAAGCACTGATCAAGTTATCTTCAGTAACTTGTCATTAGTGGATCCAGAAGCACTGAACAAGTCAACATAAGGGCTTGGCATCAATGGATCATTATAACCTAATTCACACGTCATCAGGAGTGACATGCAAATCATTGATACTTGGCACAGAAGTAAGGGGTATAACTGGAAAGATATTCCTTGAAGTTTGGTTATCCAATAACAACTCTCGAGCATTTAATACATGTAGATCAGGGGATGAAAAAGAAGCAACAAAAGCAAACAACAGTCTAACACACCACTCCTAAAGGACATTGATGTGACATAACTGCGGCTATGTTGAAAAAGCAGCATGTCCAGCACGTGAGTTCACCAACTAATCTGCTATACAAAAAGAAAGAGTTGTTACATGGAAAACCGAGAAAAAAGATAGAAGAAACAAGAAGCCACACAACAAACACTAGAAGGAAGCTTTGTAATAGATCTGAAGAGAGATATTCAAAGAAAATAAGTAGCTAGTGAGTGTGGAAAAAGAAGCTGTAATTTTTATAGAGAAGCTGTAACTCTTTATTGAATTTGTTGTTGATTAATCACGATTGTGATTAAATAGATTAATCAACTATTTTAACTTGAATGCTTGTGTATTCATTTTAATTTCAGTTAAGTTTTTCTGACCTTGTAGCTATTCCAGTCGTGCTTAACAAGTGTTTTAAAGAGTAAAAAGTTTGTAATGTTTGTATTCAACCCCCCCCCCCCCCCCCTCCCTCTACAAACACTTGAGCTTATCTTGTTCTAACAATATATGTTGTTTAACAAAAAATAGAAGGAGAAAACCATCGAGGTCGTGGAAGGCCCCGCCAACTAGAAAATCAAACTCAAACAAACGTTGCTGACCCTATGCAAGACCTTATAAATTTGCTGAGAGAAGCATTTGGGAATACCCAACTGAATCCCCAACCCAATAACCCAACACACAGGGTTACTTTTAAGGATTTCAAGGATTTAAAACCACCTAACTTTATTGGAAAGTAAGGTCCAATAGTAGCCCATGAGTGGGTCAAGGAGGTCGAGAAAGGCTTTAGGATTTGTGAGGTTACAAATCTTCAGAAAACTACCTTTGCCTCTTACCTATTAACCGGAAAAGCGAACTTTTGGTGGGAGAATGCAGAACGGTTAAAGTTGACTCAGCGAGCTACTCACAACAATAACTGGGAAATTCCTTGGGAAAGATACACCGAAATATTCCTTGCAAAGTATCTTCCTTTAAATATATCTGATGAAATGGAAATCAACTTCCTTAATTTAAAACAAGGAAGTATGACTGTAGTCGAGTATAAAGCAAAATTCATTGAACTATCCTGGTTTGCTCCATACCAAGTGGAAACCGAGCGGAGGAGGGCGAGACGTTTCAAGCAAGGACTAAATCCTTGGCTCTGTAATAAAGTGGCAATCTTGGCATTGGATGATTTTTATGCTGTCATTGAGAAAGCCAAGATAGCAAAACAAGGGACTGAAGTCCTCGCCAAATGTAGTTGTGATAAAGGAAAGAAGAATGTCACCACCTGGATGTGGAATAAGCCCAAGGAGGTCCACAGATTAAAGAAGAACTTGGAGTAGGAAGTTTTACTAGCCTCACTTTTAATAAAAACAAACGTCATTGGAATGGAAACCCATCGAAGAGTAGTGGAATGAGAAAAGGGAGCATTTGCCCAAAGTGTGATAGGAACCATGGGAAAGAACATTGTTTGGAGGGACTAAAGGTATGTTAGCTGTGCAGACAGCCGGGGTGTGGCGGCCCCAAAAATTTCACATGGGACCCGGGCGCCGTCAAAGGAAAGAAAAAAACAACAACACATCCATACAACACTAATGCACTAAAGTGATTAATAGTACGTCCTTACAAATATTCAGAGTATAAATCTTGCAGCGAAAACTAAGCTATTACAACAGCTTTAATCATCATCCTTACATGAAGTTGTGACCCGTAGGTCTTACAGACTTAACACTACAATTGTGCCCTTACATCTTCAATCCTCTTCTTCTCCTCATCACTACCCACAGTTAACTCACAATGACCTTATACATGTATATCTTACCTTTATCACCTATAAAACATTTTAACAACAACAAGGATGAGAGATTTACGCTCAACAAGCATATAATCATATATGGTGGGTAACAAGGGTTCAAACTATTGGTGACGTATGAGGGATTCAATTGTCAAAACCTCTAGCACTTTTGAAAACATATCTTTGATTTTAGGATTTTGAACTCTTCCTTCCTTCCTTAACCATCTTGCATGTCTTATTTAGCTTAAAGGAGGTTCTCGTAAACTATGTACAACATCCTTCCTCTTAAGACTAACATAAACACTTACACATCCGTAAACATCCTCATACATTTGCACAGATATAAGATTGAAAATAATAACTGACAAATTCAGGCTCAGTTATATCCATGCACTTTCATTTATATCATGCTAGCGGAAATTAAAGCATAGCATTCTGATTCACAAAGAAATCAAGACATAGAAGTCATAAACTTGTACGCACGTCGAATCAATTGACCATGCGTTGAAATAAGCATAGGAATGAGAATATACTTGCTTTGGTCCTTAGCTGAGCTAAATCTAATTTACTTGCTTGGTGAAATACCTCTGTAAAATATACATATGTTTACTTAGCAGGAGAATCTAAGCTTGAATATAAATGTGATGTCTGTGATGTCCGTGCATTCTTATTCTCTTGATGTCTTAACGTAATTATTTGTTGCATCGGAAAAATTGAAACTTTTCATTTAAACAAGCCTAAGGAATTTTCAGACTGTTACACATCCATCAGGGAAAAAGAGTTCTGTTCGTTAGGGAATGATCAATCATCAGTGGATAATTACCCGTCAAGGGATAGTCATCAGAGGATGATCTTGTTCTTCGCCAAACTCCTCGGGGACTAATATCTTTAGCCATCAGAGACTAACATATTTTTGCCTATCAAAGACTATGGATGACGTCTTCAGGGACTAAACTTAACCTGTCGGAGACTAAGGATGACGTCATCAGAGACTAATTTAAACTTCCTTCATTAGAGACTAACAACATTTCCTTCATCGGAGACTAAGAAAATCCTTCGTCAGAGACTAACATCTATCTCATCAGAGACTAATATATTAGTCATCAGAGACTAACAAATTTCTCATCAGAGACTGATGACGCCATCTCAACCCATCGGAGACTAAGGTTGATGTCATTAGAGACTAACATTAGAACTTATTTCTGCTATAAAAGAAGATCTTCAAGAACAAGAATAATGCCTAGAATGAATGAAATCAAACCTAGGATACATAATCATCCTTTCTGTGGTGCATAAGCTTCTTTTCATAAAAACAACATATTCTTTAAAAGCTTTATTCTTTCCTGAAGACTTAGCACACACAACTAATACTCTTGAATGCTATGCAAGAAGAAAAAACAGAGGAGAACATAAGATTCTTACCTCTTGACTTGACGGAAGGGATTAAAGTTTGTCTGAAAGTAATGGTCCGAAAGAAAGAACTTGAAATTGTATGAAGATGGTAAGTTTAGAGAAGAACTTTAGAAGAGAAATTTTTAGAAAAGAGATTAAAATTTTACCTCCGAATGAGGTATTTATAGCAAACTAAGATTAAGCCTTGAGATAAGATGATTGGTTAGTCTGGATGGTAAAACGGCTACTTATCATAACTCTTTAACAGCTAACAACATAATAAGCAACTGTTGTCATACATGTAGCTTATCTTTAATCAGTTGTTGCCACACAACCTGCCTACTAATCAAGTAACTTCACACGTAACTCCTTTAAGTCATGTACTCCATTATGGGCAGTCTTCTTCAATTCACATACTCCTTCCATCTCCGTACAAGCTAAGTTACTTAATCTCACACCCATATTCCATAACATCAATCTTTGTTCATGCTTGATTAAATTAATCCATACAAGATTTTGAGATTACTGTATTCAAATCCCTTGATGATTTTACAAAGGAAATTGAGGTTGTAGAATTTTGGACATCACATGGACATAATACTCAAGCATTTAAAATTTATACCTCATACCTCATAGGAAATCATCTCATAAACATTTTATTTCTATTTATTTAAGAAAATAAAATTTCGGGTCGTGACACGGGGCATATGTCCCATGACTGCCCCAACCTTCCTATAATAAGCCAGAACATACCTTAGAATCAGAATCCTAGAAGACTCATCAATACCACATGCTACACCTGTGGCATGATAGGTTATATTTCCCCAAACTACCCCCAGAAAACCAGGAAGCTCATTAAAGGAAAAAAGAGGCCACCAACAAGATCTAATGTGATTCCTACATGCCCTATGGCACACACTTACAACATAACTGTTAATGATGCATTACAATCCACTGATGTGGTGACAGGTATGCTTCAGTTAATTCTATACTAGCATATGTGTTATTTGATTCAGGAGCAACTAGATCTTTTATCTCTATGCGCTTAGTCGAGAAATTAAAACTAGAACTGCAAGAGTTGCTCCATCTAGTAGAGGTTATAATTGTCAATCAAGAGACATATCACATTACGAAGGTTTTAAATCAATGTATCATTTAGGTTGGAAAATATGAGTTCCCAGCAGATTTGATACCTTTTACATTAGGAGAATTTGATGTCATTTTGGGTATGGATTGGTTAGGAAAGAATAAGGCTAAGGTTGATTGTTTTAGGAAGCATGTATTACTCCATACACCTCAAAATAATAAGATAACCTTTTATGGCAGCAAACCAACTACTTCTAGCCATATTCTTTCCAACATTCAAGCTAGGAAACTGATTAAAAAAGGGTGTGAAACCTTCCTAGCCTATGTCCAAGACATTACTAAAGAGAAACCTTCAATAGATGACATTACAGTAATTCAAGACTATAAGGACGTAGTCCTTGAAGAATTACCAGGCTTACCTCCTGACTGAATAGTAGAGTTTGACATTGAATTAATTCTTGGTACAACACCGATATCAAAGGCACTATACCGTATGGCCCCAGTAGAATTAAAGGAATTGATTATACAATTACAAGAACTGTTGGATAAAGGTTTTGTTCGTCCTATTGTTTCACCATAGGGAGCCCCTATTTTATGTGTAAAGGAGAAGGATAGATCAATGCGTTTATGCATTGACTATCGCGAATTGAATAAGGTAACCATTAAGAATAGATACCCTTTACCAAGAATAGATGATCTTTTTGATCAATTAAAGGATGCAGCCTACTTCTCCAAAATTGACTTGAGGTCTGGATACCACCAATTAAGGGTAAAAGCTTATGGTGTTTTGAAAATAGTATTTCGTACCCGATATGGACATTACGAGTTCTTAGTAATGCCGTTTGGTTTGACGAATGCCCCCGCAACTTTTATGGACTTAATGAACCAAGTTTTTAAAGTCTATCTTGACAAGTTCATTATTGTGTTCATTGTTGATATTTTGGTCTATTCCAAAATAAAGAAAGAGCATGAAGAACACCTTTGAGTTACTATGGAGATTTTGAGAAAAGAGAGGTTGTATGCTAAGCTGTCTAAATGTGAATTTTGGTTACAAAATGTACAATTCCTTGGTCATGTCATTGATAGAAATGAAATATCTGTAGATCCAATGAAAATTAAAGCAGTGACTAAATGGCCCTAACTAACTACTCCAACTGAAGTAAGAAGTTTTCTCGGACTAGCTGGTTATTACTGACGATTCATGAAAGATTTCTTAAAACTAGTTGTACCACTAACCAACCTTACCAAGAATGTGGTAAAGTTCACATGGACTCCTAAATGTGAAAGAAGTTTCAAGGAACTAAAGAAGAGATTGACAATGGCACCAGTCCTAACTTTACCCGATGACATTGGAAATTTCATTATTTATAGTGATGCATCTTTGTAAGGACTTGGTTGTGTGTTAATGCAATGAGGAAAGGTTATTGCCTATGCTTCAAGGCAATTAAAGGAATATGAAAAATGATATCCAACTCATGACTTGGAGTTAGCAGCAATCATTTTTGCACTCAAGATTTGGAGACATTATGTATATGGGGAGACATGTGAGATATACATAGATCACAAGAGCTTGAAGTTTATCTTCATACAGAAGGAGCTGAATATGAGACAACGTAGATGGTTGGAATTAATCAAGGATTATAATTGTATAATAAATTACCACCCTGGAAAAGCTAATGTGGTAGCAGATGCCCTAAGTAGGCGTGAAAGTTTGAACATCATGATCACACAAACTGAGTTGTGTAAGGATTTGGAGCGATTACAACTCAACGTATTGTCAGTAAAGGATGATGTGCAAATAGGAAAAATGACTCGGGTGGAGCCCTAACTGTACAACCAAATCAAGAGAGCACAAGAGGACCATCAAGAAGATAAAGACAAACTTCTAGTAAAAGAAAAAGGGAAATGTCAAATAGATGCCAAAGGTCTACTACGATTTAAAAATAGAATTTGGGTATCCTCAATTGAAGATTTGTGACAGGAGATCCTACAAGAGGCACCTCACTCAAAATTCTCGATACATCCTAGGAGCACCAAAATGTATCAAGATTTATGTTTGATTTATTGGTGGTCCAACACAATAAAGGAAATTGCTAATTGGATAAGTCGTTAAACCTGTCAAAGAGTGAAGGCAAAACATCAGAAGCCAAGTGGATTGCTTCAACCTTTGGAAATTCTAGAATGAAAATGGGAACTTATTGCAATGGATATTGTAGTTGGGTTACCAACTACAGTCAGAGGAAGTAATGCTATTTGGGTTATTGTTGATAGACTGACCAAGTCAACACATTTTCTGTCTATAAAAGATACCTCCAAGATGGATCAGCTAGTAAAACTCTATGTTAAAGAGATTGTAAGTAGACATGGAGTTCTGATATCAATTGTGTTAGAAAGAGATCCCCATTTTACTTCACATTTTTTGGAATAAGTTTCAAGAATATCTTGGTACTCGTTTGGATATAAGTACTGCATAACACCCCCAGACAGATGGGCAATCAGAAATGACAATACAAACCTTGGAAGACTTGTTAAGCGTCTGTACATTAGATTTCAAGGAAGGTTGGGATGAACACTTACCATTAATAGAGTTTGTTTACAATAATAGTTACCATGTCAGTATTGGTATGGCCCCTTTTGAAGCACTCTCTGGTAGGAAGTGTAGAACTCCATTATATTGGAATGAGATTGGGGAAAGAAAAGTAGAAGGACCATAAATGATTCAACAAACAAAAAAGGTTGTTACTGTCATCCGACAAAGGATGAAAGTCACTCAAGATTGGCAAAAGAGTCTAAGAAATAAAGAAGTTCCCTCTGTGAAGGTTATTTGGAGGAACCACAAAGTCAAAGAAGCTACGTGGGAATTAGAAAAAGACATGATTGAAAAGTATCCTCACTTATGTTATAAGTAAATTTCGGGGACGAATTTTTTTTTTAAGGGAGAGAGGATGTGAAGCCTAAGACTTTTTGTAAACTATTATTATAATATTAAAGCATTTATTAAATTTTACACAAGTTTATTTGTTATAGTGATCAAATGTTCTTTTATGAATATAGAAAGAAATAAATTTCAATTCAAGATATTATCCTAAACAACAATTGTTTATGCGGTAATATTAGTATGGATTACTACTGCGGTTACAAAGAAAGCGAGTTAAATAATAACCCTACCTAATGAGTAAGCATTTCAGTTGATGAGTCATTAGTACTACAGAGTACTACCTTTTGACACCTGTGAGAAGTACGTACATACGTGTGAATATAATGATCAAGTAATTGTTTATCATATTTTAGTGGATTAGTTAATTTCACGTCCGATGCTAATTTAAAGTAAGAGATACCCCACCTCAGACATATTTATTTTCCTGGCTCTCCTATATAAAGAAGACCCTTGTCTTACTACTCTTCGTCTCTAAACACTCTCAAACTCAAAATAGTATTCATACAATGCGTGCTACAGAATTGGAAGCTTCACAAGGTAATTTTAAAGCCTAAACTAGTTATTTAGTTTAACTAAGAAACATGAAAGACAAACCCAGAAATCGCTTGATCATTTAACAAGAATAGAAATTTTTATGAAACTTTGGCTAATCAAAACATATTCCTCTCACTACGATTTTCTCATATAGGGCCACATGGATAATCTCTATTCTCTTGAAATACTCAAAGAAACATTCTCTATATATTTAAACTATGCTATTCTTTATTTCTAAAAACTAATTCATGATATTAGAGAGAATAATTTATATTAAGTCTCTAAAAAGATAATGATTTTTCCTCTTGATGTCCACGTTCAACATAAACAATTGTTTAAAAGATAAAACAAACATATTTCAATTATGGAACAAATACACAAAGACTTGTCTACAAGCCTTCGGAAGATAATTATTTACCAATGGGTTGATTTAGCCATCGGAGGATAATTATCCATCGATGGGTTAACTTAGTCATCAAAGGATAAATTATTCACCGACGAGTTTGGCGCTAGTTGTATAGTTTACCGATGAGTTTGGCACTGGTTGTATAGTTTGGCGATGACTTTGGTGATAGTCAAATAGATTACTGACAAGTTTGGCAATGAACAAATTTATCCCCTAATGGCCAAGAGCTATCCCCTAATGGCCAAGAGCTATCCCCTGATGGCCAAGAGCTATCCCCTGATGGTCAAGGACTATTCCCTGATGGCCAAGAATGATCTCTGATGGCTGACACCTTATTCCCTGACGAGTATAACTTATCCCCTGATGGGTAAATTTATCCACTAATGAGTAAAATTATCCCCTGACGATTAAAAAATTTAACCCCTGATGCACAGTAATTACTGTAACTGTTTCAAGAATATGTAACACCATCAGATGCATTCAAGAAATTAATAGATATAAACTAAAAATTTCTTTAGATGAAACAAAATTTGATAGACATTACATAAAGAACCTTGTTACTTAGACATAATTATAATTCTAACTTTTGATCATTTATGGATCAAAAACAGATCTCACAGGAACACTTAAACCAAACTTAAGTCATCACCCTGATCAAGGCAAGTAATGTATTTGTTATTCTTCCACGTATAACTCAGTTGTTCCATTATACATGATTTTTCAAGTAATACATTTACTATTCCTTCAACATATTGCATAGTTGTTTATACATGCATACATGTAGTATAATGTTTATTGCAATTAAACGCTTGTTCAATTAATTCGATCTGCGTTAAGACATGATATGCAAATGCTCAAATGTTTCTTACGTATACATAATTGTTTCGTATACGTAATGATAGAGAATAAAAGTTACTTGTTAAACTTGAGTTAAGACCTTATTGTTAAATGCTTGACTACATATATCTAGTTTACAAGCATCCTATTTGTTCCATGTCAATACATGACATATTGAATTATTCAATTCAATTTAATTCTTCTAATGTTTTTTATGAAATCATATATGTGACCCTTGCTGATGTGTCAGGAGTAATCCACTATAAAAGTTGATAAGGGAACACCCCAGAATTGAGAATAGTTTATTTTATTCTGTCGGGCCCTGTAGATGTAATTATATCTACTTTAAGTGTCATACGTATGTACATCATAGAACATATTGAGATAGCCTTGGCCTGCTATTGTAAAATGGTAAGAAGTATTCTCAGTAAATCCTAGTACTGAACGGAGTTAAGGCGATCTAGTAAGTTAAGAACTGAAAGACGTCAAGTGCTTATGTGGATTTTTATTCTTCATTCAGAGGCATTAACTTGCCAATTTCCCCCTATCTGAGAATGTGGATTCTCCCCATCTACAACGGGAAACCAATAGTAGCTACAAAACTTAACTGTTATATACTAGCACTAACTGTACATTTGTATTTTTAAGTATTCTAAGTATAATCATCATCATCAAACGCTAGAAACCTAACATTGGTCAACATTTGATAACATTTTGTTTCCATGATTACCTACTATTTTGCCCATTACATGTTGTTATAGAAATTACTTGTCGATTTCTAGATTACCTGTTGTTTTGTCTTGATTAGTAGGTAAATGACAGTCTTCTGATCAACTGCTAATTCCACATCAGTTGGTAATTTTATTCGTTCTTCAATCAACTGGTAATCTTGAGTTCTAGATTTGCTTCTAACTCTTGAACCTTGGCTTATTTTCACTAATTTCCCAAAATTACAAGTGTTTTTAACTATATTAAACTATACAATTGCTTCTAAACTATTGTATGAATTTTAAAGGTATTCAATAGTTGTGTCTATACAATCAGTTGATAGTTTACAAAATATAAAAACTTCTAAGTATTTTACACATCATCAATTCTACAAGTATGATTCCTAACAATCTCACACCCGTTCCTGAGGTCATCCCCTAGTGCATCGCCCATTAGAGTGTTTGAAGAATGCTACAAGTATGTTGTTCCCCAAGTGCATCCCAAGTTTAGAGACGCAGCCAAAGCATTGAGAAAGGAGAAAAAGACAATAATTGATAGGGTTTTTGTGATAGCCCCAGTTTCCCAACAGTAATCCAGAGTTGTCAGTTTATTATCAATTGTTGCGACTTCGAGTTTCAGCGGAACATCAGGCCGCCAATGGGGCAATAGAACTAACCAACTAATAACCTCACCTTCATAAGATTGACTAAAAACAGAGTATGTTCAATAATTATTACAAATATTGTTTCGAAAGATTCTAGTAGCGGAAAACATAACTCTCTATTACAATACCAAAATTGAAATCATATTCAAGAGCACTTAACAGTCAGTCCTACTGATACATCATTTCCTTGCCCTTGGAACTTTCACCTTTTTCGCTCTTAACTGAAAGAGAAATCAAGCAAGTATGAACGATAAAAGCTCAACAAGTATTATGTTATAGGACAGTTGAAAGGAATGAAAATTCTGCAGTTAGTATTTGAAATACAATTTCTAAGGCAATGTTAATGTGTATGAATAACATTAAGAGTTCCTCAACCTTTATAGGTTCAATCTTTGATATAAAGTTAAGGTATAGTCATTCATTATGAGTAGCACTTCTTGTTGCCACACCTTCAGTTGGATCTCCTATAATCTGCCCCATAAGATGATTTGTTGTCCATTTTGTCCGTGGAGGTAACCTTTTTGAAGAAGAAGCTTCATTTGTTCATTTTTTCTCCATGATATAAAGTGCTTTCAGCTTCTTGAGAAAATTCCCCCTTAATCAATATTTCCAAATTGGAGTTCGAGATATCCCCTGATCCATTATCAATTGACAGTGGATCATCCCCTGATGCAGTGTCATTATCCACCAACACTACATTATCCTCTGACAAGACTTCCTCAACAAGTATTAAATCTTCCACCGGCAAGGTAGCTTTGTGGGGTTCAACTTCATCATCTAAAGAGTTTAGAAGATCCACTTCATCTTCATTCTCAAACCTTAGGATCTCATGATCCCCTTCATCTTGCATTTCAATTAATTTATGATCTTCAAATACAACATGAATATATTCCATTACAGTGTTCAGCCTAATGTTGTAGACTTTGTACATGAGAACCCAAAAATAAAAATAGGAATATGATGTATAAATGATAAATTCATATTATGATTAATACATATTATGTATGAAGGTTTAGTTTACATTTAGTATGAATAATGAATTCATATCTTGAATGAAAGTTTCTATGACAATGTGATGTCCAAAAGATATAAATACATTTTGATCTTAATCTTTAAATGATTATTTTATCCAAGTACTAACAAGAAATAATTATAATTTTTCACTTGAGAAAAATACTATGCGGATGAGCTACAGTGTCTATTTTTGAACCAAGGACTATTGTGTGCAAGTGATATAATTATTATATCAGGGTTGAGTTGCATGTGACCCATTAACTAATAAATCAACTCCAACAGTATACTAGATTGTCAGCTATGATAGGTGACTGACTGACTTTTAGCAACCGTAACACCGGCCTTTCTAACCAATCATTTCTTTCTAAGGTTTGCTACTGCCCATTTCAGCCAACGACTGAGAACTACTCTCAAATAATTCAACTGCTCTTGTTGTTTGACAAGTGATATAAATATATCATTTGGAGTACAACCCTAACCCCACTTCCACAAATTTCTATACAGCCAAGTGGATTAAGAAAGTATAATAATATAATAAAAGAAATTTGAAAAAGGTAATATTGAAAAAAAAAAGTGCGAAACCATAACATAAAAAAACATATTTGTGCTTTTAAATATTTATTAGATTTCTATTTTGTTAATTATTTTTCTTGTAATAGTTGATAAACTATTTGATGATTTTTATTATATGTTGTTCCAAGAGTTTGAACTAATGACCTTTTTATTTAATTACCTTAAACTTGTTCCCAAAATTCGGTGTACTAAAACTACTCACATAACTCCAAGTTAAAAAATATACAAAAAATATCTTGTGACATTAAAGATAGAACAAAAATAATAACTAAATTAATTGAATCATCCTAACTCAACATAGTGAACTCAAGATATGATCGCTCTTGGATGTGTATATATATATATATATATATATATATATATATATATATATATATATATATATATTCTTTAAACGCCCGCACCCTTATTTAATCGTTCATTTGTGAAGCCTTATACTCCTTCCGTTTCACAAAAATAGTAACATTTAGAGTTTTGACGAATATTAATATTGTATATTTGACCAAAAATTAAATGTACAAATAATAAATTTTTCACATGAAATTTGTTATGCATAGTTGAGTTATGACGGAATTTATAAATTTGAAATTGAATTTTTTTTAATTTATAGTAAAATAATAAAGAAAAAATTTCAATTGAACTCTTTTTTAAAATATATTTTTTCTCAAATATAACTTCTTTTTTTTAGAACAAAAGAAGTAATAAAACCGTGTGCAAAAAAAATTTGCACACTATTTACCGTATATTATTTACAGTAGCCTTTAAGATAGGAAATTAAACCATAAATAACGAAATCAACCTATTTGAACTCGGTTCATTTTGAGAAAAGAGAACGAGAGGACAAATATATTAAAAATTTATAAAAAATAGTAGTGGAATGAGTGACTGAGAGGAACAAAAAAAGAATCTCAATGAAAAAAAACAAAGAATGGACTATTTCTCCTCATTTTTTATAAAATGAAATTATATATGGGAGAAATAATTCATTCCAGCACTATCTAACCATAAAATTTTATAATCTGTTTTAATAAATACACAGAAATTAAATTTATTTTTTTTTCATTCTGTTTCCTCAAATCGAATGGACCATTAATTCCCCACATTCACTCCTCTTTTATCGTTTACCGCTCCGTCTTTTACTCCTATATTCGTTTCCTACGGGAAAAAAAAAAGTTACCGTAAGTTATTCGTATTTTATTTTCCTCACGGCCATAGTGCATGCATATCCGATGATTTAATAAGTAAAAGAATAACGTGGAAATGTGGTTTTTATATTTTATTACTCTTTGATTTATGCCCGTGCTTTTATAAAAAAATATTAAATATTTATCTTATTATTCGTTACTGCGTATAAAAATTTTACTGTACCGGTTAGCTGGTATATATATAGGTGTAGATGTTTATAATTGAGTAGAAATAAAATCGAGTCGAGCTGAGTCATCGAGTATTGCTTGTTCGAGCTCAACTCGTTAAGAAAATTATTGAATATGAGTCGAGTCGACTAATTATCCGTAACGACCCTGAAAATTTGTTTATCTATAAATAATTTATTTATATTGTTCTTTTTATATATTAACGTGTATAGTTAATATATGATGTTTTTGGAATAACTAAATATTTTGGACTCATTAAAGGATTTTGCTTGATGTTGGATTATAAGATCAAGTAAATTATGTTATATGTTGGTAACATTCATTATTGCTTGAAGAAGTCAAGTGTTGAGATCATTAGATCTCTTGATGAATAGAATGGCATACGTAAGAAGGATGACATCATGTGTACGTATGAAAATTTGATTAATAAGCTGTTTGTATGTCATCAAGTGGATTAAACGTATGTGCATGAAGGACAGCAGGTTTATTACACTTGCTTAGCTGCTAAGGATCATGATGAGCAGTCGTTTTACCGTCCAGTTTAACCAATCATTTTATTTTAAAACTTAATCTCAGCCTCCTATAAATACCTCATTCGGAGGAACATCTCAATCTCTTTTCTAAAAGTTTCTCTTCCAAAGTTCTTCCTTAAACCTATCACTTACATATAATTTCAAGATTTCTCTTTTCTGGACAATTGCTATTAATCAAGTTGTGATCTCTTTCGTCAACCCAGGAGGTAAGAATTTTAAGCTCTCCTCTGTTGTTCCTTTTTGCATAGCATCCGAGAGTATTAGCCATGCATATTAGGTTTTCAAGAAAGAGTGAAGCTTTGAAAGAAAAGCTGCATTCTTTTACATATTCATATTCATGAAGTATCCTAGGTTAAGTTTGTTCATGTAAGGTTTTCCATTGAAGCCGAAACGAGCTTTGTTATTAGTCTCTGATGAGATAATTCTAGTCTTTGATGAGTTAATATTAGTCTCTGATGAGATGTTGTTAGTCTCTGATGAGATGTTCTGTAGTCTCCGATGTTTTAAAAATCCTAGTCTTTGATGACGTCAGCTTTATTCCCCAACAGGTTAAAGTCTAGTCCTTGATGATGTCATCCACAGTCTCTGATGAACAAAGTATGTTAGTCTCTGATAACTAAAGTTCTTAGTCCCCGACGAGTTCAGCGCTGAACAAGTGAGTTTGGCGATGGACAAATCATTCCCTGACAGCCGAGGGGTTTGGCAATGAGTAAATCATCCACTAATGAGTTCAGCGCACTACAAAAAAAATGGGCTTTAGTGACGAAAATTTTAATGACGAACAAAATTCTGGTCACTAAAAGTAGCCTTTTGTGACTTAATTTTTTTTTGGTCACTAAATGTTAGTGAACAAACAAATTTAGTGGCCAAAACAAGAATATGGTCACTAAATTTCCTTTAGTGACCGAATTTGGTGACCACATCTTTGTATCGTCAATAAATTTTTCTTTAGTGACTAGAGATGTTGGTCACTAAATTTTTTGGTGAAAAATTACATTTTCACTCTATATAATTTTATGATATAATAATGTATAGCAATTTTGTTTACTTTATTGTGACGACCCCACAATCCCTCACTGGATCAGGGCTTCGTCATAAGA
>CM025788.1:31068938-31081930 GCA_014636745.2 Centella asiatica
GGCTGCTCATCATGATTCCTTAGCAGCTAAGTACGCATAAGCAGCTGTTGTCCTTCATGCACAACACTTCGCCACCTAAACATCTCTTAGTCACACACGTAGTTATAAAACTACGTAATCCTTTCATTCTTTTCCATGTAGATCAAAATAATCTTATATGGGATTTGCTAATCCCCTTTTGATACCTTTTTAAGGAACTTAACCTTATCATCATAGATATCACATCATCATCAAAATTTCACATTAAAGATAAATTTATCATTTACTCAAAAGAATTAAACTCCATGCAAAAATAAGATAACATAAAATAAGATTTGCCACAAAATATATTATCTCATATTATAAAACAAATTTACAATTTCGGGTTCTCACATTTATAATAACATATAATTTTATGATATATTATTTTTTTTGTTGTGTAGTATTAGTGATAACATTTTTAATAAAAAAAAAGTACTATTTTTTTTTACTATAACTCTCCATATTAAACAATTTATTATCATTTCTCTTTTAACTTTATATTTATACTTTATATTATCATTTCCTTTTTTTACTTTATATTTTTTTACTATTTTTTTTACTTTATATTATTTTTACTTTATATTATTTTTTACTATTTTTTTCAATAAACTTTAAAGAGGTATACACACTCTTCTTTTATTTTAACATTTATTATCATTTCTGATTATACCATTGTGTAGATCATAATTTTCAGTATCATTTTCATATATAGCACATGTTTATAGCATTTATGGTTTGAGAGTTATTGATTTTTAAAGTTTAATCAAAAAGAAAATAAAAAATCAAGAACAATTACTGTGACCCGAAAACCCGAAAGTTTTCCAATTGCGATTCACCCTTGATTGATTTGTCTTTGTTTGAATTGATTAAACTAACTTGTTTCTGCACTTCAATCGTTCGATTTCCCTCAATCAATTGCAAAAATGGCAAATCATATCTCGTTTCCTTGCTCGGCCGAAAATTTAAAACACTGAATTGTTCATCTTGATTTACGTGAGATTTAGTTGTTCAAACTTGCAATTGATTCTATGAATGAGTTCCTGGAAGTCAGGGTATTCATTTCCATACTTGGTTCGTCAAAAATGGTTGTTTTTTCGAGGTTTTCAAGTTCGCCCGTTAATGGAGGATACACTGCCGGAGAAGAGCTACCGACGGCGAAGTTTTATCATCCGTTGCAGTGAGTTTCAGGCAACGGCATGAAGGGAAATGGGGTAATCGCATATGGTGATTGTCTCGGGGGTGCCTCTACTTCTTTTCGCAGTGTGTGCTTGCGTGTACGGGGCTTCGAAGGTCGCTGCTGGCCGGAGATGGCGCCGGCACCGGCGACGCGATGCAGACATGATGAAGACGGGTCGGTCCGACCCGGATTTGACCCACTGTAATTTTTTTTTTTACTTTTAGTGACCACTTTCCCTATAGCAACTTAGTGACCACATACAAAATCGTGGTCACTAAAGCCTTTAGTGACTGGGCTTTAGTGACGAGCTGGTGACGACTAATTTTTTCGTCACTAAAGGTCTTTAGTGACCATATTTCGTCACTAAATGTACTTTTAGTGACCAAAAATCGATGGTCACTAAAGGCTATTTTTTTTGTAGTGGCGATGAGTTAGTGAGTTCAGTGTTGAGCAAGTTGTCAACCGACTAGTTTGGCGATGACTTGTCGAGTTTGGCGCTGAACTACGTTTCCCCGAGGAGTTTGGTGTTGAACAGATTATCCACTGATGAAGTTCAGTGATAGTCAAAGTCATCAACCGATGAGTTTGGTGATGAAGGAATTATCCCCTGACAGGCATGCATACCCTGATGGGTAAGGTATCCCCTGACGGGTAAATTATCCCCTGACAGGCATGCATCCCCTGATGGGTAAGGTATCCCCTGATGACTATCCCCTGACGGTCATCCCCTGACGAGTGTAGTATTCCCTGACGGGCAACTTCATGCCCTGATGATCATTCTCTGATTATACATAGTTATCTTTTAAGTATGGATTTCTCATGTTGTACCAACAATGATGTTTTACAGAACCCTTTTTGCAACCAATATAGTGATTTTAGCTAAAGACCAAGGCAAGTATATATTCATTCTACTTTCTTTCTTACGGATTACGTATAATCATTAATTCGATTTACGTAAATGAATGATGTTAGTGTCTATGCATGATGATGATTTCTTTTACGATTGAGTAACGTACGATTATTGAATCTGATGTACGTGAAAAGATGTTGATGATTGAACTATGTGTTATTGGGTGGTTGCTAACTGTTTAAATTTCCTAGCACACCAAATGATGATGTTTGGGTGTTGCAAGTCATGAACTTGTATGCACACCCAAGTAACTTCTGTATGTATATATAGTTCCGCTTTTGATGATCACTGTCTTTTAATTGTTGAGCACGCCAATATGTGTTGTTGGCAGTCGCTGCTTTTAATTGTTCAGCACGTCAGGGCTATTCAAAATTGAGAAAATGTTTACAAGAAGATATATCCATATGAAAAGTTAAGGGGCTGTTGAATACTTTCGCCTGGTATTCTGGTCAATGATGATAAAGAATAATAGACTGAAGCAAGGGATTGGTAATGAGACTTTTCGCAGACCATATGCTTTCTGCAAGTGACTACATATGTCAAATGATGAATCAAACGACCAGGCTGACCAGCTGGGATGAAATTTGATTATGTAAGGTAGTCAGATAATGATCAGTCTGGTCAGGTGATGCATTATCTGATAAGTAAAGGGCGAATCATGATTTATTAAAAGAGGGTTAGCCCTTGATATCACTCGGGTACCCTAAATGATACATGTTTATTTATCATCACCAGGTGTTGGTAAAAGATGCATGTTTATTCATTATCACGAGATGTTGGCATTGCTTCGCCTAATCTCGATGAAATTAAAGTTTTTGAATTATCTATTATTCTTGCTTATGATTATATACTTGTTGAGCATAAACGCTCATGTGGAATACTATGAATGTTTTTCAGGTTAGGTCTTGAAGGCTGATTCGCCTAAGAAAGAGAAAGAGAGAATGGCTTAAGAGT
This sequence comes from Centella asiatica, assembly GCA_014636745.2. NCBI lineage: Eukaryota > Viridiplantae > Streptophyta > Magnoliopsida > Apiales > Apiaceae > Centella > Centella asiatica. The sequence goes on from CM025788.1 coordinate 31,072,001, forward strand.
GTTATAGTTGTAAGGCTGTGTGAGCCATCTAAAGTTTTGTTTCCGCTGCAGCTTGTTTATTTTCAAGTTTTAAGGTTTGGAAGATGATGTGGACCTTAAGATTTTGTAATGATGTTTTGAGAATATAATTCTCATATAAGTGTTGTAAATGCTTGGCTGTATTGTTGTCTTTGTTGTGTTGTGAAGTGGTCCTGCTATTCCCTAGCGTGGCTCGGGATCCCAGCCTGGAGATCTCGGGGATTGTCATCCAAATTGTTGGCAGTGCCCGAGGCCCGGCTTGGGGGATTTTCGGGGGCACCACATTATCAAACGTACAAGTTTATGTCGAATTCGACTCGAAAATTTATGGAATTATTCGCGAATAGTTTGAATAAATCAAATATTTTTCAAGTATTTCTCGAATATTTTTCAAGTATCGAGTGCTAATCAACTAACAAATGTCCTAGTCAATTATTTAATGAGTTCATATAAACATAACTTTTAGAATAACATATAATTATTTTGAGTACCAAACGAATCAAGTCGAGTAGCCTCTTAAACAAGTAATTGAGTCGAGTCTAATTGAATATACTAAATACTTAACTCGACTCGATAAGATAACAAGCAAAATAACTTGATTGAACTCGACTCAATTAATGATTCGAGTCGAGTCAAGCCGAGCAATTACAACCTTACTATTTAGTAACAAGTTTCTTGGGTTGTGTCTTGCAGTTTATTTAAGAAGAAAAAAGAAAAGAAAATGGGAACAAAATATTTTTTTTAGCTGCGTTTGAGTTTCTTTTAGAAAAAGAAAAGAAAATGAGAAGAAAAAGTGAAGATTTTCTCTCCAAATTTTTCTTCCCAAAAATGAGAAGATTTGGAGAATTTTTTTTAATTTGTATACATTTTTCTTAATATCAATTTCATCTTTTACATTTCTTGTGAAATAAAGTTCATGTCTTAATTTTAAAAGGATACAAATGTAAAATTGATACTTCTTCTTTATTTTCTTTTCAACTCTCAGACAAGAGAATGACAATTTTTAAACAATTTTCTTTTCTCTCTATAAACTCCCAGATAAAGAAAGAAGAAAATATTTTTCATCTTTTCTCATTTATCTTTTCTTTTTATTAAAACTCTCAGACATGGTGTTATAACTAAGGAGTTAAAAAAAAGAACAAAAAAGAAAAGAAAAAAAAAGTGTAGGATGGACTTTTTTTTTTTTGTTACATAGGAAACACTACCTAGAAACTCATGTATACACTCACATACTCATTTACTACTTTATAGGGTTTTCTATTATCATGTAAAGTTCAAAATCCTAACCTTCTCACTTTTCACTCATGCACACACTCACACACTCATCAATTACCTCCTCATTTTTCAAAGGATGTAGTCAATGACAAATGAGACCAACAACCATGCCATTGTAGGATGGACTTTTAAAAAAGATAAAGCCGAAGGTGAAATATTTGACACTAGCATGTTGCTTCGTGTACAATACGAGTTTTTTGTTTCTTTTTTGAATTGATTAAAATTATTAAGTCTATAATATGTAATATTTTATAATTTGTAACAAATTTTGTTAAATTAAATATGAGATCAGTAATTTATGTTGTTTTGTATAATATCATTAGTTTTATATTTATAAATTTGAAAATTGACGAGTGTATTTTGTTTTTTTAGATAAAAGTCATTTAATAATTTATTATTTCATTTAATTATATTTTTAAAGATGTTTTTATATTTCAGGTTTTTAACTTATTTTAATTATCTAAAATAATTTACAAGACCTAATACTAAATATATTTTACTTTTATATTAATCAAAATAATTTAAGAAATCTAAATTTCTTAATTATTTTTTAGTACTATGATTGTGGCGCTCTATTTTTTTTTTTTTTGGTCATATAAGTTGTAGATTTTATTTATTTTATTTGTTAATTGTTGATTATCTTTAATTTTTTATTATTTTTTGTTGTGATTTTTGTAATGTTTTATATATATGCTAATGTTCACTGGTTGACTTTTTATTTCGATAATCAAATTTGTGATAGAATTTCTTTAATTTTGATAAATCAAATTTGTGATAGAATTTCTTTAATTTTGATAATTAAAAATGAAATAGGATTTAGAAAATCAAATTATGTCCAAAAGCGAAAGGGTGTTGATGAAATGCTATATAGGAATACATAGATGATTATTTAGTGTCAAGGGCTTGCTTGTTTCTTAGTTTTCTATTATACCTTCAAGTTGAAATTTAATTTGTGAAGGTGAAATGTTTTACTTTCTCAAAAGTAAGGATTCTTTAAAATAAAGAAAGAATTGTCAATAGTTGTAAAGTAACTTTTAGATTACAAGAAGTATGAAATAAACGTTACAAGTCTTATAAATTCCTTAAATTACAATGGGGTACAAAAATTAAGCTGTATGCCAAAGACTCCCACTTCCGTTCCCAGGAAAGAAAGAAATAAATTAATAAAGGTCAAACGAAAAAATTAAAAATAAAGCCTAAAAAACAACTTTCATTTCCACAAGTTTGGGTTCATTTTCACCTCAATTATTACTCCTGAAAGAGATACATTTTTATTCAAGTATATTAACAAAATCTTAAGATTCAGTTTGAGTAATGTATATATGAGGATATTAAGATACTAAAATTTACGTGTTAATTTCTTTATATATACACAACTCAAATTTTAGCCATGGAATGAAGATCTAAGACAATCTACTAAAGTTACCATCATATAGTTATGGAGTGAAGCAAACTTGGAAAGGAAAGATCAATAGATAATCGGCTATTACAAATAGTGCTTGAACATCTGGGGAGCAAAAGTTGTGTAACGCTGTAACTTGTGTCAAAAACATATATTCAACAATCAATTTACAAAGACCAAAAGTCAATGCTACCGTTCTTTACACATTGAGCAAAGACTAAAATTCATTAAAGTTACAAAATACAGGGGGGGAAATAGATTAATCTCAACCTGAGATGGTCAAAATGGGTCGAGTTATTCTGTAGGAGGTGAAGAGAGTAGATGAGTTGAAGGAGTTGTGACAGGTTTAGCAGGTGAGGATTGGGATAGATTCAATAGAAAGCCAAGCATGATTCCAATGAGTGATACAAAAAGTGCAAATTTGAAAGAAAAGCGAGGATCGCCTTTCCGACTCTTTCGTCTCTTTAACATGTCCTGCAAGAGTATATAAAAGAGATAATAAGAAAATGACATTCATCTCATCTGCAGCTGCATTGAAGTAAATTTAGGCCATCAAATTTTATGGGGGTGCAGTTGAATGAAAAGGACCAAAAGACTTTAACATGTACAGTCATATACACCAGATTGGCTTTGATTTTCAAGACGAAAAGAATATATGTGCTAGACTGGCCTCGACAGCAAGCCGAAAAAGAAATATTGCTCATGATAAGATACATATATATTTGGAATAGATATTTCATGGGGTTTTAGAGTGATGGTGCTAAAATACATAGGGAAGCTAGTGGTAGGGAAGGGAAAACACAAAAAAATGACAGAGTATCTGACACAGGTTAAGGTATTCCTACATAATATGTTCAAAAGCATTAAACTAACTATAATCGATAAGATTAGCAAACCATTTTAAATAATCACTGTTTCTGAAAACTAAAAATAAAACCTAAAAATTCCACAAATCTAGCAACTTAATTTGTGAACCTACAGAAGAATGTTCATTCTTAGCATGCATTACACGGTTAGTGTGTTTGTCTACCATCAAAGTTAGTTATATTAGGAATAACAGTGTTGATATCTTCTCAAGAAAATTGATATTTCTACATTTTCCCTCGCACAAAAGGTTGGAACTGGTTACATGTCATGCGAGAGAAAGGGTTGTGAAATACACACACATACACGCATATACTTATTGTTTGTGACAGTAGATATATCATTGTTCATTGTGAAACTATCACCATTTTAGAAACTACTACTGGGGGAAAAAGTATTGACAAACTAACCAAATCTCGTTGGAGCTGCTGTGTTTGCCTGACAGCTGCATCCCTTTCATCTTTGAGGCATTGCAAAGCCTGATTCTATACATTCGAAAAGAGACAAAAGAACTAGTTAATATGCAATGACTAGTGCTGGCATGTAGGTAGGCTAATTACAAGCTATATAACACATGTTAAGTTAATCACTAGTGCTGACATGAGGTGTTAAGTTAATCTCAGCTATACAGCACATGCTGCAATAGATTCATCATTTTGCTGCAAAGCACTGATGTCAACTGTAAGGGTGTGATTATGAGACATTAAACTTTGGTGTTAAAATGTGGCAAAATTAAAGCATAACAGTTTCAGATACTTTCAAAGTATTTGTATGCAACCAACATTCCGTTCTAGTCCATGTAAGTTGAAGAACATCTATGGCAAAGTATTCGTTCAACTGTATATAGGGAGGCTCACATCTGGCTTTTTCTTTCTTTCCTAATTTTCTCTCTATTTTCTTTTGCTTCTTTTTAGTTTTCCGGTGTGTGCATTATCACTTGGAAATAAGACATGCTTCCCACTGTTTTTTCATATCTTTTCCTAATTTATAGTATGAATATTAGATGTTGACAATATTAAAGCATAACAGTTCCAGATACATTCAAAGTATTTGTATGCAACCAACATTCCGTTCGAGTCCATGTAAGTTGAAGAACATCTAAGGCAAAGCATTCGTTCAACTGTCTACAGGGAGACTCACATATGGCTGCTTCTTTCTTTCCTAATTTTCTCTCTATTTCCTTTTGCTTGTTTTTAGTTTTCCAGTGTGTGCGAATCACTTGGAAACAAGACACGATTCCACTGTTTTTTCATATAATTTCCTATTTTATAGTATGAATTTTAGATGTTGACAAATAAGATAGTAAATAACAATAACAAAATTATTTCAGGATAATAATCAATTACAATTCTATGTGGAATAATAAATAATGTCACATGAGACTCTCTTTGTAAAGTTGAAGAAGCAAGTTACATTTATCTCAGAATTACTTATTAACGGATAACAAGAGAAAACTCAAAACCTACTCACGGTACTGAAACATTGGAAGATGATATGAGATTATAAGTCAAACAGATACTGATAGAATGAAAGAATATTTACGTCATCATTGGTTGGGACATGCATCTGCAATCAATGGGGAAGAAATTGTTAAAGATGTTTCGTAGAAGATTTTGCTTTTTCACACTCAAAATTAATTGAAAAATAAGTTGAGTGCTTATAATAGCAAATATATTGAATGCCTGACAAATAATTTTTCTCCACTAATTTTGGCTTCTTTTAAGATTAAATAAGCTTTTAAAGATGAAAAATCCAATAATGCAACATTGGGGTGCAATTGAATTTATCATCAGATGATGATTGAACAAAACAAAGATTCTAAAAGGCAGAAAATACAAGCTTTTCACAAACAACAAACTTTTCTTAGAAAGTATAGATAAAATAGAACTCACTGTATCGAGACTTCTCTTGCTGCTCTCTTCTGCATTTGCTGAGCCTGATTGAGGAAAGATGTACACGACCCTAAGCTTGCATTCTTCTATTGTTTTTCCGCTATCTTTATTAAACTGTTTGCAGCAAGATCCATCATTTTTCCAGCAATAAAGTAATAAAACATGCTTATTACTCCACAGTGATATGATTAAGAACTAAATCTCGGTAATGAAATCCTTACCGTATCTGGCGGAAGTTCATCGATATCAGTATGTGGTGGAACTTTGGTACTTTGCAGGAGAAATTTATCTTTGCACTGCATATCTTGAGGGTTCTCCCGTTGAGCTTGAAGAGTGACTACATATACATCAGAAACTCATAATAGTAAAACCACTAACTTATATATATATATAGATAGATGGATAGATAGATAGATAGATAGATAGATAGATAGATAGATAGATAGATAGATAGATAGATAGATAGATAGATTGTGTTAAAAATTACATTTCGGTACAGTGATAGAGATGATGGTAATGTAGACAATAGCTATCAAATGTTTTAGTATCTTTTGAAGAAAAAAATGAAACAATAATCTCGACTTAAAGAAACTTATTCAAGCAAGCAAACAGTGCAGTAGATCATGTCATGTAGAGACATTCAGGTTTTAAATATGGTGCATTTTGGCATTAAAAAGACGAAGATATATTTACACTTTTTGATCCTGAGATACAACAAGTACAATATTTTAAGTATTAATTGTAACAGTTGTATGTAGAAAAGGTTTAACATCGTAGTTGAGTATAACCTTCCAAGTAAGCCAATTGATTATATCATTGATTAACATTCACAAATACAATAGTTGGTAAAAAAAAAAGTAGTGAATTTCTGTGTCCACGCCATCAGTGTTCTGAAAAATGCTAGACAGATCTAGGTGGTAAAAACAGTATTTGGTGTTTAATAATGACCGGAAGAAATCATGTGGAGTTAAACAGAGATAATGCGTTGGGTGTTATAGGGCCACCTAGATTAATTGGATTGAAAGGAGATTTTCATATTCATTGGATTAAAAGGAGATTTTCAGAATACTGCTCATTATTTATGGTTCTCTGTATCACGTTCATGTTTGTATTTCTATACATTACCACTTACATGGCTAATTCCGATCTTGATCTTGTTCATATATTAGATGGTATAACGGAATAAAGTTAGCAAATGCAACATTTTCCATACTATAGTACCGATTAGGTTTTGGAAAGCAGGTTTTAGTGGTTAACCTGTCCGTAAACATGGCTAAAAAGTAATATTTAGAAAAATATATTAAAAAAAAAAAAAAAGTAATACCGATGGCTTAGCCTATTTGCGACGGCGACAGCTAGTTGTCGTTTTTAATAAATATAATTTTTTAATGAAATAATAATTGCAACGACTTCTTTGTAATATTGTGACGACTCCTCATCGCAATTACGTATTTTCATTTGTTTATTTATTTTAAAATTTAATTTTTGGCTTAATTTGAAAATATCAAATTGTGACACCCGAGACACTAATCTCGACGGCCGCTCCCGTTGAGATTAATTTTATTAAATTGTGATTGTAATATCGACAAGTCTTAAATATGACAATGGTAATATCGATGGTTTGTCGTCAATATTAAGTGTAATTGCGACGATATTTTTTTAACTGCAAAGATTTCGCCATCGCAATAACCTCTTTTTCTTTTTCGTGGTGTAAGACAATAAAACCAACAAAGGCATGCACCTCTGATTGTGCAAGAATCCCAAGGTTGTATAACTCCAGTATTTGGTCGTACAAAGTACTTCTTAGGAGAAGTAGTCTTGACCTAACAAAATAAGTTGATTAAATTAATACATGTCACAGAAAATAAACGGAAAATCAAAACTAGCATCAACACTGAAAAGAAACACATAAAAATAAGTTGTGTAATATATATTATTACCTTGAAGGCAACATACTGATCTGTTGTGTTTGCAACTTTAAGATCACAAAAGCTTTGCTTTTCCAGCTCAACTGATAAGAGGAAAGGTTCATAGATATAAGTGCATCACAAATCACAATTTAATCTAAATGTGTAGGGAAGTATAGACTTAAAAGTTTTTTAAAAAAGAAAAAAAAAACAAAATATCCAAAACATTGCGTACATCTCTTTAAGCATAATAGTATAAAACTAAATAAAGATTACTAACATCCTCTTTATGTCAATAGGATGAAGTACATATATTTGGCCATCTCTATTGATAAAGTGGATATATTTAGCTATCTTTAATGCAAGTCATTAAGTTAGTTAGACTATTTTCCTACTCCTGACATGAAATGCAGATCAACGCAAACAACTTAAACTATGTTTGTCAGTTTTAAAGGGGTTAAAAAGAAAGGAAATAGGAGAAACTAAAATTTTCTGCCTTCAAAATATCATGCTTATGAATTTTCCTCATGGCGAGAAAATGACGAAAAATAACCCTCACTTTTCACCCAGAAGTGACAAAGACGTTTTTTAACAAATTATGATTGTTCTTCATATTCCAATTTTCGAGTTACACCCCTAAAATCAGAAGCATTCACCTCTGATCCCTATAACGTCCACTTTCAATCCTTAACCTACAAAGGAATTAGAAACTTTCTGCACTTCTCTTCCCTAATGGATCTCCATCCCACTCACACTCACACTCACAAACACAGATTTAGAGTTGAGCATTTTGATGAGACCACAACAAGAAACAAGAGAAGTTGAAAGCCACTTATAGTTATAATAGCTTTTACGAGTAATTTGCCTGAAATTTGCATGTGCCGGGCAATATTACGGTTTGAACCAGCATAACCATGCTAATTAATAACTGAACGCATAGAATAAACGATGGCCAAAAGTAATTCATCTTAAAAAGCTTAGACTTTGAAGAAAAAATGTTGAATTATGCACCATCTGAAATTGCCAATGCGAATCAACTAATCAACGTAAGTAGAACAATATAAACATCGATCCATACAAGTTGACAACGTGGAAGAAATGTTACGATGTGATTTCTTCATATCATGCTCAGTGTTAGTCCCGAACACCTTAACTTAAAGTTCCATGCGGATACTACTTGAATTTCAGTTATTTACCATCAGCCTAACAACCAAATAAAGGCCTATCTTAAAAGTCACTTCTATGTAGAGAAAATATTCACACAAGGAACAAATTATCCTCCATAACATACCCAAGTTCCTTTTCTAGTTGATTTTATTCACATACTATAAGTATCTGGATCATTATCTATATTTATTGCATTATTTCTCCCATAAGCTATTGACTGCCAAACAGCCAAGCAGTCCTGTATTTCCTATGTCTGCATGAGTGCAGGCCTATACCCTGATTACCTAATACACCTCTCGAAATAAATTGACATTTGTCCTAAAATTTGTTCCACGCAAATAATCATATTTGTATAAAAAAAATTTTATCATCGTACTATGATATTTTTAATTTATCATTACAATTTTCTTATCAAGTCATCACTTTTACATTCATAACAAATGCCATGAAATAGCCGAGACCGGTAAATCTCAATCAAACATGCAACTTTAATATTTGGACCAAAATGTAAATGACTTTATTTTTTCGAACATAGGAAGAATCATTTTACAATTATTGATAATATAAGATTACTTAATTACCCTTTCTAGATAAAGGCTGGATAGTATCAGAAATTAAAGAGATGCATTAAATACGATAATAATTTAGGAAAAATGCATCCCTTAATATGTTATCCTAGAATTAAGTGTATGATAAATATATATGGACATGCAAAAAAAGTTAAAAGAGTCAATTGGAAAAAAAGGAGGGAGTATATATATATATATATATATATATATATATATATATTTATATGCGTGTGTGTGTATTCTGAGACCCTTTCTTTCCCTCATTTCAATCAACATTCATCTAATACATTTTAATCATCATCCCAATTGAACTTAATAAATCAACCAACTGAATTCATGAAGCAAAACATATACATTAGCAATATAATGTAGAGAGAAAAGGGGGAATGAAGGGTATACGTTGAAATCTGAGCTCATCAGGTTGAACAGTGATGAACTGGTTAGTAATAACACCAGTCATTTGCACAGATCGATCTTCCAATTGTATAAGCACGAAAATAGATCAAGCCGGCTAATCATTAATTTGTAATTAGGAGGAGTAATTGTTCTACAACCTGTAATAAAAGAAGAGCAGAAGCTGTAAATCATAGAATGAAAATGAAGATACTGGGAAAAAAGAGAGAAGGAGAAAAAGAAGTGAAAAGAAAAGAAGGAAAACCTGGCGAAAAGTAAGGATCATGAAAGAAAGGCATGTGATATTGGTGGTTGATATTGTTTCTATTCGGAGCTCCGAGGTTCAGCCTTGAAAATCGCGTCTCCGATTGTTCAAAACTTCACACACACGAAATGAAAATGCAAACCATATTTGCCATAATCATAAAAATGAGCTGGGGGGA
>CM025788.1:31082030-31129864 GCA_014636745.2 Centella asiatica
GGGGGGGGGGGGGGGGGGGGGGGGGGGGGGGGGGGGGCGAGGGGGAGACCAATAATTGTTTTTTAACTCTTTTTATAATATGGTTTTTTGGTGAAGGTCTAAAAGTTTAATTTGGCTAAATGTGTCGTGATAAGATTGGTTCCTTCATCAAATATATAAAATATTAAAATTTTTATTTTATAACAAACTTATAGACGATTCACTTTATAACATTTTAACCTCTGGTTTTTATATGTCAAATCAAGTCTAACACTGATTCGTTGAAATCCTAGTTGATGTACATGCACTCTAAAACAATAATTAGGATCAATTATAATACCATCTGAGATTTTAAATAATATGAATTAATGTTTAAGTTAAATGATGCCATTTTAACTTATTTCTAAAGGTTAGTATAATTGAAAAAAAAACTAAGAAAAGACTAGAGGCTGAAGTGTTAGAAAGTGAATAATTTATAATTTTTTTTTGTCATTAAGTCTTTACTCATTAAATTTTTGATTTTTGATATAAGTGTTGACGTCAATGATTATCAACTAATTCTTATACGAAAAGTAAAGAGATCTGAGTTTCGAACCATAAAAAATTTAAGTGGATATATGAGAATGTAGACGGTGACTTCCTATATAATATATAAAAAAAATTGATTTCTTATATTTCATAAAATTATAAAAATAAATCATAATTAGAAAATGAATGAATAACAACATAATTTTTATTTTTATTTTTTTACCGGTAAAATTAGAAAATGAATGAATGTTGTGATATGAAAGGTAGTCGCTTGGCGACCTATAAATTGACGTTGGCTTAAATCTTGGAGAGATTTTTTCACTTACCTAAACAGAAAAAATTGAGGAGATTTTTGGCAACTTTTAAATCAATTTTTTTGGCTACAGTTTACTTTTAAATCAGTTAATCAGACTTATTGTGATTACTAGTTACGTGGTCCGTACACAACACAAACACATTAATTTGAATATTTTTAATAAATTAAATTTTTCTGATTTTTTAGTATATAGATAATATATTTTAAAATAGAAGATATTGTGTTAATTAAACATGTTTGTATTTTTTTTAGTTAATTAAAATTTAAAAATAAATTATTAAAGTGGAATATATTGTAGAAGAATATAATTTGATTATAAATATATGTATCTTATTAAATCATACATAAATTAGTTGGTTAAAATTATTATAGGACAAAATTAATATATTATTCATTATATTATGAAATTAGAGTTATCTTAATACTGTATTATAAAATTATTTTAGAATTTAAGACTTTACAATTTTTTGTTTTTATTTTTTTAGAATTTTATGTACACCATATTAGTACCATACATTTTATCCCTTAGGATATAGATTTACCTTCTCTTGTGACAAACAGTGAAGCGACTTTCAGTATGTACACATTTTGTACTTCTTCAATAAAGAGTAAAATAGAGATGAAATTCTATACTACAATTTTTTAAGGTATAATTTATGCATAATACATCCTTCAAGCTTCATTTTTTTTTTTCGAGCTTTATTTCTTTCAACAAAATTAACAAAATATCTAATTCTTGTTCATAACGCGAACTCGTTCGAGCACAATCAACACTTTTATACACCTCCATCATATTTCCATTCAAACTCATTTGTTCTCTCTCATCTTTTTATTTCACCTCCATCCCTCTTCCTTGAAACGTTTCCTCAGTTGAGGAAGGTAAGGAAAGATTATATGTATTGATGCAGTTTGCTTGGCCGCATTCATAACTACTCTATATTTTTAAATTTGGAACCAAGAGTTATTAAAAGAAAATGTAGAAGACTATAAGACATGGATGGACGACTCTTTTAAAGTATACGGCTAAAAACGGCTAGTTCCCCTCTTGTTTGGAAGACAACTAAACACCTAGATGAACAGATCTGAAAAGTGCAAGTAGAAGACAATTGAATTGACAAGCGCGCAATCTGCATGAGACAGACCTAATGTAGATCTGATTTTTAGAGAGAGGCACGCACGCACACGTTCACCTCTTTCAACATATGACCCTATTTATAAGTTTTGACACGAATGTAGTCGGTGGTCATGTCGATCATCAATTATAAAAATATTTGCAAGATAATTATTGAGTGTGTGAATGAGTGTGACTTACTATCTAATAAACAAAAAAGGGACGACAGCACAAAGCCTTCTCCTACGGAATATTATTAATTCCAGCTGCCGAAAACCTAAAACTTTGTTGCATTCAAGTCATATATATATCAACAATCCAAGCCAAGATCTTAAAAGTTCTTAGAACAAAGGTTTTGACAACACAAGATAAATACATAGTGCCATAATTGAGCATCAATGCTTTAAACTATATCGGCAAATGGGTACCCCAATGAGTTCTTGAGTAGCATTTTTACTCATTAAATGGTTGTTTATTACCCATATGACTCATTTACCTACCATTTGTCAGGTATACTTTAAACCATAGGAGTTTGGAACACAATCTGAAAATCAGGCCTGAAAATATTTTGTTCATATCATTAAAAAAGGTTTGAAGATGCATTTTACAATATGAGTTTCTGTAGTTCTTGAATGTGCCTACTGATATATTAAAAGAAAATAAGGGAGAAAAATAGGGCATATAAGTTTAGATACATCAAAATACAGCAGCATTTATGGGATTTCACTTAAAAGTGGAAAGCCTAGGAAGCTTGTCTCTCAAATAGTACAACCGAGCCCTCCTGACTTTCCTGTGCTTGACCACTTTGATCTCCTTGACGTTGGGTGAATATCTGTAACAATAAATAAAATTAAATTCATGTCAGATACCAACCTCGGTGTGAATATATTACAAGAAGGATGTCATATAGAAAATTTAACCTGCATAATTTCCAGAAGGATAACAATTAAGTCATCAACTAGCACAAAACAAAGGAAAGGATAATAATTCTGTCCAAATAAAAATGCTCAAGTGGCTTTGGATATTTGGATTAATCCTTTGTTATCCAAGTTGGATTTTTCTGGTTTCAATCCTCGAATAGCTGACGTCAAACCCAGAAGTTTATGACAACCGCTGATATTTTGTGCTTTTCAAAACCACTGGAAGTACTATAAGCTGACATACAAGATACTCTGGTGCATAGAGCTATTTTAGGTGAATCATAATATTATCAGGCATATGTTGATGTATATGAGACGTTCCACAAGAATTATATAATTTCAGATTATGCAGTCATCTTCTAATCTTATATACTATATTTGTCCACACACACACAAAACCGTATAGGAAAATGCTCCAGTCGTTCATCCATAGGATGGTGAGATTGACACCTCGTCAAAACATTTCACTACAGTGTAGCATAATCTCTGCACTACACAGTGCAACAGAATGTTTGAAAATGTTTCTTATTTCACATAATGTCCCCCTATACTTGGGAGGCAGACCAAATAAGTGGCAAATTGAAAAATTCACAAACATTCTGCTAACAATGCAGCAATTCTGTTTCACATTGTAGTGGAATGTTTAAGAGAGGTCGCAATCTGCAGCTGTTCATCCATAAGATGGACGGCCGGGGATTGAGTTGTTCAAACAATATCCAAGGCTATCCTTAACCCTTGTGTCGCACGATTTACAATTTCCACCTTTACTACTTCGCTAACTCTCTCGCCCTCGCCCCAACCACAAGTTTGTATCCCTTCAGATTCTGTTTAACCAAGACAAGCGACAGCCATTTCATGCACCTGGGGTTTCAGGGTTTGTTCAGGAATTAATTGTAAAATAACTTAGCAGCCAAAACTAAAAATGGCTTAGAAGTCCTTTTTTTACCAAAATAAAAATAAATAAGTGAAAAAGGATGAAGAAAAGGAGAATGCGGCCTTTTTTTTTAATCGGAAAAAACAAAATTCCACTGAAAAGCTCACCACAAAGTGCAAGAGACTCACCTCCAATACAAGATAAACTCATCCAAAAGATTTGGAACAAGAGTTCAAAAATGACAGAACACCGCAAACCAACCACAAGACATAAAAACCCCATGAATATGATGACCAGAACCAAATATTCTCACCTCCACACCCATCTACAGAGTTGACATGAAACCTTGGGAGAAAGTGGCATTTAATTGCATATATAGATATCAAAGACAATAATGAAACCTTGGCCCTGCTTTTCATCCTTCACTGCCTTGTGGCCTTACCATATATATTGTTGGTTACATTTATTGCAATTGCTTGTGAAGGAAGCATTTGGCAATACATTTAAAATTATATAGTTGTATCACTGATAAGAGAGCTCCAATAAATTAACTAAATTTCTCCTTCTATGATTATCTAAATAAATTCAGTTTGTCATTGGGTTATATATAGAACTTACACGTTTATTATTCAAAATACAAAGGAAACATGACATGTTCAAGTAACATAGAAATTGCAAACATTCAACATAGATATCAAAACACGAAATAAGTCACGAAAAGAACGGTATCGTTTCACAAGGGAGATTCATGCGAACAGACTATCAGCAACCAATTATTATTGAAGAAACATCATCAGGTGAAGATGGCATCCCTGGCAATAGGTTTGGACATTGTCTGGGACTCTAATTGATTTTGTTTGCCTTTGAATAGTTGACAGAAATACACCAGACCATGGATACATATATAAAGCTTGACATGAACAACTTCAAAAAATTTCATGTTCAAATAAGCAATAATACTGAAAAACCAAGACTTACATCGGAAATACAATCTCAACTCCAATCCCAGCAATGATTCTCCGAATCCGGATTGTTGTGTGAATTCCAGCATTTTGTTTTGAGATTACAATCCCTTTATAGATAGACAGCCTTCGTCTATTCTCTGGAACTTCCTGTAATCCATATACACAATAATCACAATCCTCGGACTTCAAATGCCACCAAAAAAACTTCTAAACCGCAATAAGAACCTCTTTGCAAGCTACTTATTTGATTATGACTTCGAGTCATTTTTTCTTATTCCCAAAATTACTTAGAATTGAAAAATAACAAAACCTTACTTCACAAAAATATTTTTAAGACATTCCTTTAAGTAGAAAAAGGAAGTAGCAGAAAACCAAGTGTCAGGTGAACAGTAGTGTAACTCAAAATTAATAGTTAACGGAACAAGTAGCTCCCAAAACAGGCCAAGTCAAAAATCTTACCAATTTAATTTCAACAATGTCTCCCGTCCGAAGATCTGGGATAGGCCTCACACTATCCGAAGCTTCAATTGCTCTCTTGTTCAAGATCTAATCAAACAAAAACAGCATAATTCTACATAAATCATATCTAACCAATAGCAAGAATCAAGCAATTCTCTTTTCCCTCATTGAGAACATACATTGAAACTGTGGTTTCGTATCTAATCAACTGTCTAGGTTTCTAATTATGATTAAACTAACCATTCCCTAAACAACATATAGATAGTAATTAGCAAAATGTTCATGAAATTCAAGAGTGAACCAAGAAAATATACCCCCATAATATCTCCGAGCTTAACTCTAGGCTTCTTCGGTGGCTTAACCTCGACTTCAGCCTCGAGCTCAGCAACAGCAGCTACCTCTTCTTCTTCTTCGTCTCCAGCAACAGCAGCTTCGTCTTCCTCTGCAATTTCAACGCTTTCAATGGCTTCTGATTCTGCTCTGACGAATAGAGACCGATTCCTTGATGTCGAAAAACATAACGAAACACTAGAATTCGAAGCAGAAAGCGAATGTGAGACGGAGAAAGTGGAGAACCCTAATTTCTTTGGCACAATGCAGGGGGTTCTGGAAATCATACACAGCGCCTGCATTTCAGCAAAAAATTGTGAGAATTTTCAAAGGAATTATAGAAATAAAGAAAGATATGGGATAGAGAGAACCTGCGGAAGAAGAGTGGAAGCCATAGTTGAGAAATGAAGTGAGAGGAAGTGAAAACAGAAAAGCAAAAGGAAAAGGGCTTATCCACAACCAAAAATATATATTAAGGGAAAATTGTAAAAACGTGGTCGGCAGGATTCGAACCTGCGCGGGACGAGCCCACATGATTTCTAGTCATGCCCGATAACCACTCCGGCACGACCACTTTGATTATTTAGAGGAAAACAAACCATATTAATACTTTTATGTTCAATGAAAAAAAAAATTTCTTCATATTTCAAGTTAATTATTAAATAAATGATCAGTTGAAATTGTTTCTTCATGTAATAAACATAGATACGTTATAAATGTGTTACATATATACAGATGGTTCCTCATAATTTAAAATATAAATTTACACGCATATAAACATGTGTCTATTATATTAGTAAGTATAAATTTGTCATAGTATTAAAAAACAATATAGCATTTTGTAAAGATTTACTTTAAAAGTTACTCCGTATTTTAAAAATGCGAGTTGAGATAATGCATAAATAGGCAGTTATAAATTCCATGTAAAGTAATTAGATAATAAGAAACTCAAAGACATAGTAACGCATGAATTAGCTCTAGAGATGATTTGTTGCTGCATCCTACTATTTGGCGCAAAAAGTTCTCTTCTTATTTATTAAAATTATATTTTAATATTCTCTTTAGATAATATGCACGATAATTATTTATAAAGAAATTAAAACTATCATGCATGACATAAAATTAGACTAAGTAAAAGTATTAAAGGTTCAAATCGAAGGTGCTCGTCTCTAAAACAAGGTTCTATTCGTTGGTCACTTGTTTTCTATTTCATTAAAATATTAATGATATTATTTTCAGTTTATAATAATTGTCGCATAATTTTTTTTCATGTAAATTTAGGTGATGTTTTTTATAAATTATATTTTTTATTTTAGTTAAAATTTTTATTCATATTAATTCTTCTTTAAAATATTTTTGTTTGTATTTTTTAAATTAAACAAAATATTTAATATATAAAAAATTCAGTTATTTAGATATAAAAAAGTCAAATGACAATTATTTTAAATAAAAAAACATTTAACGATAGATAAGGTATTTTGAGGTACCAAAACTATTTCTAAGACGTTAATAGGGATGAATTAATATGATATAATACATACAATATTTGCTGTTCTCCTATCTTATTTAAAAAATTAGTAACACAAGACTTGTCAATTTCTAGCTACATTACATGTTTTAAGAGATTAAATATATTACCGTACAAATAAATTAATAGGCCTCACTTAAAACATGAACACTTACGTGGCACCTAGGCAGAGGACAATCAGAAATCAAATGCGAGGGTGCTCGACACGTGGTATATAAGTCACCAGTTGCCTTTCCCGCTCTCGTCGCTCCCCCTCTAATCACTGTTCCCCTCCTCTCCCACCGTTTTCAACGCCTTCCTCCTCCTCCTCGTCGCTAAAAATTCTCTCCCTCTTTCTCTCTCTAAATCCTCTCTCTCTCTCTCTCTAAAACTTCTCTTTCTACTTCAGTATACACGTCCTATCCGATGTATGCGCTCGTTTCGTCAATCGACATTACACCACGCACCTGAAAATTTGGATAAAATCTCATCGGAATTTGGTAAAGTTCTCTGTAACTGGCTTTATGATCTTAATTTTGTGAGTTCCGTAGTTCGTGTATTTTGTTAAATTGAGCGGCGAATCTCCGTATATGATGATGATTTCGGCGAAATCTGGTTGGAAATTGTGATTAATTATTTGTGTACCTTTTGGATGTGCAACTTTTTTGTTTGTTAAAATGTCTCGTGGTGGTGTTAATACAATGAGGGGGATTCCACCTGGAATCTTACTAGTAAGAAGCCTCAGGGTTAGCGATTGGAGCATAACAACGTACAGATATGCGGTTTTGTTAGTTACATTCATAGCATATACTGCTTATCACGCTTCTAGAAAACCCAGTAGTATTGTCAAGAGTGTCTTGGATCCAAGTCCTGCAAAGACCTCTAATTCGTGTCCGTGGCCTGTTGGTAATGTTTTCATCAAGAGGGAAATGTTGGACAACAATGTGAGTGTTTTCAAAGGAAAGGGTTGGATTCCGTTCAATGGTAAAGATGGTACTTCGAAATTGGGTGAAATTGACGTGGCGTTTCTTGCCTGTTATTCGATTGGAATGTATGTTGCTGGTCATTTAGGGGATAGTTTGGATCTTCGGTTGTTTTTAACTACTGGAATGATTGGGAGTGGTATATTTGTTGGGCTATTTGGGATGGGCTACTTTTGGAATATTCATGTGTTCTGGTTTTATCTAGTTATGCAAATGGTTGCGGGTTTGTTTCAGGCAACGGGTTGGCCTTCGGTTGTTGCTGTTATTGGTAATTGGTTTGGCAAAAGGAAGAGAGGCCTGATAATGGGTATTTGGAATGCTCATACGTCTGTTGGAAATATCAGTGGTTCCCTTCTTGCTGCTAGTGTTTTAGATTATGGGTGGGGTTGGTCTTTCATTGTTTCTGGTGGTTTTATCTTTCTTTCTGGAATAATCGTGTACTTGTTCTTGGCTGCTTATCCTGAAGATGTTGGTTTTCCATGCGCAAATGGTTCAGGTGATAATGAAGCAACAGTAACTACCGATGAAGAAGCTCAGACACGTAAAGGGGCTAAGGTTATAACCAAAGAAAATAAAGTACCTCAATCTGGTTCAGGAAGTAGGAGAAGTGTTGGACTTCTTGAAGCTTGTTTAATACCTGGTGTTATACCATTTGCATTATGCTTATTCTTCTCAAAGCTGGTTGCCTACACATTTCTCTACTGGCTACCGTTCTATTTAAGTCAAACAGGTATATATTACTCACCACCTTTTGTTTTCTGCTAAATAGTAGAAGTCTGAGAAGTATGGATTTTGAAAATTTCAAGTTATACTCTGATGTGTTTCTGGTCATATGGGTTTGATATCTTCACTAAAGTCGGGGAATGTCAATTTCATATTGGTGACAAACTTTTGCAGTTACTTTCTTTCACTCCTGAATTTCAGTTCCTCATTTTACTAAGCATGCACTAAATCATAAAATCTGAATGATATAAGGGTAAAAAGAATTCCCATTGGCACTAAGTTGTTGAATTCCATTTAGGTTTGTATTGTATCGAATCTTTTTTACACTGATGAATTCAATACTGATCATAAAACCACTGAACATTCTGACTTATGAAAGGAAAAAAAAGAGGAAAAGACAAGCAGCAGATTGGAAGAACATTGATTTTGGATGAACTTACAAAAACACAAAATTGCTCTAGACGGTATCTTATATACAAAACTGAACTTTTCTCACATCTTTCTGAAATAGTTGGTTTCTTCAGCATATACATTACCACAAAAGCTTTACTTTTCTCTAAAAGATCTTTATGACTGTCGTAGATCTTGCTAGCGTGGATTGTGGAACAAAGAACTTGACAATTTCACAATTCTTTAATGTTCATGAGATATCTGGAAGATTGTCACCTAACGTCTCAATTTTTTGCATCTCATGTGCAGCTATTGGTGGCGAGTATATGTCTGTGAAATCTGCTGGAAATCTGTCTACGCTGTTTGATGTAGGAGGAATTTTTGGGGGAATCCTAGCCGGTTACATATCCGATAAATTGAAGGCACGAGCCACTACAGCAACCAGCTTTATGTATGCAGCAATTCCTTCAATGATTCTGTATCGCATATATGGGAGCGTATCACAAGCTGTTAACATCTTACTCATGATTATTGCTGGTTTATGTGTGAATGGGCCCTATGCACTTATCACAACCGCAGTTTCTGCAGATCTTGGTACACATAGTTCTGTCAGAGGTGATTCTCGAGCTCTAGCAACAGTGACAGCAATTATTGATGGTACTGGATCCCTTGGTGCTGCTCTGGGTCCCTTTTTGACTGGCTTTCTGTCAACGAAGGGATGGAATTTTGTTTTCGGGATGCTGAGTCTTGGAGCCCTTATCGCTGGCCTTCTCTTATCTCGTTTGGTAATAACTGAACTTACAGAGAGGACACACAAACCTAAGTTTTCTGGGCTGCATCCTCATGGAGGTAAGTTGTTGCATACCTTCTTTTTCTTATGTTTCGTGAATAGTTAAATACTTTCTATTGCATGTATGCATTAATTAAAAGCCAGTCTTGAATGTCGAGCCACCTCAAGTTTGCTCCTCATTGTTTAGAACTTCTGTTCTTGGCTGAAATTTCATAATTGTGATTACATGTTGGTATATATGTCAATCTTTGTATTTTCTTATTTTGTTTTTCTTTGTGGAAATCGCATAAATGGGATCATAGGAAAAGTGAAGGACAAAACTACTTCTAGATGCTTTTTACTAGTTGAGTATGAATATGTGTGTGGACAGTTAACCCCTTCTGGAATTGATTATATCAACACCCTTATATTATTTTATATATGTTTATTGTGCTAAAAAAAAAAACTTATGGATACCTATAAAATGAAGGAGAAAGATACTTGCACTGGCTAATATATTCTTTCCATCAACTTAGAAGGGGGAAAAAACTTGAGAACATATAATTTTAGTAAGCTGTTAAGGAACTACCAAGACCTACATCAGAACATATAATTTTAGTAAGCTGTTCAGGAACTACCAAGACCTACTGATGTGGATAGATGATTGCAGTACAATGTTTTTCTTATATGGAAGCATATGTATTTGAGCATAGTGATTCCGCCTTTGTGTTTTTTTTATTTATTTAATTCTTAAAAACATTTATTTCGTCTTGAAACTTTTTGTTCTTCTCCCACCCTGAAAAGGGAGGTGAGCTGGTACACAATAAGTCCTTAAGATACTATGGTGAAACTAGTGATACAGTATTAAATGGCAAATGTACCCTCGATGAATGTATTGTATTTAAATTTACTAAGTGCTGAACCCCATAACCTGCGTTACCCTTTATGCCCGCGTTATGTGCTTGCGCGCGCAAACACACTCTCTCTCTCTCACCCGAAGCACATATATTCACCATAATTCACTGATGCACGTGTTTTTCGTAAGATCATTTTTTCTATGGAGACTTTCTGCCTAGTTTTTACATTTTCGTCTATTTACCCTGAGATAGTGAGAAGGGAAATTTACTGTTCTAGTGATCTTCCATATCCATATGGTGTTGGAATTTCATTTTCAGTTGTAGGAAACATCATACAATACTGCTACCCTTCCAAGATATAATAAGAAGCTGCACTTCTGACAATTCAAAGAGAAAATGATCTTTTATATTGGAATGGAGGAAGCAAATTCCAGATTCTTTGGCTTCTACATTTATGAGCATGTGGTTTCTTGCTTTCACTAAGAGTTGAGTTAAATAGGGGATAGAATAATAAGATTAAATTATAGAAAGATGAAATTGTGAATCGTTTGTATGAGGTTCTGAAATAGAAGAAGCAACAAACTAATGCTCAATTTGTTGAAACACTATGCTACATTGATGCACAATCTCGACATGTGGCAATGGATCTCCCTAGTACTTTAAGAACTGGAGGGATTTATGGGTTCATTCAATCATCTACCCTTAACATTGAGCATGTTCCAACTCTTTTCACTATGGATAACGGTCTTGCCTCCATAGTACTTATCATAGTTGTTCAAGTTATATTCTCTCCTATGTTTGTTGAGGTGCTTATTTTGATATTTATGTTCAGCTGCTTATATCAATACTACTTTTAGCCATCACTACCCTTGATTTCTGTATCTTTTCAATCAAATAAGATTGTGCACTGGTCTATTTGCACTTTGTGTGCTTGTATTATCTGATTAAATTGTTGGTAATTATTAGAATAATATTCAAATTTGCAGATGCAGCATCTCAACCACTTCTACCGGAACAAAGGTGATGATATATACAATCTAGAGCTACACGTAGAAGATCACAAGCAAACGTGAAGCATGCAAGTGGTAAGATTATTCCCAGAACCAAGAAATATGATCGTCAGGTATTGTGTTTTAGCGGGGGACTTTAAGCTTGCACCAGTCACATTGTTGTTATATGCTCTTGTAATATATAGATGAACAGGTAAAACTTGTAGAGCTTTTGTGATCAGGTGGGCTATTGAGTTTCAATTCCCTAAACATATTGGAGTTATCTCGAAAGTCATTGCCAGAAACCGAAATCCTTTTGTTTGTGTGTGCGTGCATGCCATTTTAGATCCTCTAGTTAAATGCTTCGGTAGATAAAATCCTTTCTCCCTTGACCCTTTTCACTTTCCACTTTCCTTTTCTCCAGTGTGTTTTAAGATCTTTTGCATGGTACAAAACTCTCTTTGCTGAACTATAAAAAGATGGTCTCAAAAATTCCCAAGAATTTGCTCCTCCTCTCCCATAAGTCATTTACTTTTACTGATTTATGATCGAATTCCTAGACAGTTTTATGCAGGAAATATCAAACTGGGACCTCAGAGATTGTGTTTTTGGAGGGTTGGAGTGAGGTAGCGGATCAAAAAAGGGGTACCAATTCTCAGTTTCTTTTCCAACCCATCCTCCTTTTAAGGTTTAACTCTTAGTTTAGAGAACGTTCAATAACATTGAAATGATGAGTAAGTGTTTGTCTAAAATAGTTAGACCAAGTACATGTGACAACTGAGAATTGATTTATTCAAAAATTTATATCATTGAAATGAAGATTTCGGGTGTTACAATTCATGAACATGTAGCCGATGAACCAAACCTTTTTGGCGCACGTAGCAAAACTCTAAAATGATTACCATCCACTAAATGGGCTTTATGATGTTATTAAAATATAGGAAAATTATTTACCGGTATGCGAAATAATTTAAAAACACAATAATTTTAAACAATAATTTTAAAGAATTTAAAATTTTACACTATCAACCTAAGATATGACGTTAAGACATTGCATTTGTTTGGATGCACGTGGAGGGCTTTGTAGTCGGGGTGTGTGTGTGTTTTATTTTAATTTAAATGTATACTTTCTTTTTTTTTTTAAATTAAAAATTCTTTTTTAATATAGTATTATTTGAGAATGTTGTAGTTTCATTTTGTGATATGAATTTGTAAAAATATTTAAGCATAAAAGTTTGTATTTAATAGTATTTTTTGAATAATTTATAATATTTTATTTTAAATATATTAAAATATAGAATTTCACAAATTTATTTTGTGCGAATTTAAATATGTTTTGAATTTTAAAACAGATAGATGAAGTATTTTTTTTAAAGGGTCTAATTTTTGGCCTAATTCTTCTTCTGATGATATAAATGACTGATTTTATCAATAATAATTTAATTTCGTATAAGGAAGTTGAGATAGAATTTAATTTATTTCTAATTTTCTCTATTTTTTGTTTCCTTTTAGTTTTCTCTTTGTCCTCGTCATTTGGTACGTAAGCCCAGCAAGAAAGTTTGCGTTCCTGATTCGTCACATCTCAATTACATTGTGGTGCGGTTGGTGGGTCGTGGTGGTGGGGCTAATTGGTAACTGAGTATGGTACACGGCGGTTTTAAGAATTAATCTTTTGGCCTTTTACATCCGTTCGTCTTGGAAGTTATTATATAAAATTATAAAGGATTGGTTTATAGAAAAAATATATCATATCATTTAACTGTTTGTTTTGGTTCAAATTTTAAAAATTTTAAATTTTGACAGTATAATTTATATTATAATAATTTAAAATTTTTAAAATTTAAGTTAAAACAAACGGAGCGATAATACTTTTTGAATAGATTGAGATATAACAATTTATTCTCGGGATATAAATATTAGAGATGTCGATTTGAACCATAATTATATCGAAATCAGTTATATTGTTTAAAATCCATCGGCTATAAATTGAACAGTGACCATATTCAAAAAGTATTATATGACCCGAGTGTAGTACATGAGTGGTTTTATTCATATACAATATGAATTTTTGGAGAAGTAGAATCGAAATGAATCTTAAGTTAGTTCACTAGAGATTAACGTAAGTATTAGACAATTTTTGAATATTTTCTTGTGTTTAGTGTGTAAAGCTTAACTTTATAACGTAATTTATTGTTATGAATACTAATAATTATAACACATTTATGATCATAAGTTGAGTCTTGGCTTCAATTTTCTTCCATGTACATCATATCTTTGAATATAATTTAATTTATGTAATTTTAATCATAAAGATAGATATATATGGAAAAAAAATATGATGATATATTAAATTTAGGCAACATTCGGATCGGTCAGGGCATACCGAATCAATCTTTTATGGACCAAATAGTTAATCAGGTAAGCTCTGAACCGGTCTTTGTGTCGACTAAATCAGATGAGGTCGGTTTTGGAGGTAAAAATTATTGACCAATTTGAAATGTGGGTTCCAATCAGTACTAGACGAGGCCAATCCCAGACTAGACTTAGTTGAACTGCTTTTTTTTTTCTTTAACAATATTATATTATGTTTTTGTTAAATTTTAAATTTTTAATGAGTAAATAAATAGAAAGAGAGAACAAAAACTTAGAATAGATATATAATTATTTTATTTTAGAAATTAAAATTGACAACTACATCTACATGTAATACAAATGTTAATACTTTGTATTACAAATTAATATGTACAAATATAGAATAATATATGATAAAAAAATTTAACAAATACATACAAAATAAAATATTCAATTACATATGATAACTAATGATGCAAGCCGGTGAAATGTAATTTCTAATTATAAGTGATATGAGTTGGTCATACATGTAGGGTCAGGTTAGTCCTTTTCTTAGTTCTTAAGCGAGCTAGTTTTTGGACCGTTAAAGACGGATCTGTGTGGTTTGGACTGAACCAATACTCGAGCAGTATAGATCTTATTAGGTTGATTTCGGTATGAATCTTATCAGATTGATTTCAGGCTAGTTCTTAATTGATCTTTTTGGACCAATTTTTATGTTTATGCCTAATCAAATTTAATAAATTTGACAATATATAATACATGATTTGTTAGAGATAAATGATGATGATGATGATTATGTAATAAATTGTGTAACTGTAAATACTTGAGGTATTTTATAAACCTTGAGATCAACACAAGTTTTGCATCCACTGATGATAAATTTATTCATCAGTGGATAGTTAATAACTTCACAAGACAAGTCAGAAAACAAGAACATTCAAAGGACTTGACAAAGTGAAGAAGAATGTCTAATGCTACTTGTAAGCAAACGAAGTATTCCGCACATCAGAAGTTCTAAATCAAAGTTACGATGATTAAGTACCATCAGGGGGAACCCATCAGGGGAACCCATCAGGGGGACCTGTCAGGGGAACCTGTCAGGGTATGACGAGGGCAGACCAATCCGTCAGTGAAACACTTCGGGACATATCAGTGTCAGGCAAACCCATCAGGGAGAATGACCAACATGACATCAGTGGAAGCCATCAGTGTATGCCGTCAGCTATAACCATCAGGGTCAAGAAGCACTGAGTATAACTCAAGTGAAGGACGAAGCCCTGATCCAGTCAATAACCATCATGGGATCCAGAAGCGCTGATCAAAGTCCGTCAGGGCTAGCAGTCAGTGGATCGTTGTGACAGCATACATCCGTCATCAGTTCTTACACGGAAATCAACGTAACGTGTTACAGAAGCAAGAAATATTAATTGGAAAGATATTTCTTGAAGTTTGTTAATGGTCCAATGAGAACTCTCACGCATTAAATGCACACAGATCAGGGGAAGAAAAGCAGCAACAAAGTTTGTAGCAGTCTGACACATAAAGTTTAGATGTGACATACTTGCGGCTAAGTTGAGAAGAGAAGCACGTCTCAAGAACGTGATTTCAACCCACTGATTGATATATAAGCAACGGAGCTCTCATTACACATAATAACGATTGATTGAATCCATCCAACAGATCAAACAAGCACTGAAGCACAAAACACTAGAGAGAAGCTTTGCAATAGATCTTGAGAGAGATATTTCAAAGAATATTAGAAGCTAGTGAGTGTGAGAAGCTGTGAACTTTATTCACAGAATTTGTAGCTGTAAATCACATTTGTGATTATACAGATTTCCAGAAAAACCTCGAGTTATAATATAACTATTTTAACTTGAATATGTGTATTCATTCCATATAGTTTTTCTGGTTGTTCAACTGTTTTCAATAAGCCGTATAAAGTTTTTAAGTGCGAAAAGTTTCAGGTGTTTGTATTCAACCCCCCCTTCTACAAACACTTGTGCTAATATTGCACTAACAATTGGTATCAGAGCCTCTTAGCAGATTTCACTTGCTAAATACGATCACTATCTATGGCCAATAAAGCTGGAAACAGTAAAGTCCCCATGTTGGAAAGGGGCAAATACTTCTTCTGGAGACAAAGAATGATAGTTCATCTAAGCGCTATTGATGATGAATATTTGCAAATTCTAGAGGAAGGACCTCACGATCCCAAGAAGCTCATTCCTATAGAAGTCGTTAACGGAGTCAGTATTCCTGAAAAGCTTGTTCCAAAGACAACTGATGAAATGACGATAGAGGAAAGAGAAAAGGTGAAAAAGGATCTAAAAGTTACTGGAATCCTGTATAATGGTTTAGATGATGATATGCTGAATAGTATCATGAATCTAACCACGTCTAAATCTATAAGGGATACCATACAAATCCTTTGTGATGGTACTGAGGAAGTGAGGGAAAACAACCTGCAGCTGTTAACACAACAGTATGAGTGGTTCACAATGAAAAATGGTGAAACACTTACTGAAATGTTTGACAGATTCAACAGGTTGGTAAATGACCTGAGATTATATGGGAAGGCATATGCTAACAAGGATGTGAACAGAAAGTTCATGAGAGCCCTTCCCATATCATGGGATCCAAAGATAACAGCCATCAGGGAATCCAAGGACATGAATCTTCTAGACTTGGATAGGCTTTATGGCACCTTAAAGACATATGAACTTGAGGTTCAATAAAGATCTGAAATGTCAGGGGATGCCAGAAAACTTAAATCAGTAGCCCTGATGGCTGCCACGAAGGACAAACAAGAAGCAAGACCAAGTGTCTTGATGAAGCAGCAACTAAAAGATGCTGAAATTGAAGGGGATAAAGAAGCTGACTTCAAGGAGGAAGAATATACTCCACAGGAGTTAGAGGAGCTGGATGAAACCATGGCCTTTCTTGCAAAAAGGTTTTCCAAGCTAAAATTCCAAAAGCCATCAGGATCTAAAAGATTTTCAGCAAGGAAATCCAGTAGCACGAAAAACTTTATTGACAAATCAAGAATAAAGTGCTACAAATGTAATGAGATGGGTCACTTTGCAAATGAGTGTCGCAAGGTCACAAAAGATGGTGAATCCAGAGACAAAGAAGCTGTTGTGGACTACAAGAAGAAATACTTTGACCTTCTTAATGCAAACAAGAAGGGAAAAGCATACATTGCAGAGGGAAAGGACTGGGCTGACTCTGATGAAGAAGAAAATGAAAAGTATGTCAACCTAGCCTTGATGGCCTCATCCACTGACAGTAGCAGCTCACAGGTAAGCCTTGAAATTTCCTCTAACATGTCTAAAAATGATTGTGTTAAAACTGTTAAGGAAATGACTTGTGAGATAAAGGATCTCTATGACACCCTGAGGAGTGCTGTAGCTGAAACTGAGAGAGTACAGAAAATAAATGAACAATTATCTGTCAGGAACACTCTTTTAGAATCAGAGAACTCCAGACTTGAGAGTCTTGAAAAAGAACTCTCAAGAACTAAAAATCTTCTTGACTGTGCTATTAAAAGGGAAGAATGGACTTCAAATCTTCTTAGTCAAGAAAGGGAAGTCATTAAGAGATGGAATGAGTCTAGCAGAAAACTGGAGGATCGTTTGAAAAGTCAGAAATCAGATCCAAAATCTGGTTTGGGCAATGAAGAGACTCATGTGCAGCAACCTCCCATTGAGGTTAAGATGGCAGCTAGCTCTGGAAATAGGCCATCACAAACTATCAAGTTTGTTAAGGCAACAGCAAAGCTAGAATCTAGGAATGTCTTCCCAGTGAATGAAGCTTCCACTAGTGGTGGGAGAGGCAAGAAAAGTATCCTTGCCAAAACACTCAATCCTCCAGTAATAAAAAAACTAGACTGTGCATCAATGGATACACAGTCGTCAGGGGGAAAGAGTGAATCAGGCCATAGCAGCCCATCAAGGGAAAAAGGCCTGTCAGGGGAAAACAAGAAGAATAGAAATGGTAAGCTAGGTGTTAATAAATCTCAAAATTATTCTTCTATTCATGTAGCCCCTAGAAAAGTGTGCTGGAATTGTGGTAGCTGTAATCATTTATCTTTTCAATGCAAAGAAAAACCACAAATTTTGACTGACACAATTTTGTATGCTAATGATTTACCAACTATTAAAACCTGCTCCTCCAAGGAAAAAGGTAAAATAATTGTTGAGAAATCAAAAACATACATTGAAGCTCCTAAAAAGGAGAAAGTTTTAAATTTGCCAAAACCAAAAATTACTAATAAAGAAAAAGTTGCATTACCTGTTACTGTGACTAAACCAAGAGGACCCAAAACAAATTGGGTACCAAAAACAATTTAAATGTTTTATTGTGTGCAGGGAAATAGCAAAAGCAGTCAAATCTGGTTTCTAGATAGTAGCTGTTCAAGGCATATGACAGGAAACAAAGCCCTGCTCTCAGAATTTCAAGAAAAGGCTGGTCTAGTAATTTCATTTGGTGATAACAGCAAAGGACTAACTCTTGGTTATGGCAAAGCAGCAAATGTGAATGTCTCATTTGAGAATGTAGCACTGGTTGATGGGCTCAAGCAGAATTTGCTAAGCATAAGTCAACTAAGTGACAAAGGATTCATCACTTCCTTCAAGGGAGATCAGTGCCTAATCTCAAATGAAAGTGATGGGAAGCTGGTTTTGTCAGGGATAAGAAAAGGAGATCTCTATGTTGCTGATTTTAATTCAGTAAATGGAGAATCATGTTTCTATAGTAAGGCATCCCCTGATGAAAGCAGGCTATGGCACAAAAAGCTCTCTCACTTGAACTTCAAGTCAATTAATGATCTAGTGAAGAGAGAGTTGGTAACTGGACTACCCCAAATGGAGTTTATTCAAGAAGGTTTATGTTCAGCCTGTCAATAAGGGAAGCAAAGGAAATCATCTTTTGTCAGCAAGGAAGCCACTATGATCAAAGATCCAATTCAATTGTTACATATGGATCTCTTTGGCCCTGTCAACATAATGTCAGTGTCAAAGAAAAGATTTGCAATGGTCATTGTGGATGACTACACCAGATACACTTAGGTAAAGTTTCAGCATGCTAAATCAGAAGTATCTCAACAAATTATTGACCATATCAAGAAGGTGGAAATAGAATCAGGGTCAGTGGTTAGAATGTTGAGAACAGATAATGGAACTGAATTCAAGAATGCAGCTGTTGAGGCACTTTATGGACTGAAGCAAGCACCTAGAGCTTGGTATGACACACTATCAAAATTTCTGGTGGAAAACAAATTTTCAAGAGGTATCATTGACAAAACCTTGTTTTTCAGACAACACCAAGGTCATCTGATTTTGGTTCAAATTTATGTTGATGATATTATTTTTGGATCCACTGACACAAGACTGTGTGAAAAATTCTCCAAACTCATGCAAAACAAATATGAGATGAGCTTGATGGGAGAGTTATCTTATTTCCTGGGATTGCAAGTCAAAACAAGACTCTGATGGAATATATATTCATCAGACAAAATATGCCAAAGAACTTCTCAAGAAATTTGATATGGAGGATTCAAAAGTAGCAAAGACACCTATGGCCACTGCAACCAAGATTGACCCTGATAAGAATGGAAAGAAAGTTGATTTGAAGACTTACAGGAGAATGATTGGATCATTGCTATATCTGACAGCAAGCAGGCCAGACATAATGTTTGCAACATGTCTTTGTGCAAGATATCAAGCTGATCCATAGGAATCTCATCTTATTGCAGTAAAAAGAATCTTGAGATATATCAAGGGCACTACAAAATTGGGACTTTGGTATCCAAAGGAGTCTGGATTTGAATTGCTAGGATATTCTGATGCTGACTTTGGAGGATGCAGGATTGACAGAAAGAGTACAACAGGAAGCTGTCAATTTCTAGGAGGAAGGCTTGTATCTTGGTTCAGCAAAAAGCAGCATTCTATTTCTACATCTATTGCTGAAGCTGAATATATTGCAGCTGGAAGTTGTTGTGCACAAATTCTATGGATGAGAAATCAGCTGATGGATTATGGTCTGAAATGTTCCAAAATTCCAATAAGGTGTGACAACACAAGTGCCATTGCCATTGCTGAAAATCCAGTACAACATTCCAGAACCAAGCATATAGAAATCAGATATCACTTTATCAGGGAGCATGTAATGAATGGAGATATTGAACTACAATTTGTACCATCCAACAAGCAGCTGGCAGACATATTCACCAAAGCTCTTGATGAAGCCACTTTTTCAAATCTTGTGGGGGAGCTAGGAATGGTAAATTATGCGTCATGGTCAGGGTCTCCTACCTGTTCGTCAGGGTCAGGGTATCCCACCTGTTCGTCAGGGTCAGGGTCTCCTACCTGTTCGTCAGGGTCAGGGTATCCCACCTGTTCGTCAGGGTCAGGGTCTCCTACCTGTGCGTCAGGGTCAGGGTGTCCGGATCTCTCGTCAGGATCAGGGTACTCAACTCATTCGTCAGGATCATGTTGTCTGGCTTGTGCATCAGGGTCAGGGTATGTACATATAGTTAATCATCAGGGTAAGTTTAAATTTATTTTGCATCGAGTTCCCAGGCCAGTTAAGTGATGACAACTCATCATTGAATTCTTCTCTCACTGATGACGTGTCATCACAGAAACTGAACTAACTCCCTGATAGCGTGTATCAGTGAAAGTTTTCAAACGTCTTTTAGCGGGTATTAATATATTATCTCTCCTACTTTTTGAAACTCTCAAACACTTAATCTAAACCTGATATTTGCTAGAGTTCTTTTTCTCTCGACTTTTCGCAGAAACCCTAGAATCTCAAATCCTCAAAGCATCCATGGCACGTCAACAAATTCAGAGGAACTTGACAGTCCCATCCACAAATTTTGTGGGCTTCTCCGGCATTGATGAGGTAAGTGATTGCTTCAAACCAATAATGAACTATCTGCTCAAATCTGAGTATAGTAAAGCCATCTTTAC
Source organism: Centella asiatica (assembly GCA_014636745.2). Taxonomy (NCBI): domain Eukaryota; kingdom Viridiplantae; phylum Streptophyta; class Magnoliopsida; order Apiales; family Apiaceae; genus Centella; species Centella asiatica. The sequence continues at coordinate 31,103,060 of CM025788.1, forward strand.
CGATGAAGAAATGTCGGGAGAGGCACTGTCACAACTGTGGACTAGTGCTAAATTCATATACTCCACCACCAAGCCAGATGTGGTCAAGGGTATCTCATTCAAGGTTTCGTCTGAGAAAGGAAAAATAACTCCTTCCAGACTTAACTCTGTTTTGGGGTTACCTACTCAAGATCTGGTGGATGCTCCAAGTGATGCCGACCTACTGGATTTCTTGAGAGAATTGGGCTATAATGTTGCTCCCAACGCAGTGTTAAGTTCAAAGATCTAAAAAGGGTGAATGTTAAGCAGGAAATCTCCTACCTGTTTGATACAATCACCAAGGCGTTCTCAAGTAAGTGTTCTAATTTTGAGGTTTTTACCTCTTTAACTTTAAAAATAGCATATGCGATGGTTAAAAATGTAAATATAAATATAGGTAAAATTATTTTTGATGATCTTGTAAATAAATTAGGTAATGTAAATAATAGGAAAACTAAAATATACTATTCTAGATTTTTGTTTATGATTATTAAAGATCAAATTACTAATCTTTCTTTTGAGAATGATATACCTGTACAGACATAGAAGCAAATAAATAAACTGTTTGTAGAAATAATGAAGAAATCTTATACAACTGAATCATTTGCTCTCCCAACGCATATGATACAGGTAGTAAATTCTACATCTTCCACTTCTAACACTGTACATTCTTCACCTTCATCTACTATGGCAGAGAAAACAACCACCTCTCTGCCTACCCAAGTAGAACAACCAATTTCTTCACAACCACTCTCAATAGCCCAACCCACAGTCTCCCAAAAGACTGTTGGGATTAAAAGAAAAACCAGTGAAGTTACCACATCAATTGAGGGGGAGCAAGGAGTAAGAGTGCTTGGCTATAGGAGAAGATTGAAGAAGAAGAAGGGAGCCACGAGTGAAACCCAACAGCCTGACCAGGGCGTATCCTCTCAACAGGATACAGCCTTTGATAAGGAATTAAACATATTTCTATCTAATTCCTCTCAAAAGGGATTAGATATTGAAAATAGTCCTCAACCAGGGGCACAGTTGAGTGAGGCACATACAGTAACCATAGACACTGATGAACCTACCATCAGGGTCTCTGAGAGCCACTTGCAGATAGATGACACAGTGAGGGCACACACTTCTTTTGATGAATCACCTCCTCATTCAGTGATTCAGCCAACACTCCCATCTACACCACTTCCTTCTTTCTCTGTTCCTCAAATTTCTTTAGATATAATGACACAAACTTTAAGTGCCATACAATCAGATTCTCCACATTCTCATTTCGTGGAGAAGCCAACACTCTCTGACACAGTGTTTGAAAGTCACCACACTCAAATGGCTGACTCATTTTTAATTGATACAAACACTAGTGATCAGGCAGGGGACATAAATACCACTGTACATACCACAACCATAACTCTTTATGTACCTCCAATTGTATATACATCCTCTACAGAAACCTATACTTCTCCAATTGTACATACACATTTTTTTCCAATCCTTCTCCTATCACAACTGTTGAACCAGAATCTGTAAATACTTCACTTGAACTGGTCACAGTTGATGATTTCCAAGCCCATAGGAGCCCCTTTAGGACAATTTTGAGTGAGAATGAGAAAATACTTAGTGCAGAGAGGCAAAGTCAAACCCCTGAGAGGACTTTGGCAAAAGGAGAGGAAGAGAGTACTGCCTTAGTAGGCAATGAAAAAGGAGAGGATATGAGTGCTACCTTAGAAGGTACAGAAAAAGGAGAGGATGAGAGAGATAAGGATGAGATCCTTGTAAATAAAGAAAAGAGAGAAAATAGTCATACTGTAAATATTACTTCCACTTCTGAAAGTGATGAAGATGATGCTCCACAAGATGATTTTTCCGAGTTCATCGGAGTTGATTTGTATTTTCAGCAGAATCAGATGGCGGATACTGTACAGTTATTAAAGCAGGAGTTAGCAAGAACCACTGATCCAATCTTGATAAAAGTGTTAAAATCACAGATCATGATTGGTCAGTCCATAGACATAGAAAACAAAAATTTGTATACACACTTTTCTTCAAAGTTTCAAAATGTACAGACAGTTGTGGATTCCCTAGTCACCAGCCAGACTTTACTCCGAATGAAGAAGCAGGCTGACATTGTTGACGGCAAGCTTGCTGATCTCACTTCACAACTGACCAGCATGGCAACTCTGCAACAATCCATGGCTGGCACTCTGCAACAAATTCTTCAAGTCACATCCCTACATCCAACTCCTACTGATGATGCTGCCAAAAAGGGAGAGAAATCAACCCAGCATGCGTCAGGGGATGTTGCTGGACAGTCAAGCAAACCATCAGGGGATGTGATTACTCCTGTTCCTTCTCCGCAAACCAAGGACAAAGGCAAGGGTATTCTGATTGAGGATCCAAAGAAGAAATCACACACTCAATCAGGGCCTAAGCTGCTTGGAGATGCCATGAAGACAGCCCACTTTCCACAACCTGTTGAAGCTGTAATTGATGGGAAAGTGGAGCTGGTCTATCCCCAGGACAAAAAGCTCTTGGAAGCTGATGGACTCTTTGCACAGCAACTACAAGAAGAGGAAGAGAGGGAAATGGCAAAGGAACATGAGGAAGCAGAAAAGAAGAAAAAGAGTGTCAGGGCCAGGACCTCCAGGAAACCTCAGCCTAAAAAGAATCAAATCCCTAAAGGTGCATTAGGGGATAAAAATAAGGACAAACAAGAAGACCCTGATGTCACCAAACCAGAGTCGTCTGTAGCAACAAGTCAAGCACCTTCTCCTATAATCACAAAATATGGACCACCGATACTAGCTGAATTCCTACGAACAGAAAGGATTAAAAACCTGACATTTATGTTCTCCATAAAAAGCATAGATGTCAGGTTTAACAACAGAAAGGATCAGCTCATTACTATTGAAGACAAAAATGGGAGCCATTTCAATGTTACACCAGATTGGTTTAGGAGAATGGATGCTGAACAGCTAGGGATGTGCCTGAATGTGATTACTAAATCATCCCGGGCTAACAGAGACTTAAGGGGATTGATTGATAGGCTGAGGAGAGACATCAATGACGAAAGGAGCCTGCCCACAGCTTTGCCAAGTCCACTGAGATTGTTCTACAAAAACACTGATGGGCAGGAGAAAAGCATCAAGACAAATGACATTGATGGTCTCGACCTGGAGGAAGCGATGAATGTTCTACATCAAATATCTTATCATAAAAGTGAACATGTCATCCAGTTTAGATTCCTGCTGACTCAGAAAGTGCTGAAGGAGATTGAAGAAACCAAGGCTGATGATAGGAACACTGCAGCAAGGCATGTGCCATCAGTGAAAGGATTCACAGAATATCCAAAAATGATCACAAGCCCCATGGGTGTACAGTTCAAAAATCAAAAGGGGGAGATCATTACCTTCTACTGGTCACAACTTGCTGCAGCCAACATTTCAGAAATAAAAAGCGTCCTTGAAGCCTTGAAATCAAGCAGCAATGTCAACATTGTCAACTTCAGAAGACTTCTACAAAAGGAGCTGGAGCAACTGGAGACAGGTAGAGAAGACACAAGACTATGGATTCCTGAGCAAAATCCTGATCAAAGGAGACAAGGCCTTGGGAGTGACACTCAACCAATTGAGTCTAATCGACCATTGCCCTTTGTCTCAGCAAAAAGGAACAGGAAATCCTAAAGTCTATACTACATTTTTTTTGTAATAGTTATAGGAAAATACTTGTACAGAAATTCTTTTATTAGTTCATTCATAATTCTTTCTTAAATTGTATTTAGTATTGGTTTTGACATCATCATTAGTGCATCTAGGGATTCATGGTTATCAAATTGATAAACATAAATAGGGGGAGATTGTTAGAGATAAATGATGATGATGATGATTATGTAATAAATTGTGCAACTGTAAATACTTGAGGTATTTTATAAACCTTGAGATCAGCACAAGTTTTGCATCCTCTGATGATAAGTTTATTCATCAGTGGATAGTTAATAACTTCACAAGACAAGTCAGAAAACAGGAACATTCAAAGGACTTGACAAAGTGAAGGAGAATGTCTAATGCTACTTGTAAGCAAACGAAGTATTCCGCACATCAGAAGTTCTAAATCAAAGTTACGTTGATTAAGTACCATCAGGGGGAACCCATCAGTGGGAACCCATCAGGGGAACCCATCAGTGGGAACCCATCAGGGGAACCCATCAGGGGAACCCATCAACGGGAACCCATCAGGGGGAACCTCTCAGGGGAACCTGTCAGGGGAACCTGTTAGGGTATGACGAGGACAGACCAATCCGTCAGTGAAACACTTCGGGACATATCAGTGTCAGGCAAATCCATCAGGGTAACCTGTCAGGGAGAATGACCAACATGACATCAGTGGAGGCCATCAGTGTATGCCATCAGCTATAACCATCAGGGTCAAGAAGCACTGAGTATAACTCAAGTGAAGGACGAAGCCCTGATCCAGTCAATAACCATCATGGGATCCAGAAGCGCTGATCAAAGTCCGTCAGGGCTAGCAGTCAGTGGATCGTTGTGACAGCATACATCCGTCATTAGTTCTTACACGGAAATCAACATAACGTGTTACAGAAGCAAGAAATATTAACTGGAAAGATATTTCTTAAAGTTTGTTAATGGTCCAATGAGAACTCTCACGCATTAAATGCACACAGATCAGGGGAAGAAAAGCAGCAACAAAGTTTGTAGCAGTCTGACACATAAAGTTTAGATGTGACATACTTGCGGCTAAGTTGAGAAGAGAAGCACGTCTCAAGAACGTGATTTCAACCCACTGATTGATATATAAGCAACGGAGCTCTCATTACACATAATAACGATTGATTGAATCCATCCAACAGATCAAACAAGCACTGAAGCACAAAACACTATAGAGAAGCTTTGCAATAGATCTTGAGAGAGATATTTCAAAGAATATTAGAAGCTAGTGAATGTGAGAAGCTGTGAACTTTATTCACAGAATTTGTAGCTGTAAATCACATTTGTGATTATACAGATTTCCAGAAAAACCTCGAGTTGTAATATAACTATTTTAACTTGAATCTGTGTATTCATTCCATATAGTTTTTCTGGTTGTTCAACTGTTTTCAATAAGCCGTATAAAGTTTTTAAGTGCGAAAAGTTTCAAGTGTTTGTATTCAACCCCCCCTTCTACAAACACTTGTGCTAATATTGCACTAACATGATTCTAACAATTAAGTAATTAGATTATGATTCATAATCAATTAATAAAATAGGGAATGTTATCTATTTTAAAAGAAATTATCTTAATTTGACTTTTATAATCAAATTGACATATTTTCAAAATTAATAATGAAACTAAGTCATCAATATTTTTGAACATCTAAAAGTTGGATGTTATTATAATTCTTTCCCTAATGAAATAAATTTTATTTTAGTTTACTCAAAATTTAAATTAAGTCATTTTTTTGGTGGTTCAATATTTTGTATTTATAAATTATAAGTCAACTATCATTTATAAATTATAAGTCAACTATTATTAGAAGAACAACATGATTTTACATTATGGGCAGATGCGTTGCATTACCTATATTTTGGTTTTATTGCTTGAAAACTTACATATAATCATTTATGAATTTAAAATTTTAGCAAATTATCACATATTCGTCGTTAATTGTTTTATAAATTTATTACTTATTGTTATATATAATAACGGACTAATATGGGTCAAAATAATAGCCCTAAAATTAATAAATGTTATTTGAGTATTAATGGACCATCGTAATGGCACCCAAGAGACCTATAATGACAAGCGGGTCTACATTCAATGAACTTAAGATAAGGCAGAGATAATAAATGGATAAAGATCTTTTTTTGAGTTTTGATCAAAAAGATGGTAAAAATAGGGGTGGAAACCTCTAAACCACAAAATCATAATCCAAGAAGGAAATGATAATCCAAGAAGGACTTGAAATCATAATCCAAGAAGGACTTGAAATCATAATCCAAGAAGGACTTAATATTGTAATCTAAGAAGGATTCTGATGACCTAAATATGTATAAATATAGGCCAGACAACACATGACTAGGTACGATGTTATTTGCATACAATATTTACTTATTACCACTAAATTTTTGGCTAACAGATACACCCGAAAGTCTTCCAAAGAGCTTAACCTCACGGTTCTTGGAAGATTTTTTCTTGCAGGTAAAGAAGGGTATTAAATTCGAGGTCCAAGTTCTTCAACAATTAGGGTATTCCACAACCCTAACCTTAGGTACGTAAATTTGACGTATCAAATTGGCGCCGTCTGTCGGAACCAACAAAAAGTCACGGTGAATACTCGGTTAATCGCGGGTGAAAGGGAAGGTGTATCCTTCCCAGAAAGACAGTTGGGTATGCCTCCCTTCCAAGAACAAGAGGTACAACTAAACCAAGGCGGGGAGAGAATTAACTCTCAACTAGCACATGAAGAGATAGTGCACTAGGGAAGATCCCTGAAAGGGATGCAAAGAAACCTTGTTGGGGAAGCACAAAGGACCTATAGTGGTCCTTATGATGCAGATTCTGAATCCGAAGATAATGAGCGCAAACATTCGTGAGATCTACGCCATAATTTGGAGAGGAGAAGGTCAACGGGATGGACCCTTACCCCCCAAGAGAACCTAAGGGGTAGGCACCGAAGAAGGGAAGAAAATAGAAGCCAACCACCAAGGAAGATATGAAGATCTTCGGGCTAGTCTCATGCAGTTGCAAAGCAGGTTGGAAGAGTATGAAAGGGAGCGAGAAAGGAAACCCTCAATAAATTTTCGACCTCAACAAGGCAATGATGCCGAAGAAGCTATAGAAAGGGAGGTGCAACGCCGGTTGGAGCAGAGACTGACGAATCAGGGATATTGCGAGCCTACAGGTGTCCCTGAAACATGTATCTTTGCTTGTCTGTCCCGTGTGAGTAATTGTAGAAGGGGGGTTGAATACAATTACAAATTTTTCTTCAAAACTAAACTGTTATGAACAATTTAATTTCCAAGAATAGTTATAAAACTTTACTGAAATGATAAAACAATAGAAATAGTAAAACAAAATTGCAAGATATAAATTGTAATCAACAGTAAAGAATGATATTGTCAATTAAATTGAATCTTTACAATTTCTTCTGTTTACAAAAATAGCTTCTCAAGTTGTAATAACTTGCTTCTTTTTTTGTAAAACTAATTACAGCTGCTAACTCTCTATATATATGGAAGTGTTGTTCTGAGAGATATGTGATATGAGATAAGATATATTCTTGTTGTTAATCTTCAAAATTCTCAGATATCGGATGCACTCCTTACCTCAGCTGCTCTATGTCTATTTAGTTTCTGATACTTTCCTACAATTTCTTGATAGTAGATTATCATAGTGCATTACTGCAGGTACTTGTACATTTACAAAATTTTAACAATTCTAAGTGTTATACATCATCATCAAATGCTATAATTCCTAACAATCTCCCCCTATTTATGTTTATCAATGATAAGCATAAATCAAGGTTTGATGATGATGTCAAAACACCAACCTTATAACTCCATAACTTAGAATTGAATTAATACATGTAAAAACATAAATGTACAAAAACACAATCAATGATGGTTTTGTTGTTTTTAGTTCTTCAAAGCCCAACCATCATTCTATTAGCCTTTTTAACAATTCTCCCCCTGTCTTCATCAAAATTACTTTGTTTCCCCTGCCTTGATCATTCTCCCATTCTCCCCCTTTTTGACATCAGCATCTGAATGTTTGAAGGTAGGAATCATCAGTAGAGGTTGACTAGAAGGAAAAAATTGTTTGAGCTTTGTTTGAAGATCATTGATTATGAAGTGTTGGAGCTTCATGTTGTACTTTCTTTTATCAATGCTTCAAAAACAATATGTGAGTACAGCTGCACATGATCCATGTGTGATCAAATATTCTGATATTAATTGTGTTGTTCTTTGTGTTGCTTGAATCCAACCAAACAATCACAAATTCTTTTCTCAGTATCCTCTGATTTTTTATCAGAATGGTGATCAGAGAATACATGAGTTGCAAAGGTAGTGAGTGAAACAATTTCTCTCTATTCTTTTCTTCAAGGATCTCATCCTTGCTCACACCCTTTCCTTTTGCCTGACATTTATAAGTCAGCCTCTCACACTTATCTTAAAAAAAATTCTTTAATTTCTTTTTCCTTAACTTTTTCCAGACACAAGGTCTGACTCTCATTTTAAATTCTCTCAGGCTCACTAAATATAAAATCTTCCTGTTTTAGGTGACCTGGAGTGGTGTAGAAAATATAGTAAGAAAGTGTTTTGCATCAGTGGATATATGATAAAGCACTATTGTAATATCCAATGATGATTTGAGAGATGCTCTTTAATGGTCTCAACTTAAAAAAAATTGGCTTCTTTGATGATTAAAATATCAAAGAATCTGAAACCAATAGAATTAAGAAATTTCCATTGCTGCTTAAGAAATATGAATTAGAGAAGAAGAATGAATAAGGGTAGAATTTTGAATATTGGATGCTCCTCTTGAATAGAGAAAAGAGAAACATCAATGTGACACCCAGTGTGTTCATTAAGTGACAGGTTGAACATTGATCAGAACCTGTTTCTTCTTCTTCTTTTGAGAGGTATTTATAGATGTGATCATTGTAGACTCAAATACATGTGTCCTTGGAGGTGGACTATTTTCAATAGATACAGCCTTTTGAGAGGTTGCACCTAGAGATGTGTTTTTTCCTTTTAGAACTTAATATACTTTTGAGAGTATATTAAGCAGTCTCCAAGGGTTCTCATTATTCCTTATTTTTTCCTCATAATTTTCTCTAAATGCTCACCCTCCCCCTTAGCTAATGCTGGTGGTGATTGTTTTGTTTTTACAACCTTTATCTTTTGAGAGATAGAGGAGGTGGCTTTTGATATAGACTTGTGTTTAGAGGGTTTTGCTACGTGGGTAGAAGGAGTTGGTTCATTACTAACATCCTTCATTGTAGCAGAATTAGAAGAAATAAAGAATAATATAGTAGAGAGTTAAGACAATACCTGAATCAGCTATGACAAGATCCTTAAATAGATGAAGAATATTAAAGACATGATTGAGAAACTTCTGATCTTCAAAGCCAGGAGGTTGCCAGACATACACCTCTTCTTGTATTTTCCCATTCAAAAAAGCACTCTTTACATCCATCTAGTACACTTTAAAATTTGCATGAACAACATAGGCAAGAAATATCCTGATGGCTTCCAATCTAGCTACTGGTGTAAAGGTTTCATCATAGTCAATTCCTTCTTCTTGTGAATAACCTTGTGCAATTAGTCTGCCCTTATTTCTTGTCATTGTACCAGCTTCATCCAGCTTGTTTCTGAAGATCCATTTAGTACCAATGATTCATTTATTCTTTGGTTTTGGTACTAATCTCCAGACTTTGTTTTTTTCAAACTGATTGAGTTCATCTTGCATAGCAATTACCCAATCAGCATCTTGTAATGACTCCTCAACCTTCTTAGGCTCAATCTTTGATAAAAAGTTGAGGTACAGGCATTCATTCTGAGTAGCACTTCTTGTTGACACACCTTTAGTTGGATCTCCTATGATTTGCTCTCTAGGATGATCTCTTATCCATTTTATTTGTGGAGGAAAACTTCTTGAAGAAGAAGCTTCTTGATCATAGTTTCCTCCATGATGTTTAGTGCTCTCAGCTTCATTGAAAACTCCCCCTGAATTAGTGCTCAGATTAGGGTTTAAGTTTTCCCTTGATGGTGCATTCCCTGATGAAGCTTCTAGATGACTTGAATTGTCATCAGGGATTACTAGATTTTCCATTGATTTGCACACATCAGCTTCATCATCTGATGAGTCAATTTCAACATCTGTTGACTCATTTTCATTTTCAAACCTTAGTTTGTCATGGCTTCCTTCTGCATTATCATTCATTCCTCAATCTTTTTATCATCAAAGGCTACATGAACTGATTCCATAACAATGTGGAGTCTAAGGTTGTAAACTCTATATGCTTTGCTTGTTAAAGAATACCCTAGGAAAATTGCCTCATCAGCTTTGACATCAAATTTTCCTAAGTTTTCTCCTTGACTTTTGAGAACAAAGCATCTGCAACCAAACACATGAAGAAACTTAAGTGAGGGTTTTTGTTACGTTTTATAACATTTGATGATGATTGTCTTTAGATTACTTAGATATACAAATGTATAGAAAATGTTAAATAGTAACACTGAAGTTTTGTAGCCAGTAGTTATCTCTTTGATTATAATTCATTTATTCTTTGTAAAGAGATAGATTCATTTTTATTTGTAAGTAATTGCTGGAAAAGTTGTATCAAAGCTTCAACAAGTCAAAATGTGTATTTGATCCATCGGAGATTACAAAAAGGCTTATCGGAGACTAAGGCAACACTTATCAGAGACTAAATATTTTGCTTATCGGAGACTACAACTTTCGTCATCGGAGACTAAGTCTTAAAGCATCAGAGACTAAGCTTACGACATCGGAGACTAAGTCTTAAAGCATCAGAGACTAAGCTTACGTCATCAGAGACTAAGCCTAAAAGCATCGGAGACTAAAATAACTCTGTCGGAGACTACGCAACCTGATCAAAGACTATACGACTAGAGACTAAACGATCAGGGACTAAAAGCTGAAGTCGTCAGGGACTAGTCGTGACTTATTCCCTAATGAGATACAGAGTTCGAATTGAATAAAGAGTGTCTTCCACGTAGATCAAGATATTATTGAAGACGTAGCTGGTAAGGAAACAAGCCAGAAATCTGTTCCTAATCAAAAAGGAAATATTATGTTTGATTCGAATAAGGAAGCTGAATCATTATTGATTTAGAATAAAAACTGAGTAATTCAATTTTTTATTAGAAGTTGTAATTAGGTTTACAGAGAATTGTAATTCAAAGCTGTATAGGTTTTCATAGTTTTGTATCTTTACTATACAGAAAAGAAAAGAAGCTGATAATCATATTATTGTGATTGTTAGAATTTGTATTCAATTGTTAAAATCAATAAAAACAATTGTTTATAAATTGATTTGAGTTCTTGCTTTTTATTTTCGCAAGTAATAATTAATTTCTTGAAGAACAAGCAAACAAAAAGAATTCAAAGAACTTGTATTCAACCCCCCTTCTACAAGTTCTTGGCTATCTCACTGGGAAAACAATTGGTATCAGAGCCTTTAGTTGAATTTATTCAATTAACACGTTCCAATAGATGGCCAACGATGAAACAAACAGCTCTAGCATAATGGCTTATGCAGGAAGTCGTGATGGTGGAACCAAAATTCCAATTCTGAAACGAGAAGAATATCCTATTTGGAAGCAAAAGATGTACATGCACTTGAGATCAACAGATCTAGATTATATTGATAGGATTGAGAAGGGTCTGTATCTACCCAGGAAATTTATTTCTGCTAAAACTGTTTAAGGATCTGTTGTGGCTGAACACTTTGAACTTGCTCCTGAAAGTGATTATACAAACGAAGACAAGTTGCAAGTGTTGAAGGATGCTAAGGTTATGAACATACTTTACAATGGTATTGACAAAAATATGTTCACAAGCATCATTAACTGCACAACATCTAAGCAAATCTGGGACACCATCAAAGTCCTGTGTGAAGGGACGGACCAAGTCCGAAAGAACAAAAGGTCGTTGTTGACACAACAATATGAGTTTTTTTAAGCAAAGCCTGGTGAACCAATAACGTCAGTATATGACAGATTCAATACTTTGTTCAATAACTTGAAGATACTTGGAAAGTCCTATGATAATGAGGATGTCAACACCAAGTTCATGAGATCTCTCCCACCAAGTTGGGATCCAAAGACTACAGCAATAAGAGAGGCTCATGACTTGGACATACTTACACTGGACAGACTCTACGGCAATTTAAAGACTTATGAACTTGAGGTAGAGCAACGACAACGCATGCATGGCAGGGACAAAGGAGTTGCGTTAATGGTTGAGACAAGCAAGTCTCAAGAGAAGCCTGATGATGAAACTTCCAATGCAACCTAGACTGATGAGGAAGATGAACTGGATATTGATGACATGGAGAAATTCATGGTCAAACAGTTCAAGAAATTCAGAGCTAGTAGAAAAGGACGAAAGTCGTCAAGGAAGTCTAACCCTAAACGTGAAGGTCAAACTGTGACCTTTGACAAGAAGAAAATCAGATGTTATAACTATGATGGGTTAGGGCACTTTGCCAATGAGTGTAGGAAGCCTAGGTCTAGTGATAGATCTAAGGATGAAAAATCAAGGAAAATGGAGAATGACTTTGCTGACAAGAAGGTTAAATCAAAGAGCAAAGCCTTGATTACTGAAGGTAAAGATTGGATTGATAGTGATTCTGAGGAAGAAGTTGTCAACTTTGCCCTGATGGCTCGAAGTGACGAGTCAAGTGATTCTACAAAGGTATGTGATGCAACTCAGAATTTTAATGTGCTTAACTTACTTGATACATCTAGTATTGAAAGCATACAAAAAGATATGTCTAATTTGCATGTTAGTTTTAGATCATTAACTATTGAACATACTAATGTAAAAGAATCACGTGACCTTCTCTTGAAATGAAACAAATTTCTTGAAGAGAGATTGGTGCAATTTGACACTATCAAGTCTGACTTAAACAAAACTCATCATATGATCGATGCTTTGAAAAAGAGAGAATATTACTTAGTAGAGCAACTTGAAAATGCTCAAGCTAAGATTAAAAAATGGAATACTTCCTCTTAAAAGTTAAAAAACTTGGTAGAATGTCAAACGATAGGTCAAAAATCTGGACTAGGTTATGATGAATATCTAGACAAGAGTTCAGATTTAGATGATCTATTTGAAGCTGTTAACTCCTCTACTAGTAAGCCAAATGTTTTAAAAAGAATTAATTTTGTCTCTCCTGTCAATGAATCCAAATTTATTAACACTCAAAATCAACAAATCACTGCAAAATTAAAGATTGAACAAAAGACAGTGAATGTTGTTGATAAGAGTGAAAATAAAAGATTAAATATTGGATTCATGACAAAGACACAATTAAATAAAAAATTGGAAAATCTTTTTGACAAAAAGGCTGAAATGTCAGTGGAGTTAAGCAGAAATAGGAAAAATAGGAATAAAAAGATATGCATTAATAAATACACAAATTATGCTAGCATGCCTACTGCTCCTAGAAAAACATGTCATATATGTGGCAATCCTAATCACATAGCTATGCACTATAGGAGTAAAAATAAAATTCCTATAATAGAGACTGCACCTTCAAAGATAATAAAAGATAAATCACCTGTAAAAAGGTTAAATCATCTTTGCATTAACTGTGAAAATTCTAAGCTTGGCAATCTCTCACAAAAAGGTAGCAAGACTAGTGATTGTCCAATTAAAGTCAAAAATGCTAAAAGACAATTAACTCAATCTGAGTCAAGTCTTGAGTCTACAACTAGTGAGAAAGGACCCAAGAAAGTCTGGGTCCCAAAAATTTCTAACTAGTTACTCTTTACTGTGCAGGGCAAAAAGAAGAAAACATGGTACTTGGACAGTGGATGTTCAAGGCACATGACTAGAGATAAGTCCCTGCTAAAACAGTATGAAGAGAAAAATGGCCCAAAAGTCACTTTTGGAGATGACAATAAAGGCCATACCAAGGGTTATGGTAGTGTTGAACATAGAGATGTCATCTTCACTGAAGTAGCACTAGTTGATGGCTTAAAGCACAATTTATTGAGTGTGAGTCAACTATGTGATAAGGGATTCAATGTCACCTTCAAAGAAGATCAATGCTTGGTGTGTGACAAAGAATCTGATAATGTGATATTGACAGGGAAAAGAAAAGGAAATTTGTATGTTGCAAACCTTATCTCTTTCACTGATCAAATCACATGTCTCTATAGCAAAGTTTCAACTGATGAAAGTTGGCTTTGGCATAAGAAGCTTTCCCACTTGAATTTCAAGAATATCAACAAGCTAGTGAGGAAATGATTGGTAGCTGGCATTCCACAATTGGAGTTTACACAAGATGGATTGTGTGATTCATGCCAGAAAGGGAAACAAAGAAGTGTATCATTCAAAAGCAAACTAGCAACATCAATCACTGAACCTTTACAGTTGCTACACATGGATTTATTTGGTCAAGTGAATGTGATGTCTATCTTAAGAAATAGATATGCTTTGGTTATTGTGGATGATCACACGAGGTATACTTGGGTAAAATACCTCCATACAAAACATGAAGCTACTCAGTTGATAATTGATCATATCAAGAAGATAGAAACTGAGTCAAGAAACACAGTAAGGGTAATAAGAAGTTATAGAGGAACAAAATTCAAGAATACCCAAGTAATTGAATTCTGCACTGAAAAAGGAATAACTCACCAATTTTTGCTCCAAAAACCCCTCAACAAAATGGAGTTGTTGAGAGGAAAAACAGAACCCTTATTGAAGCAGCACGAACTATGTTACAAGAAGCAAAGCTTCCAACATATTTTTGGGAAGAAGCTATTAGCACATCTTGCTTTACACAGAACAGATCCTTGATAAACAAAGCATACAACAAAACACCTTATGAATTAATGACTGAGAGAAAACCAACTCTCAAGTTTTTACATGTGTTTGGTTGTAAGTGCTTTGTATTGAGAGACTCATTAGAGACAAGAGGAAAATTTGATAACAAGTCTGATGAAGCAATCTTCTTAGGTTATTCTCTGTCAAGTAAGGCATACAGAGTATATAATCTAAGAACAAAGGTCATTGTGGAATCAATTCAAGTTGTATTTGATGATAAAAAGATTCCAGGAATGATTGGACAAGGATTGCATGAACCTCTCAGTTTTGAGAATGAATTAGATGCATGGGAATATCCATCAGAGATTACTGAAAAACCCCAAGATAGCAATGATCCCTACATAATTGAGGGGGAGTTAACTGTTGTGCATGAAGTACCAAGAACTAATACTCTATCAGAGACTAGAGTATTAGATGAAACTCAAGAAACTGGTGAAATTAGTATTCCATCGGAGACTAATGGTTCACCAGAGACTAGAGTCACTGATGCACAATCAGAGGCTATATTGACACCAGAGACTATTAAGATAAACAACTCAGGGGGAGCTAATAATGAAGAAGTCAATGGTTTAGGGGGAGCAGTCTCTGATCATGAAGCTAGATTGGATAACATTAATTTAGAAAATGAAGCCTCCACTTCAAAGTCAAATCTGCCTCGTGCAATTCCATGGTTGAGAGACCACACACCAGATTTGATAATTGGAAGTCTAGAGGATGGAGTCAAAACTAGAAGTGCAACTCAAAATGAATGTTTATATCTCAGTTTTCTCTCAAAAATTGAGCCAAAGAAAATTGAGGAAGCACTTCAAGATCCTGACTGGATAATTGCCATGCAAGAGGAATTAAACCAATTTACTCGATGCAAAGTCTGGAGACTAGTACACAAACCAAGGAATATATCAATAATTGGTGCCAAGTGGGTCTTCAGAAATAAATTGGATAAAACTGGTACAATTACAAGAAATAAAGCAAGACTGGTTGCAAAAGGATATTCTCAAGAAGAAGGAATAGATTATGATGAAACTTTTGCACCAGTAGCAAGACTTGAAGCAATCAGAATCTTCTTGGCTTTTACAGCCTACAAGAACTTCAAGGTGTACCAGATAGATGTCAAAAGTGCTTTCTTGAATGGAAAATTTGAAGAGGAAGTCTATGTTTGCCAACCCCCAGGTTTCGTGGACTCCAAACTTCCAAATCATGTCTACAGGTTAGATAAAGCACTTTATGGCTTAAAACAAGCTCCAAGAGCCTGATATGATAACTCTATCTCAATTTTTACTTGAAAATAAATTTGTTAGAGGTATCATAGATAAAACTTTATTTTATAGAAAGCAAGGCTCTGACATAATACTTGTGCAAATATATGTAGATGATATTATATTTGGTTCTATAAATGAAAAACTTTGTGAAAAATTTTCAAAACTAATGCAGTCTAGATATGAAATGAGCATGATGGGAGAATTAACATTTTTCTAGGATTGCAAATAAAACAATCAACTGATGGAATTTTTATCAGTCATTCTAAGTATATCAAAGACTTATTGAGAAAATATGATTTGTTTGATTGTGCATCTGCAAAAACACCCATGCCTACTGCCACAAAGCTAGATATGGATTTAAAACGAAAGAAAATTGATATTACTAGCTGTAGAGACATGATAGGCTCTCTTTTATATCTAACTGCAAGTAGACCAGCTATAATGTTTGCTACATGTTTATGTGCTAGATTTCAAGCTGACCCTAGAGAGTCACATTTGATTGCTGTAAAAAAAATTGTTAGAGATAAATGATGATAATGATGATTATGTAATAAATTGTGCAACTGTAAATACTTGAGGTACTTTATAAACCTTAAGATCAGCACAAGTTTTGCATCCGCTGATGATAAACTTATTCATCAGTGATGGTCAATAACTTCACAAGGCAAGTCAGAAAACAGAAGCATTCAAAGGACTTGACAAAGTGAAGAAGAATGTCTAATGCTACTAGTAAAAAGTCAAAGTATTCCACACATCAGAAATTCTAAGTTGCTTTGATTGGAACCCATCAGGGGGAACCCATCAAGGGAAACCCATCAGGGGAACCCATCAAGGGGAACCCATCAGGGGAACCTGTCAGGGACACCTGTCAGGGTATGACGAGGGCAGACCAACCCGTCAGGGAAACACTTCAGGACATGTCAATGTCAGGCAAACCCAACAGGGTAACCCGTCAGGGAGAATGACCAACATGACATCAGTGGAAGCCATCAGTGTATGCCGTCAGTTATAACCATCAGGATCAAAGGAGCACTGAGTAAAACTCAAGTGAAGGTTGAAGCCCTGAACCAGTCAATAAGCATCAGGGGATCCAGAAGCACTGACCAAAGTCCATCAGGGCTGATAGTCAGTGGATCATTATGACAGCATGCACCCGTCATCAGTACTTACACGGAAATCAACGTAACGTGTTTCAGCAAGAAATATCAACTGGAAAGTTATTTCTTGAAGTTTGTTTTTGATCCAATGAGAACTCTCACGCATTAAATGCACACAGAACAGGGGAAGAAAAGTAGCAACAAAGCATGCAACGGTCTGACACATAAAGTTTCAATGTGACATACTTGCGGCTAAGTTGAGAAGAGAAGCATGTCTCAAGCACGTGATTTCAACTCACTGATTTATCATATAAGCAACGGAGCTCTCATTACAAAAATACGGTGATTGAATCTATCCAAGAGATAAAACAAACGCTGAAGCACACAAACACTAGAGAGAAGCTTTGTAATAGATCTTGAGAGAGATATTTCAAAGAAAGTTAGAAGCTAGTGAGTGTGAGAAGCTGTGAACCTTATTCACAGAATTTGTAGCTGTAAATCACATTTGTGATTATACAGATTTCCAGAAAAACCCCAAGTTTTAATATAACTATTTTAACTTGAATCTGTGTGTTTATTTCTAATAGTTTTTCTGTTTGTTTCAACTGTTTCCAGTAATCACTTTTAAGTTTAAAAGAGCGAAAAGATTCAGGTGTTTGTATTCATCCCCCCCCCCCTCCCCCTTCTACAAACCCTTGTGCTTATATTGCACTAACAATTGGTATTAGAGCCTCTTAGTAAATTTCACTTGCTAAAAACGATCATTATCTATGGCCAACAAAGCTGGAAACATTTAAGTCCCCATGTTGGAAAGGGGCAAATACTTCTTCTGGAGACAAAGAATGATAGTTCATCTTAGAGCTATTGATGATGAATATTTGCAGATTCTAGAAGAAGGACCTCACGTTCCCAAGAAGCTCATTCCTATAGAAGTCGTTAATGGAGTCAGTATTCCTGAAAAACTTGTCCCAAAGACAACTGACGAAATGACGATAGAGGAAAGATAAAAGGTGAAAAAGGATCTTAAAGTCACTGGGATCTTATATAATGGTCTAGACGATGATATGCTGAATAGTATCATGAATCTTACCACGTTTAAATCTATATGGGATACCATACAAATCCTTTGTGATGGTACTGAGGAAGTGAGGGAAAATAAATTGCAGTTGTTGACACAACAGTATGAGTGGTTCACAATGAAAAATGGTGAAACACTTACTGAAATGTTTAACAGATTCAACAGGTTGGTAAAATGACCTGAGATTATATGGGAAGGCATATGCTAACAAGGATGTGAACAGAAAGTTCATGAGAGCCCTTCCCATATCATGGGATCCTAAGACAACAACCATCAGGGAATCCAAGGACATGAATCTTCTAGACTTGGATAGGCTTTATGGCACCCTAAAGACATATGAACTTGAGGTTCAACAAAGATCTGAAATGTCAGGGGATGCCAGAAAGCTTAAATCTGTAGCCCTGATGGCTACCACGAAGGACAAACAAGAAGCAAGGCCAAGTGTCTTGATGAAGCAGCAACTAGAAGATGCTGACATAGAAGGGGACAAAGAAGTTGACTTCAAGGAGGAAGAATATACTCCGGAAGAGTTAGAGGAGCTGGATGAAACCATGGCCTTTCTTGCAAAAAGGTTTTCCAAGCATAAATTCCAAAAGTCTTCGGGATCTAAAAGATTTTCAGCAAGGAAACCAGTAGCACGAAAAACTTTATTGACAAATCAAGAATAAAGTGCTACAAATGTAATGAGATGGGTCACTTTGCAAATGAGTGCCGCAAGGCCACAAAAGATGGTGAATCCAGAGACAAAGAAGCTATTGTGGATTACAAGAAGAAATACTTTGACCTTCTTAATGCAAACAAGAAGGGAAAAACATATATAGCAGATGGAAAGGACTGGGCTGACTCTGATGAGGAAGAAAATGAAGAGTATGTCAACCTAGCCCTGATGGCCTCATCCACTGACAGTAGCAGCTCACAGGGAAAGATGAAAAGCAGTCAAATCTGGTTTCTAGATAGTGGTTGCTCAAGGCATATGATAGCAAACAAAGCCCTGCTCATAGAATTCCAAGAAAAGGCTGGTCCAGTAATTTCATTTGGTGATAACAGCAAAGGACTAACTCTTGGTTATGGCAAAGCAGCAAATGGGAGTGTCTCATTTGAAAATGTAGCACTAGTTGATGGGCTCAAGCACAATTTGCTAAGCATAAGTCAACTAAGTGACAAGGGGTTCATCACTTCCTTCAAAGGAGATCAGTGCCTAATCTCAAATGAAAGTGATGGGAAGCTGGTTTTGTCAGGGATAAGAAAAGGAGATCTCTATGTTGCTGATTTTAATTCAGTGAATGGAGAATCATGTTTCTACATCAAGGCTACTCCTGATGAAAGCAGACTATGACACAAGAAGCTCTCTCACCTGAACTTTAAGTCAATTAATGATCTAGTGAAGAGAGAGTTGGTAACTGGACTACCCCAAATGGAGTTTATCCAAGAAGGATTATGTTCAGCATGTCAACAGGGGAAGCAAAGGAAATCATCCTTTGTCAGCAAGGAAGCCACTATGATCAAAGATCCAATTCAATTGTTACATATGGATCTCTTTGGCCCTGTCAACATAATGTCAGTGTCAAAGAAAAGATTTGCAATGGTTATTGTGGATGACTACACCAGATACACTTGGGTAAAGTTTCAGCATGCTAAATCAAAAGTATCTCAACAAATTATTGACCATATCAAGAAGGTGGAAATAGAATCAGGGTCAGTGGTTAGAATGTTGAGAACTGATAATGGAACTGAATTCAAGAATGCAGCTGTTGAGGGATTTTGTGTGGAGAAAGACATAAATCATACATTTTCTGCTCCAAGGACTCCTCAACAGAATGGTGTAGTGGAAAGGAAAAATAGAACCCTGATAGAAGCTACTAGGTCAATGCTAGCAGAGGCAAAGATTCCCACCTATTTTTGGGCTGATGCAATTTCCACTGTTTGCTTTACTCAGAATAGATCAATAATCAACAAGGCTCACAACAAGACACCATATGAGCTAATGACAGGGAGAAAACCAAGCATCAAGTTCCTCCATGTCTTTGGATGCAAATGTTTTGTTCTAAGGAATTTTGGTGAGAACTTAGGAAAATTTGATCCAAAAGCTGATGAAGCAATTTTCCTAGGTTATTCTCTGTCATCCAAGGCCTTCAGGGTTTACAACAAGAGACTTCAAGTGGTGATGGAGTCTATAAATGTAGCTTTTGATGATCAAGAAATTTTTGGGCTTGAAGACCCTGATTTTCATGAAGAACTCAGGTTTGAAAATGAAGATAATATTGATTATCAAGAGAATGAAGCCTATGAGTGCAGAAAAATGGAGAATTTATCCATTCCTGATGTCAATCCAAACAATGTAGAACCCCCTTCAGCAGATAGAGTTAATTTCCTGGACAACAGATCAGGGGATACTTCATTAGGGGATCATTCATCAGGACATGCACCATCAGGGGATATCTTGAACCTTGAATTTTCCACTAATTCGGGGGGAGAGTTTTCAGAAGATGGTAGCACAGGCTTAGGGGGAGGAGATGATAGTCAAGCAAGCTCATCAAGATACATCTCCAATCCCAAATGGGCTAGAAGTCACACAACAGATCTAATTATTGGTGACCCAAGCAAAAGAGTGCAGACCAGAAAAGCAACATCTAATGAATGCCTATATGCTTGTTTTCTTTCTCAAATTGAACCAAAGAAGTTTGAAGAAGCTATTCAAGATGCAGACTGGATCTTGGCAATGCAGGAAGAGCTAAATCAATTTGAAAGGAATCAAGTATGGAAGCTTGTACCTAAGCCCAAAGATAGGATCATAATAGGTACTAAGTGGGTATTCAGAAATAAGATGGATGAAGCTGGCATTGTTGTAAGAAACAAAGCAAGACTGGTTGCAAAAGGATATCTTCAAGAAGAAGGGATTGATTTTGATGAGACCTTTGCACCAGTAGCTAGACTTGAAGCTATAAGAATTTTCTTAGCCTATGCAGCACATTCAAATTTTAAAGTATATCAAATGGATGTGAAAAGTGCTTTTCTAAATGGGAAATTGGAACAGGAGATGTATGTCCAACAAACTCCAGGATTTGAATGCGCAAAATTTCCAAATCATGTCTACAAACTGGAAAAGGCACTTTATGGACTGAAGCAAGCACCTAGAGCTTGGTATGATACACTGTCAAAGTTTCTGGTGGAAAACAAATTTTCAAGAGGTATCATTGACAAAACCTTGTTCTTCAGACAACACCAAGGTCATCTGATTTTGGTTCAAATCTATGTTGATGATATTATTTTTGGATCCACCGACACAAGACTGTGTGAAAAGTTCTCCAAACTCATGCAAAGCAAATATGAAATGAGCTTGATGGGTGTATTATCTTACTTCTTGGGATTGCAAGTTAAACAAGACTCTGATGGAATCTACATTCATCAGACAAAATATGCCAAAGAACTTCTCAAGAAATTTGATATAGAGGACTCAAAAGTAGCAAAGACACCTATGGCCACTGCAACCAAGATTGACCCTGATAGGAATGGAAAGAAAGTTGATTTGAAGACTTACAGGGGAATCATTGGATCATTGCTATATCTGACAGCAAGCAGGCCAGACATAATGTTTGCAACATGTCTTTGTGCAAGATATCAAGCTGACCCAAAGGAATCTCATCTCATTGCAGTGAAAAGGATCTTGAGATATATCAAGGACACTACAGAGTTGGGACTTTGGTATCCAAAGGAGTCTAGATTTGAATTGCTAGGATATTCTGATGCTGACTTTGGAGGATGCAGGATTGACAGAACGAGTACAACAGGAAGCTGTAAGTTTCTGGGAGGAAGGCTTGTATCTTGGTTCAGCAAAAAACAGCATTCTATTTCTACATCTACTGCTGAAGCTGAATACATTGCAGCTGGAAGTTGTTGTGCACAAATTCTATGGATTAAAAATCAGCTAATGGATTATGGTCTGAACTATTCCAAGATTCCAATAAGGTGTGATAACACTAGTGCCATTACCATTGCTGAAAATCCAGTACAACATTCCAGAACTAAGCATATAGAAATCAGATATCATTTTATCAGGGAACATGTTATGAATGGGAATATTGAATTACAGTTTGTACCTTCAAATCAGCAGCTGGCAGACATATTCACCAAAGCTCTTGATGAAGCCACATTTTCAAATCTTGTGGGAGAGCTGGGAATGGTGAATTATGCGTCAGGGTCAGAGTCAAACTCATAAGATTTGGTATTTCTAACTCATTTCATAAGTTCTTGATGAAATCAATTGATATGTGGTTATATATGTTCAAATTGTAAATATGTATATACTTGTATATTCTGCATTTTGTTTTGGACTGATGCATCAGGGTCAGGGCTTCCTTAAGGACGCATCAGGGTCAGGGTACCTGGCCCGCTCGTCAGGGTCAAGATGTCCGGATCGCTCGTCAGGGTCAGGGTGTCCGACTTGTTCGACAGGGTCAAGGTATCTGACCTGTGTGTCAGGGTCAGGGTGTCCGTCTTGTGCATCAGGTTCAGGGTGTATACATACAGTAAATTATAAGGGTAAGTTTTAAATTTTTTTTACTGCATCGGGATTCTAGGTCAGTTAAGTGATGACAACTCATCATTAAGTTCTTCTCTCACTGATGACGTGTCATCACAGAAACTGAACTGACTCCCTGATAGTGTGTTTTCAGGAGAAGTTTTCAAACGTCTATAGGCGGGTATTAATACTCTATCTCTCCTACTTTTTGAAACTCCCCAAAACGTTTAATCTAAACCTGATATTTGCTAGAGTTTTTTTTCGCTCGTCTTTACAGAAACCCTAGAACTTCAAATCTTCAAAGCATCCATGGCACGTCAACAAATTCAGAGGAACTTGACAGTCCCATCCACAAACTTCGTGGGCTTCTCTGACATTGATGAGGTAAGTGATTGCTTTAAACCAATAATGAACTATCTGCTCAACTCTGAGTATTGTAAAGCCATCTTTACCGATGAAGAAATGTCGGAGGAGGCACTGTCACAACTTTGGACCAGTGCTAAGTTCATGTACTCCACCACCAAGCCTGATGTGGTCAAGGGTATCTAGTTCAAAGTTTCGCCTGAGAAAGGGAAAATAACTCCTTCCAGACTTAACTCTGTTTTGGGGCTACCTACTCAAGATCTGGTGGATGTACCCAGTGATGCAGATCTGCTGGATTTCTTGAGGGAACTGGGCTATAACGCTGCTCCCAACGTAGTGTTAAAGTTCAAGGATCTCAAGAGGGTGAACGTGAAGAGGGAGATTTCTTATCTCTTTGACACTATCACCAAGGTGTTCTCAGGTAAGTGTTCTAACTTTGAGGTCATTACCTCTTTAACTTTAAAAATAGCATACGCAATAATTAAAAATGTAAATATAAATATAGGTAAAATAATTTTTGATGATCTTGTAAATAAATTAGGTAATTTTAATAATAGGAAATCTGAAATATATTATGCTAGATTTTTGTACATGATTATTAAAGATCAGATTACTAATTTTTATTTTGAGAATGATATACCTGTACAGACATACAAGCAAACAAAGAAACTGTTTGCAGAAATACTAAAGAAATCGTATACAGCTGAATCATTTGCTCTTCCATCGCATATGGTATAGGTAGTAAATTCTACACCTTCTATTTCTCAAACTGTACATTCTTCACCTTCATCTACTATGGCAGAGAAATCAACCACCTCTCTGCCTACCCAAGTAGAACAAGCAATTTCTTCACAACCACTCTCAACAGCTTAACCCACAGTCTCCCAAAAGACTGTTGGGATAAAAAGAAAACCTAGTGAAGTTACCACAACAACTGAGGGTGAGCAAGGAGAGAGAGTGATTGGCTATAGGAGGAGATTGAAGAAGAAGACGGGAGCCACGAGTGTTACCCAACAACCTGACCAGGGCGTATCCTCTCAACAGGATACAGCCTTTGATAAGGAATTAAACATATTTCTAACTAGTTCCTCTCAAAAGGGATTAGTTATTGAAAATAGTCCTCAACCAAGGACACAATTGAGTGAGGCACATACACTGACCATAGACACTGATGAACCTACCATCAGGGTCTCTGAGAGCCACTTGCAGAAATCTGACACAGTGAGTGCACACACCACTCAAGATGTTATAGCTCAGAAGCTTCTCAATAAGATCCACATGTGTCATCAGCATTCTTCTACAGCATCTTTTGATGAATCACCTCCTCGTTCAGTGATTCAGCCAACACTCCCATCTACACCACTTCCTTCTTTCTCTGTTCCTCAAATTTCTTCAGATATAATGACACAAACATTAAGTGCCATACAATCAGATTCTCCACATTCTCAATTCGTGGAGGAGCCAACACTCTCTGACACAGTGTTTGATAGTCACCACTCTCACATGGTTGATTCATTTCTGATTGATACAAGCACTGATGATCAAACAGGGGACATAAACTCCACTGTACATACTACAGCTATAACTCTTTATGTACCCCCAATTATATATACTTCTTTTATAGAAACATACACTTCTCCAATTATACATACTCACTTTACTTCTTCTCCTTCTCCTATCACAACTATCGAACCAGATTCTGTAGATACATCTCTTGAACTGGTCACAGTTGCTGATTTCCAAGCCCATAGGAGCCCCTCTAGGACAATTTTGAGTGAGACTGAGAAAATACTTAGTGCAGAGAGGCAAAGTCAAACCCTTGAGAGGACTTTGGCAAAAGGAGAGCAAGAGAGTACTGCCTTAGTAGGCAAAGAAAAAGGAGAGAATACGAGTGATGCCTTAGTAGGCACAGAAAAAGGAGAGGATGAGAGAGATAAGGATGAGATCCTTATAAATAAAGAACAGAGAGAAAACACAGTTACTGTAAATAATACTTCTACCTCTGAAAGTGATGAAGATGATGCTCCACAAGATGATTTTTCCCAGTTCATCGGAGTTGATTTATACTTTCGACAGAACCAGATGTCTGACACTGTACAGTTATTAAAGCAAGAATTAGCTAGAACTACTGATCCAATCTTGATCAAAGTGTTAAAGTCACAGATCATGATTGGTCAGTCAATAGATATAGAAAATCAAAAATTGTATACACATTTTTCTACAAAGATACAAAATGTACAACAAGGTACAACAAGTTGTCGACTCCCTTGTCACCTGCCAGACTCTCCACAGAATGAAGAAACACGCTGACACTGTTGACAAAAAACTACCTGATCTAACTTCTCAACTGACCAGCATGGAAACTCTGCAACATTCCATGGCTGGCACTCTGCAACAAGTTCTTCAAGTCACATCCCGACTCTCAACTCCCACTGATGATGCTGTCAAAAAGGGGGAGAAATCAACCAAGCAGTCGTCAGGGGATGTTGCTGAGCATTCAAATCAACAGTCAGGGGATGTGACTGCTCCTGTTCCTGCTCCAAAATCCAAGGATAAAGGCAAGGGTATCCTGATTGAGGAACCCGAGAAGAAATCCAACACTCAATCAGGGCCTAAGCTACTTGGAGATGCCATGAAGACAGCCCACTTTCCAACACCCGTTGAAATTGTAATTGACGGGAAAATGGAGCTGGTCTACCCTCAAGACAAAAAGTTAGTAGAAGTTGTTGCAATCTTTGCACAGCAACTTCAAGAAGAAGAAGAGAGGGAAATGGCAAAGGAACAGGAGGAAGAAGCCAAGAAGAAGAAGAGTGTCAGGCCCAGGACCTCCAGGAAACCTCAGCCAAGAAGATTACAGAACCCTAAAAGTGCATCAAGGGATAAAAATCAAGAGAAAATTGAAGACCCTGATGTCACTACAAAGAAGTCAGTTGAAGCCAAGGACAAAGCACCTTCTCCTGTTACCAAAGAATATGGTCCACCCACTCTAGCTGAATTTCTCAAAGAAGAAAGACGTAAAAACCTGACATTTATGTTCTCCATAAAAAGCATAGATGTCAGGTTCAACAATAGAAGGGATCAACTAATAACAGTTTAACTAAAGAGTGGGTCAGAATTCAATGTAGTAATGGACTGGTTTAGGAGAATGGATGCTGAGCAATTAGGACTGGTCCTAAATCTGATTCCAAGATCCTCGCAGGCTAACAAAGACTTAAGGGGGATAATCGACAGGATGAGGAGAGCCATCAACAATGAAAAGAGCCTGCCCACAGCATTGGAAAGTCCACTGAAATTATTTTATAGATCCACTGATGGGCAGGAGAAAAGTATAAGGATCAAAGAAGTTGATGGCCTAAACCTGGAGGAAGTGATGCATGTTCTAAGACAAATAGCCAATCACAAAAATGAACATGTCATCAAGTTCAGAGTCCTACTGATTCAGAGAGTATTGAAGGAGATTGAAGAAACCAAAACTGATGATGGGAACACTGCAGTAAGGGATGTGCCACCAGTGAAGGCATTTAAAGAATATCCAAAAATGATCACTAGCCCCATGGGTGTTCAATTCAAAAATAAAAAGGGGGAGATCATTACCTTCTACTGGTCACAACTTGTTACAGCCAATGTTCAAGAAATAAAATATGTCCTTGAAGCTTTGGAATTAGCAGAAATGTCAACATAGTCAATTTCAGAAAACTTTTTCAAAAGGAGCTGGAGCAACTGGAAGCAGGTGGAGAAGACAACAGACTAAGGATTCCTGATCAAAACCCAGATCAAAGAAGACAAGGCCTTGGAAATGACTCTCAATCTATTGAATCAAGTCATCCATTGCCCTTTGTCTCAACAAAAAGGAAAAGGGATCCTGATGTCTAATACAACATTCTTTTTGTA
>CM025788.1:31134864-31170756 GCA_014636745.2 Centella asiatica
TTGCACTGGGTTACAATTGATTAACAACTTGCAGACATATTCACAAAACCTTTAGATGAATCTACATTTACGAGATTAGTCTATGAGTTAGGGATGTTGAATTATGTCTCTAAAACCTGATTAAAATCTAAGAAAACAAGTTGTTTAGTTGTAAGAAGCTAGAATTTAAATTCTGGAAAATGAAGCTGTTCTTTAATTGACAGAATTTTAGAAACTAGAATTCAATTTCTAGATTGTAGCTATTCTTATTGGACATAACTTTAGAAGCTAGAATTTAATTTCTAGGTTGAAGCTGTTCTTAATGAACAAAATTTTAATAGCTAGAATTTAATTTCTGGTTGAAGCTGTTTTAATTAAACAGAATTTTTGAAGCTACTAATCATTAACTTGTTTGTTAGAAATATTTTGAAAAAAAAAATTGTAGCAGGGACTACATTTTCTTAGTCCCTGAAAGCTTAAGAGAAAGAGACTATCTTAGTCCTCGACAGTGTTTTTAATTAGTCCCCGCTGAAGTTATCATGGCTATGTGGTCCACTGCTACTGTCCAGGACGAGAATGCTGACTCTCCTGTGGTAAATTTCAGGTATGAAAATACTGTTTATAATATCGATCATACTGTTGTTAATAATGCTTTACATTTACCTGTTGTTGAAAACTTTGACTCCTCTACCTCTGATGAAGAAGTTTTTGCTATGTTTAAAAACTTACATTATTCTTCAGAAATTGTTTCTGTTGGGTCTATCGCACGACCCCATTTAAGGCAAGAGTGGTCACTGTTCTTTGATATAATAACAAAAGCTTTTTCTACAAAATGCAGTGGCTATGATGCTATCACTACACTCACACAACAAATTCCTTTCAGTGTGTTGTATGATAGACATCTAAACATTGGGCTTTTAATTTCGCAAAATCTTTTGGTAAAACTTAAATCCAGTAATAAAAATAAAATTTATTATGCTAGGTTTTTGATGATGATTGCATATTATTTAATACCTAACCTTAATATTACTGGAATGCAAGTTGTACCAATTGTTTTGCAGAGTAAAAGAACTTTTACTGATGTGAAGCACAAATCTGCAAAGGTAAAGGTTCCTTTATTTTTTCCTCCTGTCATGAGATCCACTCTCATTGATAGGCTTCCAAACCTTTATTCTTTGACATTCTTTGAGGATACAGATCAAACCCCTATTAATCCTCCCACCACTTCACAACAACAATCAATAGCCCCCTCCACAGTTTACCAAAAGACTGTGGTTATAAAAACAAAGACAGCTAAGAAACTTCCTGTAAAAAGAAATATAATTGAGGGAGTAAGTGAGGCTGAGGGAGACAAAGAAGCTGAGGTGGCACCTCAAAGAAAGAAGAGAGTCATAACCATAAGCCAAAAGGAATCCATTGTTTCCAAAAGGCTATGGAGGATATAAGGAAGAATAGTGAACTATCAATATCCTCTCAAAAGGATGTTAACATTGAAGAAAGTTCTCACCTAGGAACACCCTGTACAGAGTCTGCACAACCTCTTGTTCACCAACAAGAGGAACCAAATAGAGAGCAAATAAAAGACAAGAGTGACACTAGGAGTGCACACACTAAGTCATCTACTGATGTTCCTCAATTTTCAATTTCTGAGGAACAACCAACACTCCAAACTGTACATTCTTCTCCTCTTTCTCCCATTCTTGATTCTTTTGATACTACTAATTTAAATCTTCTTGATTTTTCCCAAGAGGAACCACTACTCAAGACAAGCTCTCAAACTTCTTCCATGGAGAAATCCCTAGCCTCAGAAACACAAAGGGAACCCACTCTCCATGCAGTCACACACACTTCTTCTTTACCCCTCATTTCTGTAAGACAGAGTGACTCTATCCTAATGAGTGAGGATGTGAGAATAAATAGTGAGAGTTAGGCTCCTGACCTAGAAAAAGGAGAGGATATACACATACAAGAGAGTCAAGCTTTAGATAGCTTGGAAAAATAAGAGATAGAGAAGCTGGGTGTCCAACCCTAGGCAAAAGGAGAGGGTGTGAGCAAGGATGAGATCCTTGAAGAAAATAATAGAGAGAAATTTTCAAAAGGTGCATTTTTACAACCTGTTGAAACCATCACCCTAGAAGCTCAAGTTTCTTCTGCTCCCTCCACTACAATCCAAATAGGAGAAATTGGGACCAGTTCAAGCACAGGGGATGCAGCATTACATATTCTATCCAAAATGTCCAATGCAGACTTTGAACTCCTATATGGTCTACAACAAAGACAAGACCACATTTCTGCATTAAAGACAGGGCTTGCAAATGACCCTGTGCTTGAAGAACCTAAAGAGGGGAATGTGGATGTTTGGCTTGATGCAAACTACACAAACTCACTTGAGGATGCAGCTGCCCAACTCAAGCAGGATTATGTGACCAATATTGGGTCAAATGCAGCTGCACCATCAATAAAAGACATTCTGGAAGAAGTAACCAAGGTGGATAAGAAAGATACAAAGTTTCACCACTTCTTGGTTAATGGCATCAATGGGGCAGTCAAAAGAATGGAGGAAAGAATGGAGTTGGAAACAGACAAAATAAGAAAGTGCTATGAAGGACACTTGCCAAGGAGGACTATTTCTTCAATTGATTCAATCATCAAGAACAAGTCCAAGACTGACAGTAGAATTCAAGCCTTTGAAGCCAATGTCCAACTCCTCCTTCAAAAATAAGACAGAATGGAACAACTCATGTTATAGGCAATTCCTCATTTGGCCACCTCCTCCCACTCTAAAGATGCTGATGTCAAAAAGGGGGAGAGTGGTCATTCCAAACATGTTCCTGTACAAAAACCACAATCAAAATCTATTCCAGCTCTTGATGAAGAATTGCAAGCAATGATGGACAGAATTTTAAAGAAACATTCAGATCTTGAAGCAGCTACAAAGTCAACAACAACAACACAACCACCACCACCACCAACAACAAAGATACCAACAGCAACAATAGCAGCGTCTCCTTCCATTACACAAGCCCCAAGCACAACAAAGGACAAAGGCAAGGGAGTCATGGTTGAAGAACCAAATAAACAAATTCCTTCTCAACCAGGACAGCCCAAGCTATTGGGGGATGCCATGAAGACTGCTCACTTTCCCACTCCAGTTGAATTGATAGTGGATGGGAAAGTAAAGTTAGTTTATCCTCAAGAGCAAAAATTGATTGAAGCTGATGCTTTACTAGCTCATAAAC
Source organism: Centella asiatica (assembly GCA_014636745.2). Taxonomy (NCBI): domain Eukaryota; kingdom Viridiplantae; phylum Streptophyta; class Magnoliopsida; order Apiales; family Apiaceae; genus Centella; species Centella asiatica. Next base: position 31,138,083 of record CM025788.1, read on the forward strand.
TACAAGAGGAGGAGGATATGGCAGCAACAAGGGAAGAGGAGGAGACAAAGAAAAGGAAGATCTCTGCAAGAAGATCAAGTGCAAAGAAAGTGGCCATCACCAAAAAGAAAAACATGGAGATGGAAGAGGCAAAGAAGAAATCGAGAAGGAGGTCTTTGGTCCAGGAATCTGCAAAGAAACCTGTGATTAAAGAATCTATCAAGAAACCTATATCTCAAGAACCTCCAAGGCCAACCGAAACCCCCTTAGTGGCTGTGAGTGGACCAACAAAGCCACGAACAGTTTCATCAAGGAAGTCTTATAAGGTTGAAATGGCTAGCACCGAAGAAATCATCAAGGCTCTGAAAAGGAGTACAAAGAATATAGATGGAGAATCTTTGAAATTTGAGAGGCCAGCCTTGGAGGGACAAACTGAAGAAAATTTGGAGTGGTTGTTGACTGTAGTGCTTGAGACTTCTGATCTCAACAAGGATTTTCGAAGCCAAATTTAGAATGTGAAACATAGCTTGGACACAGTGCCAAAAGTTGATCCTAAACCGCTTAGATTATGGTATGAGAATTTCCATGGAGAGAGAGTTTTCTTCAATTATAACAGAGATATCAACAGTGTCACTGAGAGACATATCAAAGGATTTATTACTCTACTCAAGGATGCAGAAGAAGAAACAGAGATAATCCTGAAAAAGCTGTTGATAGAAAGATTGGAAGTGCTGAGGAAAAATAGGAGGTAAAGCTGTTGTGTTGGGAGGTATGTTGATTGTTGAATAAGCTGTAATTTTTTTTTTTTTTGAAGCCAGACTTAAAGGATTTAAACCTGAGTCTTGGTGGAAGCTGAATGACAGATCAAAGATCTTAATTCAGATACATTTGTAGTTAGTAATTCTTTATTCTTTATTCTAAGTAATACTTGTAATTTTGAGTTTTGACATCATCATCAACCTTGAAATTATGCTTATCATTATGATATTCATAATTAGGGGGAGATTGTTAGGTTTTATAACATTTGATGATGATTGTCTTTAGATTACTTAGATATACAAATGTATAGAAAGTGTTAAATAGTAACATTGAAGTTTTGTAGCCAGTAGTTATCTCTTTGATTGTAATTCATTTATTCTTTGTAAAGAGATAGATTCATTTTTATTTGTAAGTAATTGTTGGAAAAGTTGTATCAAAGCTCCAACAAGTCAAAATGTGTATTTGATCCGTCGGAGATTACAAAAAGGCTTATCGGAGACTAAGGCAACACTTATCAGAGACTAAATATTTTTCCTATCGGAGACTACAATTTACGTCATCGGAGGCTAAGTCTTAAAGCATTAGAGACTAAGCTTACGTCATTGGAGACTAAGTCTTAAAGCATCAGAGACTAAGCTGACGTCATTGGAGACTAAGCCTAAAAGCATCGGAGACTAAAATAACTCTGTCGGAGACTACGCAACCTGATCAGAGACTATACGACTAGAGACTAAACGATCAGGGACTAAAAGCTGAAGTCATTAGGGACTAGTCGTGACTTATTCCCTGATAAGATACAGAGTTCGAATTGAATAAAGAGTGTCTTCCACGTAGATCAAGATATTATTGAAGACGTAGTTGGTAAAGAAACAAGCCAGAAATTTGTTCCTAATCAAAAAGGAAAGATTATGTTTGATTCAAATAAGGAAACTGAATCATTATTGATTTAGAATAAAAATTGAGTAATTCAGTTTTTTATTAGAAGTTGTAATTAGGTTTACAGAGAATTGTAATTCGAAGCTGTATAGGTTTTCATAGTTTTGTATCTTTACTATACAGAAAAGAAAAGAAGCTGATGATCATATTATTGTGATTGTTAGAATTTGTATTCAATTGTTAAAATCAATAAAAGCAATTGTTTATAAATTGATTTGAGTTCTTTTTTTTTATTTTCGCAAGTAATAATTAATTTCTTGAAGAACAAGCAAACGAAAAGAATTCAAAGAACTTGTATTCAACCCCCCTTCTACAAGTTCTCGGCTATCTCACTGGGAAAACAGTTTTCTACCTGTCATGAGCTCATAAGGAGTCTTTTGATGAGATTTTACAATAATTGATATGTTCTGGGTGAAGCAAGCAGTTGAGATAGCTTCAGCCCATAAGTAGGTAGGTAACTTAGCTTCTTCAAGCATGGTTCTTGTAGCTTCAATCAAGGTCCTATTTTTCCTTTCAACAACTCCATTTTGTTGAGGAGTTCTAGGAGCTGAAAAGGTATGTGAAATGCCTTTTTCCACACAAAACATTTCCACTGTTGAATTCTTGAATTCAGTCCCAGTATAACTCCTTAAGGCCTTGACTTTCTCTCCAGCTTCAAGTTCTATTCTTTTAATGTGATCAATGATCAGCTGGGGAGCTTCATCCTTGGTATGTAGATACTTAACCCATGAGTATCTTAAGTAGTCATCAACAATTACAAATGCATACCTTTTTCTGGATATTGACATCACATTAACAGGACCAAATAAATCCATGTGAATTAGATGAATTGGTATTGTTATTGTTGATGCTTCTTTACTTTTGAAGGAAATATTCTTTTGTTTTCCCTTCTGAAAAGATCCACAAAGACCATCTTGAGAAAATTCAAGTTGTGGCATTCCTATCACCAATCCTTTTCTTACCAGACTATTGATAGTTTTGAAGTTTAGGTGAGACAGCTTCTTGTGCCATAGCCAACTTTCATCTGCTGATGCTTTGCTGTAAAAGCATGTGTATAGTTCTTCATTTGTTGAGCAGAAGTCAGCTATGTATACATTGTCTTTTCTGACTCCAGACAATGTAACATCTCCAGTTTTTCTATTGCTTATAAGGCATTGTTCATCCTTAAAGACAACTTGATAGCCTTTGTCACAAAACTGACTAATACTGAGTAGATTGTGCATTAGACCATCAACCAGATCTACATTTTCAATGATGACATTTCCATGAACTACTTTGTCATATCCCATAGTGTATCCAATGTTGTCATCTCCAAAGGACACTTTAGGGCCAGCTTTCTCCTCAAACTGTGAGAGCAGGGACTTATTTCCAGTCATGTGTCTTGAACAACCACTATCTAGGTACCACAACTCCTGCTTGTTCTTGCCCTGCACACATATGTAAACTAGTTAGATCTTTTAGGAACCCAAGCCTGCTTGGGTTTAGATTTAACAGGGTTATACATAGTCATTAGTTGTGTATTCTTTTTCTTTTCTTTCCTCTTTTTAGGAGGTGAAAGATCCACCTTGGTCCTAGGTGGTTTGTGGACAACCTTTGATTTTTGAGGAGATATTCTCCTTGTGTTATTATAAACATTAGGCATAGGGGATGAGTATAATAACAATTTCCGTAGGCATTGCAAGCATATGATGGACGTTTAAAGTCACCACAATTATAACATGTCATATATTGAGGTGATGCAATATATGGACAAGGAGCTACAAATGAAACAAGAGGAGCATGCATGTTATTAGTAATTTTTGTACATTTAAAAGCAAGGTGGTTGGAGTTCCCACACTTGGTGCATGTCTTCCTAGGTGTATTAGGCATTGTTGCATAATTATTGTATTTATTAATACCTAATTTGTCATTCCTGTTTTTCTTAGGCTCAGATATTGGACTGCTTTTTGGCTTCTCTTTTAATTGATTGTTAGAAAGCAAACCAATATTTTTAGTAGCCTTTTTCTCTAGCCCAGGTTCCAAAGATTTCTTTACAGAAGTCGAATTTTTACCTTTAGAACTTTCACCTTTTTCAATCTCAGTAGGTTTAACAAATTTGATTGGTTTTAATTTTCCTACTGATTTAGGCTCTAAGCTAGCTTCTGATTCTTTATCAGTGGTGATGGGTTGTTCACCAACTGATATAACAATGGGCGTGTCTGAGTATCCTAATCCAGCCTTTTGATTAGGATTTTGTGAGTTTAAAAGATCCTGCACTTTGTGTGAGGATTGTGTCCATTGTTTTATTTTATCTTGTTCAGCCTTGAGTTTTTCAACTAGATAAGCTTTTTCAAGGCATTGTCAAGATGTCTCTTAGCATTAACAGCTTCTGTTTTGGCCTCTTCTAGGATTAATAAATCAGATTCTAGTAAAGTATTTCTTTTAGAAATAATATTATTGCTCTCAGTAATCCTATTGTTTTCTTTTGTAAGAGATCTTAAACTAGCATACAAGTCATAAATCTCTTTGGCAATTTCTTGAATTGTGGCATCACATTCAACTTTAGAAATTGAAGAAATATTGAAGTTATGTACCTTAGATGGTGATGGGTTTTGTGATCCAGCTTCTTCTTCAGAATTGCTTGAGGATTTAGCCATTAAAGACAAATTTACAAACTCTTCCTCAGCATCAGATTCATTTGAATCCACCCAGTCCTTGCCTTCAACTATGAATGCCTTTCCCTTTTTCTTGAGAAGATTAAAGTACTTCTTTTTGTAATCTACTTGATCATCCTTGAAGTCTTTCTTTTTCTCAGTGCTGGGCTTCTTGCATTCACTGGCAAAGTGACCAAACTCATTGCAGTTATAACACCTGATTTTAGATTTGTCAATCAAGATTGATTGACTTGGCTTGACAGAAGTAGATGTTGATGTTGATGAGCTTTTCCTGGACTTCCTCCCTCTTTGAAATCTTAGGTTTTTGAATCTTCTAGCAATGTAGGCCAAGCTTTCATCAATTTCATCTAGCTCCTTAGGTGTGTAGCTTCTAACTTCATTTTCTTCAGACTCACTCTCTTCTTCTTCCTCAACATTAGAATCTTCTTTCTTAATGGAAACCTCCATGTGTCCACTAAGCTTCTTTTTCTTTGGCTCTGTAATCAAAGCAACAGATTTATCTTTGGAGTGTTGCTTATTCCATTGCTGGATTTCCAACTCATAGGTCTTTAAATTTCCATATATCTCATCTAGTGTTAGAAAACCGAGATCTTTGTTGGCTTCTCTGATTGCAGTAGTCTTTGGATCCCAATGTCTGGGAAGAGCTCTTAGAAATCTGTGATTCACTTGAAGCACAGAATACTCCTGGCCATAGGTAGATAAATCATTAATTAATGGAATGAATCTCTTATATAGATCATCAAGAGATTCACCATCCTTGGCAGTAAACAACTCATATTGTTGAATCAACAAGAGTTGTTTATTCAGCTTGATTTGGTCATTTCCTTCACATAGGACAGTGAGCTTGTCCCAAACCTCCTTTGATGTTTTGCACTTCATAACTTTGTATAGCATGTTGTTATCAAGTGCTGTGATAAGGATATCTTTGACCTTTTTATCCTTGGCAGCCTCTTGCTTTTCTGATTGAGTATATTTTTTTGGAGTTTTTGCTTCATACTTGTCATGTGAAGTAACTCGATCAGAGGTGATGCCAAGTACAAGCTTCTTTATTTATGGAGGACCTTTTTCAATAATCTCCAAGTATTGGTCATCTTTTGCATCAAGATAACTCAAGATCCTTTGTTTCCAGAATAAGTATTCACCCTTTCTGAGTTGTGGAACTCTGGTATTGTCCTTCGAATTACTCATGATCTCTACATTGAATTAATCTATAACAGCTCTAATACCAATTATTTGTCCCGTGTGAGTAATTGTAGAAGGGGGGTTGAATACAATTACAAACTTTTCTTCAAAACTAAACTGTTATGAACAATTTAATTTCCAAGAATAGTTATAAAACTTTACTAAAATGATAAAACAATAGAAACAGTAAAGCAAAATTGTAAGATATAAATTGTAATCAACAATAAAGAATGATATTGTCAATTAAATTGAATCTTTACAATTTCTTCTATTACAAAAACAGCTTCTCAAGTTGTAATAACTTGCTTCTTTTTCTGTAAAACTAATTACAACTGCTAACTCTCTATATATATGGACGTGTTATTCTGAGAGACATGTGATCTGAGATAAGATATATTCTTGTTGTTAATCTTCAAAATTCTCAAATATCGGATGCAATCCTTACCTCAGCTGCCCTATGTCTATTTATAGACACAGCTTCCATATACTCCAAGCTTCTATTCTAAGCTGTTTACCAAAAATATCTTTGTAGTTTATTGGTACTTGCAGCTCTGTCACACAACTTTCTTCATTATTCAGCCTCCCTTAGATGTCAGCCTGTTTATGTGATTTTTTTGTTTGATATTCAATGCACCAGCTTCCATTTTTCTTCTTGGAGTTCCCAAGATAAGATATCAGCAGTATATAACTTATCTTTGTGGGCTTCTCTGGACATAATTAGTCCAGCTTCAATGAACTTCTTGCTTCGAGTAGATATAAGTTGTCTCTATAGTATTTTAACTTGTTGTTTTGCAGGTTTCATGCTTGTGGCTTTGCAGGTTTCCTACTTGCAACTTGATGTGTGTGTGTGTATAACTTATTTCCTTGAAACTTCCTTGGTAGCCAATCTTTCCTTATTGGACAACCATCCTTATCTTATTTCCACCGTCTTTAGTCATATGTCATCCCTTATGTCAATGGAAATTTATTCTCTGATGAATAGTCTCTGGTTGCTTCAACATTAGTCTCTGATGAACAAACACTTAGTCTCTGATAGACCAAAACTTAGTCTCTGATAGACAGAAACTTAGTCTCCGACAGTTCAAAAACTTAGTCTCCGACAGTCAAACGCTTAGTCTCTGACAGTTCAAACACTTAGTCTCTGACAGTTCAATAAACTCAGTCTCTAACAGTTCAAAAACTTAGTCTCCAACAGACAAAAACTTAGTCTCTGACAGACAAAAACTTAGTCTCTGACAGTTCAAAAAGTTAGTCTCCGACAGTTCAAAAAACTTAGTCTCTGACATACAAAAACTTAGTCTCCGACAATTCAAAAACTTAGTCTCCGACAGACAAAAACTTAGTTTCCGATAGTTCACAAACTTAGTCTCTGACAGACAAAAACTTAGTCTCTGATAGGCTCTTAGTCTCCGATAAACAAAAGTTTAGTCTCCGATGGGCTAATTTTGCTTGATCAACTTTGACATTTGTTGAACTCTCCAAGTGTATTCATTGTAGTTTATGATGCTTTCCTGCAGTTTCTTGATAGTAGATTCTCATAGTGCATTACTGCAGGTACTTGTACATTTACAAAATTTTAACAATTCTAAGTGTTATACATCATCATCAAATGCTATAATTCCTAACATTGCTCAACCTGCAGCTACATCCACAGCAATTTATAGGGCAGTCACCTCACCCTTTATTAATCCTATTATGGACGAACCACTCCCGGATAGCTTTAAGATGCCTGTGGTAGAAAACTATGATGACATGGGTGATCCCACCAGTCATGTGCAGAAATTTGATTTAACACTTTTATTCATGAATCTTTCGGACGCTATTAAGTGTAAAGCGTTTCCACAAACGTTGAAAGGGCCGACTCAGGAATGGTACCGACAGCTTCCCCCAGCATCAAGTAGCTCTTTCACTCAAATCAATTAATTGTTTGTCATCCAATTTATCGGGGAAGGATGAACGCAAAAAGCTCTGCCTCCCTGATGAATGTGCGCTAGAGAGAAGGCGAAAGCTTTAGGGACTATGTGTCTCGATTTACCAAGGAGGCCTTAAAAGTCCCAAGTTAAGATCAATTTGTTGTCATTGTGGCACTAACCAATGGGACGACTAATGAACATTTGAAGATGAGTCTGGCTAAGAAGCCCCCCACTACGATAAATGAGCTACAAGGCCGAGCTGGGAAGTATATGGTGGTGGAGGAGTCCCTCTTCAGAGAAGTTGGAAAGAAGGATGATAAAAAGCGAAGAATGGAGGAGGTAAAAATCCCGGATTCAACAAAAAAAGCTAAAGGGGAAACCTCTTTCCCAAAGAAAACCATAAGCCAAAGGTTCAATGAATACACAACATTGACCCAACCAAGAAGCTAAATATTGATGGAGATTGCCTCAGAGCCATATGTTTGATGACCGAAGTCGTTAAGGACTGATCCTTCAAAAAGGGACTCTTCTTAATATTGCCAATTTCATAAGGATCATAGTCATGACACCAATGACTGCAAGCAGCTAAAGGATGAGATAGAATTTCTCATAAGGAAGGGATAATTGACCCGATATGTACAAAGAGAGCACCCTGAACCTCAAAGGGAGAGAGAAGGAGAAAGGCGAGAATGCCTAGAAAATCAGGAGCGCGAAAACCAGCCCCGACGAGGAGTGATCAATGTAATATCAGGGGGACCAATGGCTGGAGGTCGATCGAACTCTTCGAAGAAAGCTTATGTCCGAGAAGTCATGTCCATCGAAGCTCCCCCAAAAAGAATTAGGATGGACATGTCAATAACATTCAGAGATGAAGATCTTGAGGGAGTAAAATTTCCACATGTTGATCCCTTGGTCATTGAGGTGACGGTTAGAAATTTTCTTGTCAAAAGGGTGCGAGTTGATAATGGTAGCAGTGTTGATGTCTTGTATTATCAATCCTTTAAAGATATGGGGTTTGATGAAGCCTAACTCACTCCATCTCCTTCCCCATTATATGGCTTCACTAGGGTAGAAACTAAAATAGAAGATTCTATTTTACTACCCGTTACAATGGGGGAAGAACCTAAACACGTAACAATGATGGTGAACTTTCTTGTGGTAAAGGTGCCCTCCTCATACAATGTAATCCTCGGAAGGACAGCGTTAAACCAATTTAAAGCCATCCTCTCTATTCTCCACTTAAAAGTGAAGTTTCCAACTCCAAAGGGGGTGGAGGTAATCAAGGCCGACCAAAAGCAAGCCCGCACCTGTTACTTGATGGCATTGAAAATTGGTGGAGATGGGAAACCGGTAATGCCGATAGAAACCCTTGACTCAAGGGATGAGATGCGGGACCAAAGGGCTGAGCCTGTAGAAGAACTGGAAAAAGCATCTCTTAGTAATACAGATCCAAAGAAAGTGACCTATGTTGGTTCCCAATTAAAATTGGAGATAAAGGAGCAGCTTACTTCCTTCTTAAGGGAGAATATAGATGTTTTTGCATGGTCGGCACTGGATATTCCTGGAATAAATCCAAAGTTCATCACCCATAGGCTAAATGTGGATCCTCGCAGGAAGCCTATTAAGCAGAAGAAAAGAACATTTGTCCCAAAAAGACAAGAGGTAATTAGAAACGAGGTAGAAAAGTTATTGGAGGCAAAGTTTATAAAAGAGATCTTGTACCCAGAATGGTTGGCTAACCCAGTAATGGTCAAGAAGGCTAATGGAAAGTGGAGGATCTGTATTGATTTTACTGATCTAAATGATGCGTGCCCAAAGGATTGTTACTCACTTCCAAGGATTGATCTCTTAATAGATGCTACACCTGGGCACGAGTTCCTAAGCTTTATGGATGCATTCAACGGATACAATCAAATACGTATGGACCCAGATGACGCCCCGAAGGTATCTTTCATCAAGGACCAAGGGCTATACTACTATATTATTATGCCTTTTGGCCTACCAAAGGTTGGTCAATAAGCTCTTTAAGCCCCTCATAGGGAAGAACATGGAAGTCTATGTAGATGACATGTTGGTTAAAAGTCTGAAGCGGGAAGATCATTTGGCGGACTTGGCCATGTCCTTCAGCATCCTTAAAAGTATAATATGAAGTTGAATCCCTCTAAGTGTGCCTTTGGTGTGGCTTCCGGTAAGTTTTTGGGATTAATGGTCTCGTAAAGGGGGATAGAGGCCAATCCAAACAAGAATAAAGCAGTCTTAGACATGAGTCCCTCAAAGAATATAAAAGACGTTCAAAAACTAACAGGAAAGACAGTTGTGTTAGGGATATTCATGTCAAGATCAGGAGATAGGTGTCATCCTTTCTTCAATGCCCTTAAAAGAGCTAAGGATTTCCAGTGGGCACCAGACTACCAAGAGTCCTTCGAAAAGTTAAAGGTATACCTAACTTCCCCTCCACTTTTAACTAAACCAGAAGAAGCGGAGGTTTTGTATATATATTTGGCTATCTCAGAGGCGGCGATTAGTGTAGTGTTAATCAGTGATAGGGAAGTTGTTCAAAGACCTGTATATTATGTAAGTAAGGTCTTGCATGAGGCCAAGACTAGTTATCAAAGGGTGGAAAAATTTTTGTTGGCTTTGATAACAGCTACTCGCAAATTAAGACCCTATTTCCAATCTCACTCTGTGATTGTGCTCACAAACCAAACTTTAAGTAAAATAATGCATGGTCCCCAAGCAAGTGGCAGAATGATTAATTAGACTGTGGAATTGGGAGAGTTTGACATCATCTACAAGCCGTGTCCGGCCATTAAAGCCCAGGCTCTAGTAGATTTTATTGTTGAATGCACCCTCCCAATTGAAAAGGAGGAGGATGCTAAGAAAGGAGAAAATGATCGGTTGGAAGAATGGCAGTTGTATGTAGATGGAGCCTCTAACACAAAGGGCAGTGGTGCAGGGTTACTCCTTATTAGCCCTGAAGGTTTTGAAGTGAAATATGCCCTTTCTTTCAAGTTTCACGCTACAAATAATGAGGTCTAATATGAAACATTGATGGCAGGACTAAACTTGGCAAAGGCATTAGGAGTACAAAGTATACAAGTATATATTGATTCTCAATTGGTGGTCAAACACGTGAAAAAGGAGTATGAAGCCAAAGACTTGAAGATGGCCAAATATTTGACCTTAGTGAGAGCCATGATAACCACTTTTGAAAAGTATGGTATCCATCATGTCCCTAGAGAATAGAATGAAAGAGAGGATTCCTTATCTAAATTGGCTAGTGGGAACCTCAGAGATTATGAAAATGGAGTATATACGGAAGAGGTTGAGGCGCTTACCATAGATGCAAGGTTAGTTGTGCCAATTGTGCAGGAAGTTTGTTGGATGACTCCTATCCTTCAATATCTCAAAGAAGGTATCTTGCCTGAAGACTCCATTGAGGCGAGAAAAATTCGTCTAAGGTCAGCTCGATATACCCTGATTAACAATATGTTATACAAAAGGTCCTTTGTTCTACCATATCTCAAGTGTCTCACACCACGAGAAGCTTTGTCGGTCTTCAAGAAGTTCACTTCGAGGTATGTGGACAACACTTGGGTGGAAGAGCTTTAGCCTATAAAATAATGAGACAGGGTTATTATTAGCCAGGAATGCAACAAGAGGCAATTGATTTTGCCAAAAAATGTGATAGATGTCAGAAGTTCGCACCGGTACTTAGGCAACCCGTAGAGCTCATATCTTCAATCAGTGCTCCCGTTCCCTTTGCAATGTGGGGAATTGACTTCGTCGGACCACTTCCTGTTGGAACAGGTCAACGGAAGTACTTAATTGTGGCCATAGATTACTTTTCAAAGTGGGTTGAGGCTGAGGCCCTAGCTACCCAAACTACACAAAAGACAGAGAAATTTTTATGGGAGTCAATCATATGACGATTTGGCCTACCACAAGTCATTATCACAGATAATGGAATGCAATTCGAAAAAAGATGGTTCAAAGCCTTTTGTCAAAACCCCAACATTGATCAAAGGTTTACCTCAGTGGAACATCCGCAAGCAAATGGTCAAGTGGAGATAACAAATCAAATCATCATTGATGGAATAAAGAAGCTAGAGGAAGCCAATGGAGTTTGGGTAGACGAATTGCATATTGTCTTATGGGCATATCGGACTACATGCAAGGTCGCAACAGGGGAGACGTCGTTTAACCTTGTGTGTGGTACAGAAGCAGTCGTCCCCTTGGAGGCGGGATTACCTTCAATAAGGATCGTTGGTTTCAATGAGCAAGAAAATGGTGAAGGCCTGCAAGCAGGATTGGACCTGGTTGAGCATGTCAAGGACAAGGCTTAGTTGAAGATTGATGAACATAGGAAAGTGGTGGCTAAATTCTACAACTTAAGGGTGAAAAGAAGAGCCTTTAGGCAGGGTGACTTAGTGCTCCGAAGAATGGAAGTATCGAATCCAAGAGCTACTACTGGCAAGTTAACTCCTAATTGGGAAGAACCTTACCAAGTCAAGAAAATCTTAAGGCCAGGATCATACCAGCTTCAAACCTTAGAAAGCCAAGAGGTACCAAGGTCATGGCATGTAAGCAATCTTAAGATTTATTATCAATAAATTTAGATTCTAAGTACTTTCATTGTTAAGGGGTTTCCCTATTTATTCTAGTCAAATATAAACTGGAATCAAGATTGCTTTTAAATTCCTTTGCAATAATAATAAACGAGCAGTAAAAACAATGCAAGTATTAGAGAAATGTTAACTATCATATAAATCGTACAAGACCCGATGTCCAATAAGGTTTTATATAGACAATAAAAGACAAGTAAAAATATAACAAAAACTAAGGAGCCTGCTGCCCCTGATCATCATGTTGGGGGGCTTCCCCTTCCTCTTCTTCCTCATCCTCGCTATCTGTGACCTCCAAAGGAATTTTCTCAAGAGGGACCCTGAGCCTCTCTGCATACCAACGACGTGTCAGGAACATCTTCTTTTCTCCCTCCTCCATTATAGCCTCGTGGTCTACGTCTGGATAAAGGGAAAACACCTTTTCAGTACAGAGATGGTAGCCGCCTAGCATAATCTTGTATTCAGAGTCAAGACAAGCCTCTTCGACATCCTTTTGAAACTGGGTAGAGGCTTTGTATTTCTTGATAGCATCAGAAGGGGCCCTTTCAAGCTCATCCTTGGCCCTCTCAAGCTCATCCTTTAATTCGCGAACTTGGGAATCAAGAAAGAGATTTTTGGCAATGAGAGTGTCATTAAGTTCTTTAGACATCTCTATCTTTTACTCTAAACCCTCCTTTGCAGAGCAGTAGGAGCGCACCTCATCTTGTGCAATCTTCAACTGGCGCTCCCTTTCTGTAAGGCCGTTCTCTAGCTTACCAAGCTTCTCCCACTGCTTTTCAACACGGGTAGTAAGCTCAGCAGCATACACATGATGCTGCAATTCAAAAGAAGGATCGAAAAGTTAGTCACAACCTAACTAATAAATGACCAAATTCTGAAAAGAAAGTACTTACCATAGCATATGTGTGAGCAAAATTGGAGACAAGGGTAGGAAGGGAAGCCTCCTTAGAGATCTCCTTATCCACCAGGGGCACCGACCTTACCAGAAATTTCTTGGCAGGACCATGCTCCCCAAGAATAGTGTCACCCCGAATAATGGGCCACCCCGGTAGGAAGGGATCTTGGGGAATAGTGAAGATAGGAGCCTCCCTCCTAGGACCAGATGCAGCCCCCTTATGTTTCTTAGGAAAAGGTGGAAGATCATCAGTGGGCTCGGAGGCATGGGAAGGGGTAGTCTTTGTCTCCACCTCAACATTGATAGGCTCAAAGGGAGGAATCGTACTCCCCTGTTGGTCAGAAAAGGGGCATTCCTCCCCCCTATGCCTCTTCTGAGCCGCCTTCCTGCTATTTGCCTTCCTAGAAGACACAGCCTTTGCACGCTCCAAACCTGAGAGCAATAAAAGGATTGGTTAAGTTTTGCTAATAAAGGTGAAAATATGAAGTATACAATGACAATATCAAATTAAGAATGAGAAAAGTACTTTGGCCTTTTGCAGGGTTGAGACCCCATCTAATGAGGTTCTTCTCCAAGAGGAGATTCTGTACATTATCCTCGTCAGCCGCCAATTCCTTGGCAGTTTCTTTTTCAGAATCCAAAACTAACCAGTTCACTTTATCTCTATATACAATATTCCATTTTGGGGGGAGAATATCACTTCAATTCCCCCCTTCCCAATGAAGATAGTAAAATTTGGATTTCCAGCTAGGCACATAATCTTTCAAAGTAGCAGTATCGTACAACTTGGAAACTAAGTTGCAGTGTTGAAAATACACCCAACCAACATTGTTACACCCAGTATGTCTCAGCTGAAACATATATATGAAAATCCGGACTGAGGGTGTTATATTCCTTTGCACACACCTAAGCAGAAAGGCATAAACTACTTGCCACCCATTTGGGGTAACTTGGCTTAGGTGAATTAGGTAACTCCTAAGTAGCCGAGGAATAAACTCGTGAATTGGCGAAAGATGGTCGGAAATCACCTTGCGGTGGTAAATGATCACCAGAAATCACCAAAGAAAGGAGAATAAGTAGTAACTTATGACAGAGTAATTCTCAAAGTTAAAAGTGAAAAATACTCACCCCCTGAGTGAAATATATAGCCATATGGGAAAATTTAACCGTTGGAGTTCTGTTTAATCGAATGGATGAGATCATTCGACCGTTGGCATTCAAAAAGTCCCGAGATAAGCCATGAAAAAGAAAAACCCATCGAACGAATATATATGTTGATTATATTGGCTTGGACTTTAGAAGCCCAACCCGCCTATAAGACAGCTCTTTGAAGTCTATGTACTTTATTACCCGCTAAAACAGATAAGTTAACGGGGTAATAAGTAGCGAGGTGATTGCCAATTTGCCCCGCTAAAACAGATAAGTTAACGGAGTAATAAATAGTGAGGTAATCGCCAATTTGCCCTGCTAAAACAGATAATGGGGAAATAAGTAGCGATGTGATTGCCAATTTGCTCAGTTAAATCATATAAGTTAACGGGGTAAAAACTAGCGAGGTGATCGCCAATTTGCCCCGCTAAAACAGATAAGTCATATAAGTTAACGGGGTAAAATCTAGCGAGGTGATCGCCAGTTTGCCTTGCTAATCCAGAGAATCTACCGAGGTAAAAACTAGCGAGCCAATCACTTATTTGCTTCAGTAATTTCATAAGTTAACGAGGTAAGTTTTGTCGGAGAACGACATGTTTGGTTCGTTAACTTTGGAGGTACCCCAAAGTTAACGGGGACAGACCTTCCCCGCCAAAAAAAAAATTCTAATTTTTGATTTCAAGAAACTAATAAACAAAAATTAGGGGACAAGTGATATGGGTCGAAATAAGAGCCTAAAATTAATAAATGATAGTTGAGTATTAATGGACCATCGTAATGACACCCAAGAGGCCATAATGACAAGCGAGTTTACATTCAATGAATCTAAGATAATGCAGAAATAATAAATGGATAAAGATTCTTTTTTGAGTCTTGATCAAAAAGATGATAAAAATAGGGGTGAAAAACCTTCTGAACCACAAAATCATAATCCAAGGACTTGAAATTACAATCCAAGAAGGACTTGAAATCATAATCCAAGAAGGACTTAATATTATAATCCAAGAAGGACTGTGATAATCCAGATATATATAAATATAGGTCAGACAACACATGATTAGGTATGTTGTTATTTGCATACAATATTTACTTATTATTAAGTTTATATTTATAAATTTAAAAACTGATGGATGTATTTAATTTTATAGATTTAAGTTATTTAATAAGTTATTATTTCATTTGATTATATTTTTGAAGTTATTTTTATATTTTCAAGTTTTTAAGTTATTTTAATTATCCAAAATAATTTACATAGTCTAATACCTAATATATATTACTTTATATATAATTTAATAAATCTAATTTCTTAATTTTTAATTCTTGTTTAGTAATTTTGTGAAACCCAAAAATAAAAATAGAAATAAAATGTATGAATAATTAATTTATATTATGTATGAATAATTAATTCATATCATGCATGAAATTTATTATGTCAATGTGATTTCAAAAAAAAAATTATCATTTCAATTTTGTGTATAAGTGATAATTAAACTACTCTGAGGTCCCACTAGGTGTTAATATAAATATACAATCAAGATGATCTAACAGCTCTTAAGTAATATACTAAAGTAATATAAATACATTTTAACTTCAATCTTTAAATAACTATTTTCACCAAGCACTAACAAAGAACCATATATATATATATATATATATATATATATATATATATATATATATATCACTTGGAGTAAATGTTACTACAAGGGAAAGCTGTCGTGTAAATTATTGACCAATGGCTGCAATGTACAAGTGATATTGTTAGGTCCCAAAGGGAAAACTATTAGAATGAGGGGTTGAATAGTGTTTTTCAAAATTTAAATATTGTTTATAAAATTTGCAGTTTAAAAAACTTCTTGCTTATTAAAAAGTTTTCTTATATTTTGAAAAGAGTTAGTAGCGGAATTTATAGCAAAGAGCCCCTTAGTTTTTTTTTTGAACAATGGCTTAAAGTAGCTATGTCAGTAAGTCTTTGCTAAATGAGTTTAGCAGAGACTGAGCAAAGCAGGGATAAAGGAAATAAGCAATATAAAGGATAAGCAGCAAAGTAAAGTAAGCAGGAGAAGTTTTATAGTGGTTCGGTTTAAGGCTACTCCACTCTTCTTCTCTTTACTTGAGAAGGCACTCACTAAAAATGTTCACACAGAACAATAAGCAGCAGGACACTTAGTCCAAAAATACAATAGGTCACTTAGACTAGATTGAGTCACACAGACTAACAGTAGATAAAATATCTTGCTTGCTATCTCTAAGCAGTAAGCTCCTTGTTGAGCAGATTAGATAACACTTGTTCAAGTGAAAATTCGTGTCTTGTTGAACTCTTAAGATGTTAGAATGTCAGAACAATTTCTTGGTTGTTCAGATATCATAAATGAAATTTATGAGTCCTATTTATACTACTCCAAAAATCTATCCAATGAGAATTTGAATTAGATCCATTAGAGTCGTACTATCTTGATAGTGACTTGTACCCTTACAGTTGTTCCTTACTTAGTTCAAAAAGATAGTCATTATTTTGTCTTCTTGTGCTTTTTGAAAAACCCTCTAGGAGTTGACTAAGCAGGACAAAAGGTAGAGTCTTTTTTTGACATTCTTGTTTGGATCAAGGTAAGGGATTTTGCTATATCAGTCCTTGCTTATTTCCATTCTAAGCAGGACTGTCCTTGAAATTTTCTTCACATCTTTAGCATCCTTCCTGATTGATGAGCAAAGTCTTCATTTGTGATCAAAATCCTTCCTTAACTAGCAGAATATATCCACCTAACAAGTTGGATATTTTTCTAAGTCCTTTTACATCATATAAGCAAGGACTATATTACATCATCAATTCTTATATCAGTTAAATATAATTCTTTAAGAATGAGTAATATAAGCAGAGGTGCCTCAACAATCTCCCCCTAATTGATGATGTCAAAACGAGTTATTTTGATCAACTTAGCAAGAAACAAGATTCATTTCATTTCGTAATAAAAATTGAAGTACATGATGAATGAATAAAACAAAATGAAACAATAAGGAAAAATTAAAAATACTATTCTTGCTAATCTTCACTTTCTGTAGATCCTTCAGATCCTTGTTGTTTTTCTTCTCCAAAGTTCAGCAACTCTAGCCTTCTCCTTTCTTCAGCTTCCTCCCTTTCTCTTCTTAGGGCCTATTTTCTTATTTCATCCTCTCCATCCTTTCTGTTGATGCACCCCTGCTTATATTACTATTGCTTAAAGAATTATACTTACTGATATAAGAATTGATGATGTAATATAGTCCTTGTTTATATGATATAAAAGGACTTAGAAAAATATCCAACTTGTTAGGTGGATATACTCTGCTAGTTAAGTAAGGATTTTGATCACAAATGAAGACTTTGTTCATCGATCAAGAAGGATGTTGAAGATGTGAAGATAATTTCAAGGATAGTCCTGCTTAGAATGGAAATAAGTAAGAACTGATATAGCAAGATCCCTTACCTTGATCCAAGCAAGATTGTCAGAAAAAGCCTTTTGTCCTGCTTAGTTAAACTTCTAGAGAGTTTTTCAAAAAGCACTAGAAGACAAAATAACGACTATCTTTTTGAACTAAGCAAGGAACAGCTGTAAAGGTACAAGTCACTATCAACAGTACAACTCCAACGGATCTATTTCAAATTCTCAACGGATAGATTTTTGGAGTAGTATAAATAGGAGTCATAAATTTCATTTATGATATATCTGAACAACCAAGAAATTATTTTGACATTATGACATCTTAAGAGTTCAACAAGACACGAATTTTCACTTGAACAAGTGTTATCTAATCTGCTCAAGAAGTAGCTTACTGCTTAGAGATTGCAAGCAAGATATTTTATCTACTATTAGTCTGTGTAACTCAATCTGGTCTAAGTGACCTATTGTATTTTTAGACTAAGTGTCCTGCTGCTTATTGTTCTGTGTGAACATTTTTAGTAAGTGTTTTCTCAAGTAAAGAGAAGAAGAGTGGAGTAAACTTAGACTGAACCACTATAAAACTTCTCCTGCTTACTTTACTTTGCTGCTTATCCTTTATATTGCTTATTTCCTTTATCACTGCTTTGCTCGGTCTCTGCTAAACTCATTTAGCAAAGACTTACTGACATAGCTGCTTTAAGCCATTGTTCAAAAAAAAAACTAAGGGGCTCTTTGCTATAAATTCCGTTACTAACTCTTTTCAAAATATAAGAAAACTTTTTAATAAGCAAGAAGTTTTTTAAACTGCAAATTTTATAAGCAAGACTTAAATTTTGAAAAACACTATTCCCCCCCCCCCCCCCCTCTCCTAGTATTTTTCCCTTTGGGACCTAACACTTTCCTTCTTTTGGTTGTACTCCCTTTCATTTTGCTGATCACTGAGTCTTTTCAACGACTGATAACTAAAACCAAGGCAGTATACTCAAACCATGGCTAACAACTCCGTAATACATATCAATATACTTCTTTAAAAAAAGCTTGCTACCCAAGGACACCGCCAAGAGAAAGCTTGTTGTCCAAAGGAATTTCGGCCATTGTAGATGATTGGTTGATATTTTGGCAGCCCCAACACTGGGCAATCTAGCCAATCACTTCACTTTAAAGCATATTACTGGCCAATATAACCAACGACTGATATTTGTTCAATAAAATGATCAAACAACTCTATTTGATTGGCAAGTGATATAAATATATCATTTGAGGTACAATCTAAGCTCTACTCCCATAATTTCTCTTCAAGCGACCAACCATATAAATTTCAGATTTCACTCCTTTTCGAGAGCAACTCAAGTATTTAACTTCTCCATTAAACCTCAAAGAGGTAAGAGCTCTATATTAAAGTCCCGCTCTGTTCTGCTATGTTTTGTCCTTTTCATTCATGTCATGTTGTAAAATACTTTGTCTACTCACTTTCAAATGCATGATTAAAATGTGCACATAACATCAAGAGAAATTATTTATGTATCCTAAAATTTTATCCAAGAAGAGAAGACGAAATATTGAAGAACAACTAAAATACAAACTCAAACTATTAACTTCCAAATGTTGTCATATATCAGTTGTTAAAAATTGGATAAAGACAACATGTTTGTGTCCTGAACAAGCAGAGTTCCTTAAGTTATAGCAGTCATTTGCAAAGATAGGAAATAAAGAAGAGGACTCGAGTTTCCCTCCTCGCCCCTCTTAGGTTAGAACAAAATATCAAAACTGCAGGGCTCTGTAACGGTGAAGCTATAGTAGGTTGCAATAGTGTCTCCACGTGTGTGTGTGTGTGTGTGTGTGTGTGTGTGTTTTCCCAGTGAGATGCCAAGAACTTGTAGAAGAGGGGTTGAATACAAGTTCTTTTAATCCTTTTCGAATTTCTTGTTCTTTAAGAAATTAAACTTTCTTGCGGAATATAAAGAACAAAAACTCAAATCAATTTATAAACAATTGCTATATCGATTTCACAACTGATTACAAATTCTAACAACCATAATAAATATGATCATCAGCTTCTTTTCTTTTCTGTATAGGAAAAGATACAAACTATGAAAAACCTATACAGCTTCAAATTACAATTCTCTGTAAACCTAATTACAGCTTCTCTAACAACTGAATTATTATTAACTCAGTTCCTATTCTGAATAAAGTTCAGCTTCCTTATTCGAATCAAATACAATCTTTCCTTTTTGATAGGGACAGACTTCTGGTTAGTTTCCTTACCAGCTACGTCTTCAATAATATCTTGCTTTACGTGGAAGACATTCCTTTTTTTAATTCGAACTTCGTATTTCTCAGGAATTAAATCTTGATTAGTCCCTGATGCTTCATCTTTAGTCTCTGATAACATCATTATTATTCTCTGGTGCATTTAGTCCCTGATGATGTCAACTTGTGTAGTCTCCGATAGAATTATTTAGTCTCTAACGCGTTAAGGCTTAGTCTCTGATGCTTTTAACTTTAGTCTCCGATGACGTAAGCTTTAGTCTCTGACTTCTTTAGACTTAGTCTCTGATGACTTAAGTCTTAGTCTCCGATAGGCAAAAGTAGTCTCCGACAGATAAAATCTTTTTTTTAGTCTCTGACCAGTTCTCCTAGTTTCCGATAAGCCTTTTTGTAAACTCTAACTGATCAAATACACATCTTGACTTTCTGAAGCTTCGATTCTCCATTTCAGTAGTTACTTACAAATATGAAATAATTTTATCTCTTTACAAATAATGAATAAATTACAATCAAAGAGATAACTGCTAGCTACAAAACTTCAGTGTTACTAATTAACACTTTCTATACATTTGTACTCTAAGTAATCTAAAGACAATCATCATCAAATGTTCTAAAACCTAACAATCTCCCCCTAATTATGAATATCAGAATAATAAGCATAATTTCAAGGTTGATGATGATGTCAAAACTCAACATTACAATAACTTAGAAAAATAATAAAGAATTGTTAACTACAAATGTATTCTGAACTAAGATCTTTGATCTGTTGTTCAGCTTCCACCAAGACTCAGGTTTAAATCCTATAAGTCTGGCTTCAAAAATAAAAAATTACAGCTTATTTTTAACAAACAACTCCAACACAACAAGTTTACCTCATTTTTTCTTTAACAACTCCAGCCTTTCTTTTCTATTTTTCCTCAGCAACTCCAGTCTGTCTTTCAACAGCTTTTTCAGCACCAACTCAATTTCTTCTGTAGCATCCTTGAGCAAACTGATAAATCCTTCAATATGTCACTCACTGACACTATTAATATCTCTGTTGTAATCAAAGAAGACTTTCTCTCCATGAAAAGTCTCATACCATAATCCTAAAGGTTTAGATTAGCTTCTGGCACAGTATCCACCTTATGCTTCACCTTCATTACTTTTTGAATCTGGCTTCGAAGTTTTATGTTGAGATCAGAAGTCTCAAGCACAACAGTCAGCAACCACTCCAAGTCTTCTTTCTTTTGTCCCTCCAAGGCTGGCTTTTCAAACTTCAGAGATTCTCCATCTTTTAAGAAAACATGGAGAAATTCTTTGTTATTTGTACCCTTTACCAGATTTATCTTCTTTGTGGTCTTCTTAAGGGCCTTGATGATTTCTTCTGTGCTTGCCATTTTAACCTTGTAAGACTTCTTTGATGAAACTGTTTGTGGCTTTGTTGGTCCACTCATAGCCACCAAAGCAGTCTCAGTTAACCTTGGAGGATCTTGAGAGGTAGGCTTCTTAATAGTTGCCCTGGTTACAGGTTTCTTTGCAGATTCCTGAACTACGGGTTTCCTCCTTGATTTCTTTTCAGCCTTTTCCATCTCTTTATTCTTCTTTTTGGTTATGGCTACTTTCTGTGAACTTGATCTCCTTGTAAAGATTTTCTTCTTCTTTGCCTCCTCCTCCTCCCTTGCTGCTGTCATATCCTTTTCCTCTTGAAGTTTCTGAGCTAATAGTGCATCAGATTCTATCAGCTTTTGTTCTTGAGGATAAACTAACTCCACTTTCCCATCCACTATCAGTTCAACTGGAGTGGGAAAGTGAGCAGTCTTCATAGCATCCCCCAGTAGCTTGGGTTGTCCTGGTTGAACAGTGCTTTTCTGCTTTGAATCTTCAACCATAACCCCCTTGCCTTTGTCTTTGTATGTAGGGGCTTGTGCAGAGGAAGAAGGAGAAGCTTTTGTTGTTGTTGCTATTGTTGTTGTTGTTGTTGTTGTTGTTGTTGTTGCTGTTGTTGTTGTTGCTGTTGTTGTTGTTGGTGGTGTTGGAAGTTGTGTTGTTGTCGTAGCTGCTGCAAGATCAGCATGTTTCTTTAAGATCATGTCCATCATTGCTTGTAATTCAGCATCAAGGACAGAACCAGTCTTGTGTACAGGTACAAATTTGAATGGACCACTCTCCCCTTTTTTGACATCAGCATCTTAAGGTTTAGAGGGGATGGCCAGACTTGGAATTGCCTACATAAGTAGCTACTCCATTCTGTCTTGCTTTTGGATCAGGAGTTGGATGTTTGCTTCAAGGGCTTGAAGTCGACTGTTAGTCTTGGACTTGTCTTTGATAAGTGTATCAATGGCAGTAATAGTCCTCCTTGGCAAGTGTCCTTCATAGCACCTTCTGATTTTGTCTATCTCCAACTCCATCCTTTCCTTTATTTGTTGCACTGCACCATTTATGCCAGTAACCAAGAAGTGGTGAAACTTTGTATGTTTCTTGTCCACCTTGGTTACTTCTTCAATTAAATCCTTAATGGATGGTGCAGCTGCAGTTGACCCTATATTGGTCACATAGTCCTGCCTTAATTGGACGGCTGCATCCTCCAGAGTGTTGGCATAAGAGGCATCAAGCCATTCATCAACATTATGCTCTGGAGCTTCATCAGGCACAGGGTCATTTGCAAGCTGTGTCTTCAAGGTAGAGATATGATCTTGTCTTTGTTGTAGACCATATAATTGTTCAAAATCTGCATTGAACATTTCTGTAAGTACTTGTAAAGCTGCATCCCCTGTGCTTGATCTAATCTCTGGTTCTTCTATTTGGATATTGATGGAGGGAGCAGAAGAAACCGAAGCTTCTTGTGAGTTGGTTTCAACAGGTTGTAGAAATATACCTGCTGAAAATTTCTCTCTTTTCTTTTGTTCAAGGATCTCATCCTTGCTCACACCCTCTCCTTTTGCCTGGGGTTGGGCACCCAGCTTCTCTTTCTCTCCTTTTTCCAAGCTATCTAAAGCTTGACTCTCTTGTATGTGTATATTCTCTCTTTTTTCCAGGTCAGGAGCCTGACTCTCACTATTTATTCTCACATCCTCACTCATTTGGATGGTGTCACTCTGTCCTACAGAAGTGGGGGTTTGAGAAGAGCTTGTGACAACATGGATAGGAGGTTCCCTTTGTTTATCTTGGGCTAGGGATCTATCCATGGAATCTGTTTGAGGGCTTGTCTGGATTATTGGCTCCTCTTGGGAAAAATCAAAAGAATCAATCATATGTATATCAAAAGAATCAAGAGTGGGAGAAAAAGGAGAAGAATGTACAGTTTGGAGTGTTGGTTGTTCCTCAGACATTGAAAATTGAGGAACATCAAAAGATGACTCTGTGTGTGCACTCCTTGTGGCACTCTTTTTCTTTATTTTCTCTCTTTGGGTTTCCTCTTGTTGATGAACAAGAGGTTGTGCAGACTCTGTACAGTGTGTTCCTGGTTGGGAACTTTCTTCAATGTCAACATCCTTTTGGGAGGATGGTGACAGTTCACTATTTTATCCTTTTGCTAGGGGTTATAACTCTTTTCTTTCTCTGAAGTGGAACTTTAGCTTCTTGTTCTCCCTCATCCTCACTTGCTCCCTCAATTATTTTTCTTTTAATTGGGAGTTTTGTGATTGTCTTTGGTTTTACAACCACAATCTGTTGAGAGATTGTGGAGGGGGGCTATAGATAGTTGTTGTGAAGTGGTTGGAGGATTAATGGGGTTTTGGCTTTCAATATTCTCAAAGAATTGCAAAGAATAAAGATTTGGAAGCCTGTCAATGAGAATAGATCTCATGACAGGTGGGAAAAATAAAGGAACTATTACCTTTGCAGATTTATGCTTCACATCTGTAAATATTCTTTTACTCTGCAAAACAGTTGGTAAAACTTGCATTCCAGTAATATCAAGGTTAGGAATTAGATATTTAACAATCATCATCAAAAACCTAGAATAATAAATTTTATTTTTACTGGTTTTAAGTTTTATCAAAAGATTTTGCAGAATTAACAGCCCAATGTTAATATGACTATCATACAACACACTAAAAGTGATTTGTTGTGTGAGTGTAATGATAGCATCATAGCCACTGCACTTAGTAGAAAATGCTTTTGTTATTATGTCAAAAAATAGTGACCACTCAATGTCAACAGAACTATTTTCAGCAGAACTATTTTCAGCAGAATAACGCAAATTTTTAAACATAGAAAAATTTCTTCATCAGAAGCAAGTGAGTCATAGTTTTCATGAACAGGTAAATGTAAAGCATTATTTACAACAGTATGATCTATGGTATAGACGTTATTAGCATACCTGAAACTTACCACAAGGGAGTCAGTTTTCTCACCCTGGATGGTAGCAGTGGACCAGATAGCCGTGATAACCTCAGCGGCTTGGATGGGGGCTTCGTAAATGGCATACGAAAGATTGGAGTGTTGAAGGAAATCCAAAAAGAGGTGGTACTGGGCTTCAAAGACTGTTAGAGATAAATGATGATGATGATGATGATTATGTAATAAATTGTGCAACTGTAAATACTTGAGGTATTTTATAAACCTTAAGATCAGCACAAGTTTTGCATCCACTGATGATAAGTTTATTCATCAGTGGATAGTTAATAACTTCACAAGACAAGTCAGAAAACAGGAACATTCAAAGGACTTGACAAAGTGAAGGAGAATGTCTGATGCTACTTGTAAGCAAACAAAGAATTCAACACATCAGAAATTCTAAGTCAAAGTTACGTTGATTAAGTCCCATCAAGGGGAACCCATCAGGGGGAACCCATCAGGGGAACCCATCAGTGGGAACCCATCAGGGGAACCCATCAGGGGAACCCATCAGGGGAACCCATCAGGGGAACCCATCAGGGGGAACCCATCAGGGGAACCCATCAGGGGGAACCGTCAGGGGGAACCTGTCAGGGGAACCTGTCAGGGGAACCTGTCAGGGGAACCTGTCAGGGGAACCTGTCAGGGGAACCTGTCAGGGGAACCTGTCAGGGTATGACGAGGGCAGACCAATCCGTCAAGGAAATACTTTGGGACATATCAGTGTCAGGCAAACCCATCAGGCTAACCTGTCAGGGAGAATGACCAACATGATATCAGTGGAAGCCATCAGTGTATGCCGTCAGCTATAACCATCAGGGTCAAGAAGCACTGAGTATAACTCAAGTGAAGGACGAAGCCCTGATCTAGTCAATAACCATCAGGGGATCCAGAAACACTGATCAAAGTCTGTCAGGGCTAGCAGTCAGTGGATCGTTGTGACAACATACATCTGTCATCAGTTCTTACACCGAAATCAACGTAACGTGTTACAGAAGCAAGAAATATTAACTGGAAAGATATTTCTTGAAGTTTGTTAATGGTCCAATGAGAACTCTCACGCATTAAATGCACACAGATCAGGGGAAGAAAAGCAGCAACAAAGTTTGTAGCAGTCTTACACATAAAGTTTAGATGTGACATACTTGCGGCTAAGTTGAGAAGAGAAGCACGTCTCAAGAACGTGATTTCAACCCACTGATTGATATATAAGCAATGGAGCTCTCATTACACAAAAAACGATTGATTGAATCCATCCAATAGATCAAACAAGCACTGAAGCACAAAACACTAGAGAGAAACTTTGCAATAGATCTTGAGAGAGATATTTCAAAGAATATTAGAAGCTAGTGAGTGTGAGAAGCTGTGAACTTTATTCACAGAATTTGTAGCTGTAAATCACATTTGTGATTATACAGATTTCCAGAAAAACCTCGAGTTATAATATAACTATTTTAACTTGAATCTGTGTGTTCATTCCATATAGTTTTTCTGGTTGTTCGACTGTTTTCAATAAGTCGTATAAAGTTTTTAAGTGCAAAAAGTTTCAGGTGTTTGTATTCCCACCCCCCCCCCCCCCCTTCTACAAACACTTGTGCTAATATTGCACTAACAATTGGTATCAGAGCCTCTTAGCAATTTTCACTTGCTAAATACGATCACTATCTATGGCCAATAAAGTTGGAAACATTAAAGTCCCCATGTTGGAAAGGGGCAAATACTTCTTCTGGAGACAAAGAATGATAGTTCATCTAAGAGCTATTGATGATAAATATTTGCAGATTCTAGAGGAAGGACCTCACGTTCCCAAGAAGCTCATTCCTATAGAAGTCATTAATGGAGTCAGTATTCCTGAAAAGCTTGTTCCAAAGACAACTGATTAAATGACGATAGAGGAAAAAGAAAAGGTGAAAAAGGATCTAAAAGTTACTGGAATCCTGTATAATGGTTTAGACGATGATATGCTGAATAGTATCATGAATCTAACCACGTCTAAATTTATATGGGATACCATACAAATCCTTTGTGATGGTACTGAGGAAGTGAGGGAAAACAAACTACAGCTGTTAACACAACAGTATGAGTGGTTCACAATGAAAAATGGTGAAACACTTACTGAAATGTTTGACAGATTCAACAGGTTGGTAAATGACCTGAGATTATATGGGAAGGCATATGCTAACAAGGATGTGAACAGAAAGTTCATGAGAGCCCTTCCCATATCATGGGATCCAAAGACAACAGCCATCAGGGAATCCAAGGACATGAATCTTCTAGACTTGGATAGGCTTTATGGCACCTTAAAGACATATGAACTTGAGGTTCAACAAAGATCTGAAATGTCAGGGGAAGCCAGAAAGCATAAATCAGTAGCCCTGATGGCTGCCACGAAGGACAAACAAGAAGCAAGGCCAAGTGTCTTGATGAAGCAGCAACTAGAAGATGCTGAAATTGAAGGGGATAAAGAAGCTGACTTCAAGGAGGAAGAATATACTCCACAGGAGTTAGAGGAGCTGGATGAAACCATGGCCTTTCTTGCAAAAAGGTTTTCCAAGCTGAAATTCCAAAAGCCATCAGGATCTAAAAGATTTTCAGCAAGGAAATCCAGTAGCACTAAAAACTTTATTGACAAATCAAGAATAAAGTGCTACAAATGTAATGAGATGGGTCACTTTGCAAATGAGTGCCGCAAGGTCACAAAAGATGGTAAATCCAGAGACAAAGAAGCTGTTGTGGACTACAAGAAGAAATACTTTGACCTTCTTAATGCAAACAAGAAGGGAAAAGCAAACATTGCAGACGGAAAGGACTGGGCTGACTCTGATGAAGAAGAAAATGAAGAGTACGTCAACCTAGCCCTAATGGCCTCATCCACTGACAATAGCAGCTCACAGGGAAATAGCAAAAGCAGTCAAATCTGGTTTCTAGATAGTGGCTGTTCAAGGCATATGACAGGAAACAAAGCCCTGCTCTCAGAATTTCAAGAAAAGGCTGGTCCAGTAATTTCATTTGGTGATAACAGCAAAGGACTAACTCTTGGTTATGGCAAAGCAGCAAATGGGAATGTCTCATTTGAGAATGTAGCACTGGTTGATGGGCTCAAGCATAATTTGCTAAGCATAAGTCAACTAAGTGACAAAGGATTCATCACTTCCTTCAAGGGAGATCAGTGCCTAATCTTAAATGAAAGTGATGGGAAGCTGGTTTTGTCAGGGATAAGAAAAGGAGATCTCTATGTTGCTGATTTTAATTCAGTAAATGGAGAATCATGTTTCTACAGTAAGGCATCCCCTGATGAAAGCAGGCTATGGCACAAGAAGCTCTCTCACTTGAACTTCAAGTCAATTAATGATCTAGTGAAGAGAGAGTTGGTAACTGGACTACCCCAAATGGAGTTTATTCAAGAAGGTTTATGTTCAGCATGTCAACAAGGGAAGCGAAGGAAGTCATCCTTTGTCAGCAAAGAAGCCACCATGATCAAAGATCCAATTCAATTGTTACATATGGATCTCTTTGGCCCTGTCAACATTATGTCAGTGTCAAAGAAAAGATTTGCAATGGTCATAGTGGATGACTACACCAGATACACTTGGGTAAAGTTTCAACATGCTAAATCAGAAGTATCTCAACAAATTATTGACCATATCAAAAAGGTGGAAACAGAATCAGGGTCAGTGGTTAGAATGTTGAGAACAGATAATGGAACTGAATTCAAAAATGCAGCTGTTGAGGGATTTTGTGTGGAGAAAGGCATAAATCATACATTTTCTGCTCCAAGGACTCCTCAACAGAATGGTGTAGTGGAAAGGAAAAATAGAACCCTAATAGAAGCTGCTAGGACAATGCTAGCAGAGGCAAAAATTCCCACCTATTTTTGGGCTGAAGCAATTTCCACTGCTTGCTTTACTCAGAATAGATCTCTAATCAACAAGGCTTACAACAAGACATCATATGAGCTAATGACAGGGAGAAAGCCAAGCATCAAGTTTCTCCATGTCTTTGGATGCAAATGTTTTGTTCTGAGAAATTTTGGTGAAAACATAGGAAAATTTGATCCTAAGGCTGATGAAGCAATTTTCCTAGGTTATTCTCTGTCATCCAAGGCATTCAGGGTTTACAACAAAAGACTTCAAGTGGTGATGGAGTCTATAAATGTAGCTTTTGATGATCAAGAAATATCTGGACTTGAAGACCCTAGTTTTCATGAAGAACTCAGGTTTGAAAATGAAGATGATATTGATTTTCAAGAGAATGAAGCTGATGTGTGCAGACAAATGGAGAATATATCCATTCCTGATGTCAACCCAATCAATGAAGAATCCCCTTCAATAGATAGAGCTAATTTCCTGGACAACAGATCAGGGGATACTTCATCAGGACATGCACCATCAGGGGATAACTTGAACCTTGAATTATCCACTAATTCAGGGGGAGAGTTTTCAGAAGCTGGGAGCACAGGCTTAAGGGGAGGAAATGATAGTCAAGCAAGCTCATCAAGACACATTTCTAATCCTAAATGGGCCAGAAGTCACACAACAGATATGATTGTTGGTGACCCGAGCAAAAGTTTGCAGACCAGGAAAGCTACATCTAATGAATGCCTATATGCTTGTTTTCTTTCTCAAATTGAACCAAAGAAGGTTGAAGAAGCTTTTCAAGATGCAGACTGGATTTTGGCAATGCAGGAAGAGTTAAATCAATTTGAGAGGAATCAAGTATGGAAACTTGTACCCAAGCCCAAAGATAGGATCATAATAGGTACAAAGTGGGTATTCAGAAATAAGATGGATGAAGCTGGCATTGTTGTTAGAAACAAAGCAAGACTGGTTGCAAAAGGATATCTTCAAGAAGAAGGGATTGATTTTGATGAAACCTTTGCACCAGTAGCCAGACTTGAGGCTATAAGAATTTTCTTAGCCTATGCAGCACATTCAAATTTTAGAGTATATCAAATGGATGTGAAAAGTGCTTTTCTGAATGGGAAATTGGAACAGGAGGTATATGTCCAACAACCTCCAGGTTTTGAATGCTCAAAATTTCCAAATCATGTCTACAAATTGGAAAAGGCACTTTATGGACTGAAGCAAGCACCTAGAGCTTGGTATGACACACTGTCAAAATTTCTGGTGGAAAACAAATTTTCAAGAGGTATCATTGACAAAACCTTGTTTTTCAGACAACACCAAGGTCATCTGATTTTGGTTCAAATTTATGTTGATGATATTATTTTTGGATCCACTGACACAAGACTGTGTGAAAAATTCTCCAAACTCATGCAAAGTAAATATGAGATGGGCTTGATGGGAGAGTTATCTTATTTCCTGGGATTGCAAGTTAAATAAGACTCTGATGGAATCTATATTCATCAGACAAAATATGCCAAAGAACTTCTCAAGAAATTTGATATGGAGGATTCAAAAGTAGCAAAGACACCTATGGCCACTGCAACCAAGATTGACCCTGATAAGAATGGAAAGAAAGTTGATTTGAAGACTTACAGGGGAATGATTGGATCATTGCTATATCTGACAGCAAGTAGGCCAGACATAATGTTTGCAACATGTCTTTGTGCAAGATATCAAGCTGATCCAAAGGAATCTCATCTTATTGTAGTAAAAAGAATCTTGAGATATATCAAGGGTACTACAGAGTTGGGACTTTGGTATCCAAAGGAGTCTGGATTTGAATTGCTAGGATATTCTGATGCTGACTTTGGAGGATGCAGGATTGACAGAAAGAGTACAACTGGAAGCTGTCAATTTCTAGGGGGAAGGCTTGTATCTTGGTTCAGCAAAAAGCAGCATTCTATTTCTACATCTACTGCTGAAGCTGAATATATTGCAGCTGGGAGTTGTTGTGCACAAATTCTATGGATGAAAAATCAGCTGATGGATTATGGTCTGAACTATTGCAAAATTCCAATAAGGTGTGACAACACAAATGCCATTGCCATTGCTGAAAATCCAGTACAACATTCCAGAACCAAGCATATAGAAATCAGATATCACTTTATCAGGGAGCATGTCATGAATGGAAATATTGAACTACAATTTGTACCATCCAACAAGCAGCTGGCAGACATATTCACCAAAGCTCTTGATGAAGCCACTTTTTCAAATCTTGTGGGGGAGCTAGGAATGGTAAATTATGCGTCAGGGTCAGAGTCAAAATCCTAAAAATTCTGGTATCTCTAACTCATTTCATAAGTTCTTGATAAAATCAAACTGATATGTGGTTATATATGTTCAAATTGTAAATATGTATATACTTGTACATTCTGCTTTTTGTTTTTTTGTTTTTATTTTTGACTGATGCATCAGGGTCAGGGTCTCCTACCTATGCGTCAGGGTCAGGATGTCCGGATCTCTCGTCAAGGTCAGGGTATCCTACTTGTTCGTCAGGGTCAGGGTCTCCTACCTGTTCATCAGGGTCAAGGTCTCCTACCAGTGCGTCAGGGTCAGGGTGTCCGGATCTCTCAAACACTTAATCTAAACCTGATATTTGCTAGAGTTCTTTCTCTCTCTCTCTTTTCGCAGAAACCCTAGAACTTCAAATCTTCAAAGCATCCATGGCACGTCAACAAATTCAGAGGAACTTGATAGTCCCATCCACAAACTTCGTGGGCTTCTCTGGCATTAATGAGGTAAGTGATTGCTTTAAACCGATAATGAACTATCTGCTCAACTCTGAGTATAGTAAAGCCATCTTTACCGATGAAGAAATGTCGGGGGAGGCACTGTCACAACTTTGGACCAGTGCTAAGTTCATGTACTCCACCACCAAGCCTGATGTGGTCAAGGGTATCTCATTCAAAGTTTCGTCTGAGAAAGGGAAAATAACTCCTTCTAGACTTAACTCTGTTTTGGGTTTACCTACTCAAGATCTGGTGGATGCACCCAGTGATGCCAACCTACTGGATTTCTTGAGAGAACTGGGCTATAATGCTGCTCCCAACGCAGTGTTAAAGTTCAAAGATCTCAAAAGGGTGAATGTCAAGCGGGAGATCTCCTACCTATTTGATACAATCACCAAGGCGTTCTCAGGTAAGTTCTCTAACTTTGAGGTTATTACCTCTTTAACTTTGAAAATAGCATATGCAATGATTAAAAATGTAAATATAAATATAGGTAAAATTATTTTTGATGATCTTGTAAATAAATTAGGTAATGTAAATAATAGGAAAACTGAAGTATACTATTCTAGATTTTTGTTTATGATTATTAAAGATCAAATTACTAATCTTTCTTTTGAGAATGATATACCTGTACAGACATACAAGCAAACAAAGAAACTGTTTGCAGAAATAATGAAGAAATCATATACAACTGAATCTTATGCTCTCCCAACGCATATGATACAGGTAGTAAATTCTACATCTTCCACTTCTCACACTGTACATTCTTCACCTTCATCTACTATGGCAGAGAAAACAACCACCTCTCTGCCTACCCAAGTAGAACAACCAATTTCTTCATAACCACTATCAATAGCCCAACCCACAGTCTCCCAAAAGACTGTTGGGATTAAAAGAAAAACCAGTGAAGTTACCACATCAATTGAGGGGGAGCAAGGAGTAAGAGTGCTTGGCTATAGGAGAAGATTGAAGAAGAAGAAGGGAGCCACGACTGAAACCCAACAGCCTGACCAGGGCGTATCCTCTCAACAGGATACAGCCTTTGATAAGAAATTAAACATATTTCTATCTAATTCCTCTCAAAAGGGATTAGATATTGAAAATAGTCCTCAACCAGGGACACAGTTGAGTGAGGCACATACAGTAACCATAGACACTGATGAACCTACCATCAGGGTCTCTGAGAGCCACTTGCAGATAGATGACACAGTGAGGGCACACATTCTTTTGATGAATCACCTCCTCATTCAGTGATTCAGCCAACACTCCCATCTACACCACTTCCTTCTTTCTCTCTTCCTCAAATTTCTTCAGATATAATGACACAAACTTTAAGTGTCATACAATCAGATTCTCCACATTCTCATTTTGTGGAGGAGCCAACACTCTCTGACACAGTGTTTGAAAGTCACCACACTCAAATGGCTGACTCATTTTTAATTGATACAAACACTAGTGATCAAGCAGGGGACATAAATACCACTGTACATACCACAACCATAACTCTTTATGTACCCCCAATTGTATATACATCCTATACAAAAACATACACTTCTCCAATTGTACATACACATTCTTTTTCCAATCCTTCTCCTATCACAACTGTTGAACCAGAAACTGTAAATACTTCACTTGAACTGGTCACAGTTGATGATTTTCAAGCCCATAGGAACCCCTCTAGGACAATTTTGAGTGAGAATGAGAAAATACTTAGTGCAGAGAGGCAAAGTCAATCCCCTGAGAGGACTTTGGCAAAAGGAGAGGAAGAGAGTACTGCCTTAGTAGGCAATGAAAAAGGAGAGGATATGAGTGCTACCTTAGAAGGTACAGAAAAAGGAGAGGATGAGAGAGATAAGGATGAGATCCTTGTAAATAAAGAATAGAGAGAAAATAATGATAATGTAAATATTACTTCCACTTCTGAAAGTGATGAAGATGATG
>CM025788.1:31175756-31226551 GCA_014636745.2 Centella asiatica
ATGTTTGATTTTACTTTTAGCAAAGTATGAGAAACGTTTGCAATTCTAAAGGTAGTGAACCGTTTTTGATCGTGGTAGGGATAACTACCATATTACCCTCGATCGGAGATTGCCCTAATCTCTGGTAAGTTCACTTGTAACAGACTAGAAGAAGATTAGTCTGTGATAGTGTTGACTATCGGGGACTAAGATAGTCTCTGATAGTGTTGACTATCGGGGACTAAGGTAGTCTCTGATAGTGTTGACTATCGGGGACTAAGGTAGTCTCTGATAGTATTAACTATCGGGGACTAAGGTAGTCTCTGATAGTATTAACTATCGGGGACTAGTTAGTCTCTGATAGTATTAACTATCGGGGACTAAGGTAGTCTCATATAGTATTAACTATTGGGGACTAGTTAGTTTTCGATAGTTCAATTTTTTAATTTAGTCGGGGACTAATTAAAAATAACTATCAGAGACTAAAATAGTCTCTTACTCATTCTAGCTCATATTATTCAATAATCAACCATTTGATTATTCATTTCATCAAATTTTTCCAGAATTAAAATTCTAGCTCCTAAAATTCTGCTTTAATAAAATAAGACAGCTTCTATCCAGAAAATTAATTCTAGCTTCACAAATGCTGTTTAATTAAAAACAGCTGCAATCTAGAAAATTAATTCTAGCTTCTAAAATTCTGTTCACAAAGAACAACTTCAATCTAGAAAATTAATTCTGGCTTCATACAACTAAACAACTTGTTTTCAAAATTTAATCAATTTTTAGAGGTATAATTCAACATTCCTAATTCAGAAACTAATCTAGAAAAGGTAGATTCATCTAAAGGTTTTGTGAATATGTCTGCAAGTTGTTTATCAGTTGTTACCCAGTGTAATTCGATATTACCTTCACTTACATGTTCTCTTATGAAGTGATATCTAATATCTATGTGTTTTGTTCTTGAGTGTTGCACTGGATTTTCTGTTATTGCTATGGCACTAGTATTATCACAATAAATAAGAATTTTGGATAATGACATACCATAGTCTAGGAGTTGATTCTTGATCCATAGGATTTGAGCACAACAACTCCCAGCTGCGATGTATTCAGCTTCTGCTGTTGATGTAGAAACTGAATTTTGTTTCTTGCTGAACCAAGAAACAAGTCTGCCTCCAAGAAGTTGGCAGCTTCCACTTGTGCTTTTCCTATCAAGCTTACACCCTGGATAATCAGCATCTGAATATCCAATTAGTTTAAAGTCAGATTCTTTGGGATACCATAAACCAAGATGTTAGAGATAAATGATGATGATGATGATTATGTAATAAATTGTGCAACTGTAAATACTTGAGGTATTTTATAAATCTTAAGATCAACACAAGTTTTGCATCCACTGATAATAACCTTATTAATCAGTGGATGGTCAACCTCTTCACAAGACAACTCAGAAAATAGAAACATTCAAAGGACTTGACTAAGTGAAGAAGAATGTCTGATGCTACTTGAAAACAGTCAAAGTATTTCACAATCAGAAATTCTAATCAAAGTTACGTTGATTAAGTTCCATCAGGGGAACCCATCAGGGGGAACCCATCAAGGGGAACCCATCAGGGGGAACCCATCAAGGGGAACCCATCATGGGGAACCCATCAGGGGAACCCATCAGGGGGAACCCATCAGGGGGAACCCATCAGGGGAACCCATCAGGGGGAACTCATAAGGGGAAACCTGTCAGGGTATAACGAAGGTAGACCAATCCGTCAGGGAAACACTTCAGGACATATCAGTGTCAGGCCAACCCATCAGGGTAACCCATCAGGGGGAATGACCAACATGGCATCAGTGGAAGCCATCAATGTATGCCGTTAGTCATAACCATCAGGATCAAGAAGCACTGAGTGAAACTCAAGTGAAGGGGATAACTTGAACCTTGAATTATCCACTAATTTAGGGGGAGAGTTTTCAGAAGCTGGGAGCACAGGCTTAGGGGGAGGAGATGATAGTCAAGCAAGCTCATCAAGACACATCTCTAATCCTAAATGGGCTAGAAGTCACACAACAGATATGATTATTGGTGACCCAAGCAAAAGAGTGCAGACCAGGAAAGTAACATCTAATTAATGCCTATATGCTTGTTTTCTTTCTCAAATTGAGCCAAAGAAGTTTGAAGAAGCTGTTCAAGATGCAGACTGGATCTTGGCAATGCAGGAAGAGCTAAATCAATTTGAAAGGAATCAAGTATGGAAGCTTGTACGTAAACCCAATGATAGGATCATAATAGGTACTAAGTGAGTATTCAGAAATAAGATGGATGAAGCTGGCATTGTTGTAAGAAACCAAACAAGACTGGTTACAAAAGGATATCTTCAAGAAGAAGGGATTGACTTTGATGAGACCTTTGCACCAGTAGCCAAACTTGAGGCTATAAGAATTTTCTTAGCCTATGCAGCACATTCAAATTTTAAAGTATATCAAATGCATGTGAAAAGAATCTGTACATACATCACTTGAAATAGTCACAATTGATGATTTCCTTGCCCATAGGAGCCCCTCTAGGACAATTTTGAATGAGACTGAGAAAATACTTAGTGCAGAGAGGCAAAGTCAAACCCTTGAGAGGACTTTGGCAAAAGGAGAGCAAGAGAGTACTGCCTTAGTAGGCAAAGAAAAAGGAGAGAATACGAGTGATGCCTTAGTAGGCACAGAAAAAGGAGAGGATGAGAGAGATAAGGATGAGATCCTTATAAATAAAGAACAGAGAGAAAACACAGTTACTGTAAATAATACTTCTACCTCTGAAAGTGATGAAGATGATGCTCCACAAGATGATTTTTCCCAGTTCATCGGAGTTGATTTATACTTTCGACAGAACTAGATGCCTGACACTGTACAGTTATTAAATCAAGAATTAGCTAGAACTACTTATCCAATCTTGATCAAAGTGTTAAAGTCACAGATCATGATTGGTCAGTCAATAGATATAGAAAATCAAAAATTGTATACACATTTTTCTACAAAGATACAAAATGTACAACAAGTTGTCGACTCCCTTGTCGCCAGCCAGACTCTCCACAGAATGAAGAAACACGCTGACACTGTTGACAAAAAGCTAGTTGATCTCACTTCTCAACTGACCAGCATGGAAACTCTGCAACATTCCATGGCTGGCACTCTGCAACAAGTTCTTCAAGTCACATCCCGACTCTCAACTCCCACTGATGATGCTGTCAAAAAGGGGGAGAAATCAACCAAGCAGTCGTCAGGGGATGTTGCTGAGCATTCAAATCAACAGTCAGGGGATGTGACTGCTCCTGTTCCTGCTCCAAAATCCAAGGATAAAGGCAAGGGTATCCTGATTGAGGAACCCGAGAAGAAATCCAACACTCAATCAGGGCCTAAGCTACTTGGAGATGCCATGAAGACAGCCCACTTTCCAACACCCGTTGAAATTGTAATTGACGGGAAAATGGAGCTGGTCTACCCTCAAGATAAAAAGTTAGTAGAAGCTGATGCAATCTTTGCACAGTAACTTCAAGAAGAAGAAGAGAGGGAAATGGCAAAGGAACAGGAGGAAGAAGCAAAGAAAAAGAAGTGTGTCAGGCCCAGGACCTCCAGGAAACCTCAGCCAAGAAGATCTCAAAACCCTAAAAGTGCATCAGGGGATAAAAATCAAGATAAAACTGAAGACCCTGATGCCACTACAAAGAAGTCATCTGAAGCCAAGGACAAAGCATCTTCTCCTGTTACCAAAGAATATGGTCCACCCACTCTAGCTGAATTTCTCAAAGAAGAAAGGCGTAAAAACCTGACATTTATGTTCTCCATAAAAAGCATATTTGTCAGGTTCAACAATAGAAGGGATCAGCTAATAACAGTTCAACTGAAGAGTGGGTCAGAATTCAATGTAGCAATGGACTGCTTAAGGAGAATGGATGCTGAGCAATTAGGACTAGTCCTAAATCTGATTCCAAGATCCTCGTAGGCTAACAAAGACTTAAGGGGGATAATCGACAGGCTGAGGAGAGCCATCAACAATGAAAGGAGCCTACCCACAACATTGAAAAGTCCACTTAAATTATTCTATAGATCCACTGATGGGCAGGAGAAAAGTATAAGGATCAAAGAAGTTGATGGCCTAAACCTGGAGGAAGAGATGCATGTTCTAAGCCAAATAGCCAATCACAAAAATGAACATGTCATCCAGTTCAGAATCCTGCTGATTCAGAGAGTATTGAAGGAGATTGAAGAAACCAAAGCTGATGATGGAACACTGCAGTAAGGAATGTGCCACCAGTGAAGGAATTTAAAGAATATCCAAAAATGATCACTAGCCCCATGGGTGTTCAATTCAAAAATAAAAAGGGGAAGATCATTACCTTCTACTGGTCACAACTTGCTGCAGCCAATGTTCAAGAAATAAAATCTGTCCTTTAAGCTTTGGAATCCAGCAGCAATGTCAACATAGTCAACTTCAGAAAACTTCTTCAAAAGGAGCTGGAGCAACTGGAAGCAGGTGGAGAAGACAACAGACTAAGGATTCTTGATCAAAACCCAGATCAAAGAAGACAAGGCCTTGGAAGTGACTCTCAGCCGATTGAATCAAGTCATCCATTGTCATTTGTCTCAGCAAAAAGGAAAAGGGATCCTGATGTCTAATACAACATTCTTTTTGTAATAGTTATAGGAAAATACTTGTACATAAATTATTTCATTAATTCATTCAAAATTCTTTCATGTATTTAGTTTTGGTTTTGACATCATCATCAGTACATCTAGGGATTTATGGTTATCAAATTGATAAACATAAATAGGGGGAGATTGTTAGAGATAAATGATGATTATGATGATTATGTAATAAATTGTACAACTGTAAATACTTGAGGTATTTTATAAACCTTAAGATCAACACAAGTTTTGCATCCACCGATAATAACCTTATTAATCAGTGGATGGTCGATCTCTTCGCAAGACAAGTCACAAAACAGAAACATTCAAAGGACTTGACTAAGTGAAGAAGAATGTCTGATGCTACTTGTAAATAGTCAAAGTATTCTGCACATCAGAAATTCTAATCAAAGTTACGTTGATTAAGTTCCATCAGGGGAACCCATCATGGGGAACCCATCAGGAGGAACCCATCAGGGGAAACCTGTCAGGGTATGACGAAGGCAGACCAATCCGTCAGGAAAACACTTTAGGACATGTCAGTGTCAGGCCAACCCATCAGGGTAACCAGTCAGGGGGAATGACCAACATGGCATCAATGGAAGCCATCAGTGTATGCCGTCAGTCATAACCATCAGGATCAAGAAGCACTGAGTGAAACTCAAGTGAAGGTTGAAGCCCTGATCCAGTCAATAAGCATTAGGGGATCCAAAAGCACTAATCAAAGTCCATCAGGGCTGATAGTCAGTGGATCGTTATGACAGCATGCACCCGTCATCAGTACTTACACGGAAATCAACGTAACGTGTTACAGAAGCAAGAATATCAACTGGAAAGATATTTCTTGAAGTTTGTTTTTGATCCAATGAGAACTCTCTCGCATTAAATGCACACAGATCAGGGGAAGAAAAAGAAGCAACAAAGCATGCAGCAGTCTGACACATAGGGCTACGATGTGACATACTTGCGGCTAAGTTGAGAAAAGCAGCATGTCTCTAGCACGTGATTTCATCAAATGATCAACATATAAGCAAAGGAGTTCTCATTACAAAAAGACAGAGATTGAATCTATCCAACAGATCAAACAAACAAAGAAGCACACAACACTAGGAAGCTCAGAAATATATTTCTTGAGAGATTTATTTTTCAGAGAAAGTTTTCGTAGCTAGTGAGTGTGAGAAGCTGTGAATTTTATTTGCAGAAATTGTAGCTGTAAATCACATTTGTGATTATACAGATTTCCAGAAAAACCCCAAGTTTTAATATATCTATTTTAACTTGAATCTGTGTGTTCATTTCTTATAGTTTTTCTGTTTATTACAATTGTTTTCCAGTAAGCACTTTTAAGTTTAAAAGAGCGAAAAGTTTCAGGTGTTTGTATTCATCCCACCCCCCCCCCCCCTCTACAAACACTTGTGCTTATATTACACTAACACAAGATTTGGGGAACCCTTTAGATATCTGAGTATTCTTTTTACAGCAATCAAATGTGACTCTCTAGGGTCAGCTTGAAATCTAGCACATAAACATGTAGCAAACATTATATCTGGTCTACTTGCAGTTAGATATAAAAGAGAGCCTATCATACCTCTATAGCTAGTAATATTAACTTTCTTTCCTTTTAAATCTTTATCTAGCTTAGTGGCAGTAGGCATGGGTGTTTTTGCAGATGTACAATCAACCAAATCATATTTTCTCAGTAAGTCTTTGATATACTTGGATTGACTGGTAAATATTCCATCAGTTGATTGTTTTATTTGCAAACCTAAGAAAAATATTAATTCACCCATCATACTGATTTCATATCTAGACTGCGTAAGTTTTGAAAATTTTTCACAAAGTTTTTCATTTGTAGATCCAAATGTAATATCATCTACATATATTTGCACCAATATTATGTCAAAGTCTTGCTTTCTATAAAATAAGGTTTTATCAATGATACCTGTAACAAATTTATTTTCAAGCAAAAATTGAGATAGAGTATCATACCAGGCTCTTGGTGCTTGTTTTAAGCCATAAAGTGCTTTGTCTAATCTATAGAAATGATTTGGGAATTTGGAGTCTACAAAACCTGGGGGTTGGCAAACATAGACTTCCTCTTCCAATTTACCATTTTAAGAAAGCACTTTTGACATCCATCTGATACACCTTGAAGTTCTTGTAGGCTGCATATGCCAAGAAGATTCTTATTGCTTCAAGTCTTGCTACTGGTGCAAAAGTCTCATCATAGTCTATTCCTTTTTCTTGAGAATATCCTTTTGCAACCAGTCTTGCCTTGTTCCTTGTAATTGTACCAGCTTCATCCAATTTATTTCTAAAGACCCACTTGGCACCAATTATTGATCTATTCCTTGGTTTTGGTACCAGTCTCCAGACTTTGTTTCGAGTGAATTGGTTTAACTCCTCTTGCATGGCAATTATCCAATCAGGATCTTGAAGTGCTTCCTCAATTTTCTTTGGCTCAATCTTTGAGAGAAAACTGAGATATAAGCATTCATTTTGTGTTGCACTTCTAGTCTTGACTCCTTCCTCTAGACTTTTAATTATCAAATCTGGTGTGTGGTCTCTCAACCATGGAATTGCACGTGGCAGATTTGATCTTGAAGTTGAGGCTTCATTGTCTAGATTGGTGTTATCCATTCTAACTTCATGATCAGAGACTGCTCCCCCTAAACCATTGACTCCTGCATTATTAGCTCCCCTTGAGCTGTTTATTTCTATTGTCTCCGGTGTCAATATAGTTTCTGATTGTACATCAGTGACTCTAGTCTCTGGTGAAACATTAGTCTCCAATGGACTACTAATGTCACCAGTCTCTTGAGTTTCATCTAATACTCTATTCTCTGATAAATTATTAGATCTTGGCACTTCATGCATAACTGTTAGCTCCCCCTCAACTATGTAGGGATCATTACTATCTTGGGGTTGATCAGTAGTCTCTGATGGATATTCCCATGCATCCAATTCATTCTCAAAACTGAGAGGTTCATGCAATCCTTGTCCAATCATTCCTAGAATCTTTTTATCATCAAACACGACTTGTATTGATTCCACAATGACTTCTGTTCTTAGATTATATACTCTGTATACTTTACTTGAAAGAAAATAACCTAAGAAGATTGCTTCATCAGATTTATTGTTAAACTTTCCTCTTGACTCTGATGAATCTCTCAGTACAAAGCATTTACAACCAAACACATGTAAGAACTTGAGAGTTGGTTTTCTCCCAGTCATTAACTCGTAAGGTGTTTTGTTGTATGCTTTGTTTATCAAGGATCTATTCTGTGTAAAGCAAGCAGTGCTTATAGCTTCCTCCCAAAAATATGTAGGAAGCTTAGCTTCTTGTAACATAGTCCTTGCTGCTTCAATAAGGGTTCTATTTTTCATCTCAACAACTCCATTTTGTTGAGGGGTTCTTGGAGCTGAGAATTGATGTGTTATTCCTTTTTCAGTGCAGAATTCAAGTACTTGGGAATTCTTGAATTCTGTTCCTCTATCTCTCCTTATAACCTTTACTGTTTTTCCTGACTCAGTTTCTATCTTCTTGATATGATCAATTATCAACTGAGCAGCTTCATCTTTTGTAAATAGGTATTTTACCCAAGTATACCTCGTGTGATCATCCACAATAACTAGTGCATATCTATTTCTTAAGATAGACATCACATTCACTTGTAAACAAATCCATGTGTAACAGTTGTAACGGGTCAGTGATTGATGTTGCTGGTTTACTCTTGAATGATACACTCTTTTGTTTCCCTTTCTGGCATGCATCACATAATCCTTCTTGTGTAAATTCTAATTGTGGAATGCCAGCTACCAATCCTTTCCTCGCAAGCTTGTTGATGTTCTTGAAATTCAAGTGGGAAAGCTTCTTATGCCAAAGCCAACTTTCATCAGTTGAAGTTTTGCTATACAGATATGTGATTTGATCAGTAAAAGAAATAAGATTTGCAACATACAAATTTCCTTTTCTTTTCCCTGTCAAAATCACATTCTCAGATTCTTTGTCACACACCAAGCATAGATCTTCTTTAAAGGTGACATGGAATCCTTTATCACATAGTTGACTCACACTAAGTAAATTGTGCTTTAAGCCGTCAACCAGTGCTACTTCTGTGAAGATGACATCTCCATGTTCAACATTGCCATACCCCCTTGTATGGCCTTTGCTGTCATCTCCAAAAGTGACTTTTGGGCCACTTTTCTCTTCAAACTGTTTTAGCAGGTCTTATCTCCGGTCATGTGCCTTGAACAGCCACTGTCCAAGTACCATGATTTCTTCTTTTTGCCCTGCACAGTAGAGAGTAACTAGTTTGAGATTTTTGGAACCCAGACTTTCTTGGGTCCTTTCTCACTAGTTGTAGACTCAAGACTTAACTCAGATTGAGTTGATTGTCTTTTAACAGTTTTAACTTTAATAGGACAATCATTAGTCTTGCTACTTGTTTGTGAGAGACTGCTAAGCTTAGAATTTTCAATTTTAATGCAAAGATGTTCTAACCTTTTTACTGGTGATTTATCTTTTATTCTCTTTGAAGGTGCAGTCTCAATTATAGAAATTTTATTTTTGCTCCTACAGTTTACAGCTATGTGGTTGGGGTTACCACATACATGACATGTCTTTCTAGGAGCATCAGGCATTCTAGCATAGTTTGTATGTTTATTAATGCCTATTTTTCCATTCCTATTTTTCTTCTTTCTGCTTAACTCCACAAATTTTTCAGCCTTTTTGTCTGGAAGAGTTTCCAGTCTTTTATTTAATTGTGTCTTTGTCATGAACCCAATATTTAATCTTTTCGTTTCACTCTTATCAACAACATTCCCTGTCTTTTGATCAATTTCTGTTTTTGCAGTGATTTGTTGATCTTGAGTGTTAATGAATTTAGGTTCAATAACAGGAGAGACAAAATTAATTCTTTTAAAATTTGGCTTACTAATTGAGGAGTTTGCAGCTTCGAATAGATCATTTAAATCTGAACTTTTGTATAGATTTTCATCATAACCTAGTCCAGATTTTTGACCTATTGTTAGACACTTTACCAAGTCAGTTAATTTTTTAGAGGAAGTGTTCCATTGTTTAATCTTAGCTTGAGCAATTTCAAGTTGCTCTACTAAGTAATATTCCCTCTTTTTCAAAGCATCAATCATGTGATGAGCTTTGTTTAAATCAAACTTGATAGTGTCAAATTGTGTCAATCTCTCTTCAAGAAACTTGTTTCTTTTCAAAAGATTGTCACGTGATTCTTTTACATTGGTATGTTCAATAGTTAATGATTTAAAACTGACATGCAAATCAGACATATCTTTTTGCATGCTTTCAATGCTAGATGTATCAAGTAAATTAAGCACGTTAAAATTCTGATTTGCATCACATACCTTTGTAAAATCACTTGACTCATCACTACGAGCCATTAGGGCAAAGTTGACAACTTCTTCATCAGAGTAGCTGTCAATCCAATCTTTTCCCTCAGTTATCAAGGCTTTGCTCTTGGATTTAGCTTTCTTGTCAACAAAGTCTTTCCTTGATTTTTCATCCTTAGATCTATCACTAGATCTAGGCTTCCTACACTCATTGGCAAAGTGCCCTAACCCATCACAGTTGTAGCATCTTATCTTTTTTAAGTCGAAGGTGATTTTTTGACCTTCATATTTTGGGTTAGGCTTCCTTGATGATTTTCTTCCTTTCCTGTTGGCCCTAAATTTCTTGAACTGTTTGACCATGAATGCCATAAATTCCTCCATGTCATCATCAGAGTCCAGTTCATCATCCTGATCAGTCGAGCTAGCATCGGAAGATTCCTCATCAAGCTTCTCTTGAGACTTGTTTGTCTCAACCATCAACGCAGCTCCTCTATCCTTGCCATGCATGCGTTGTCGTTGCTCTACTTCAAGTTCATAAGTCTTTAAATTCCCATAGAGCCTATCCAGTGTGAGGATATCCAAGTCATGAGCCTCTCTTATTGTCGTTGTCTTTGGATCCCAACTTGGTGGGAGAGATCTCATGAACTTGGTGTTTATATCCTCATTATCATAAGACTTTCCAAGTATTTTCAAATCATTGAGCAAAGTGTTGAACCTGTCATATACTGACGTTATTGGTTCACCAGGCTTTGCTTGAAAGAACTCATATTGTTGTGTCAATAATGATCTTTTGTTCTTTCAGACTTGGTCAGTCCCTTCACATAGGATTTTGATGGTGTCCCAGATTTGCTTTGATGTAGTGCAATTTATGATGCTTGTGAACATATTTTTATCAATTTCATTATAAAGTATGTTCATCACCTTAGCATCCTTTAACACTTGCAACTTGTCTTCGTTTGTATAATCACATTCTAGAGCAAGTTCAAAGTGCTCTGCAACAACAGATCCATCGACAGTTTTAGCAGGAATAAATTTCCTGGGTAGATAGGGACCCTTCTCAATCCTATCAATATAATATGGATCTGTTGCTCTCAAGTGCATGTACATCTTTTGCTTCCACATTGGATATTCTTCTCGTTTAAGAATAGGGATTCTAGTACCACCATCACGACTTCCCGCATACGCCATTATGCTAGAGCTGCTTGCTTCATCATTGGCCATCTCTTGGAACGTACTAATTGACTAAATTCAATTACATGCTCTGATACCAATTGTTTTCCCAGTGAGATGCCGAGAACTTGTAGAAGGGGGGTTGAATACAAGTTCTTTTAATCCTTTTCGAATTTCTTGTTCTTTAAGAAATTAAACTTTCTTGAGGAATATAAAGAACAAAAACTCAAATCAATTTATAAACAATTGCTATATCGATTTCACAACTGATTACAAATTCTAACAACCATAATAAATATGATCATCAACTTCTTTTCTATTCTGTATAGGAAAAGATACAAACTATGAAAAACCTATACAGCTTCAAATTACAATTCTCTATAAACCTAATTACAGCTTTTCTTACCAC
Organism: Centella asiatica; assembly: GCA_014636745.2. NCBI lineage: Eukaryota > Viridiplantae > Streptophyta > Magnoliopsida > Apiales > Apiaceae > Centella > Centella asiatica. The sequence goes on from CM025788.1 coordinate 31,187,347, forward strand.
TGAATTACTATTGACTCAGTTCCTATTCTGAATAAAATTCAGCTTCCTTATTCGAATCAAATACAATCTTTCCTTTTTGATAGGAACAGACTTCTGGTTAGTTTCCTTACCAGCTACGTCTTCAATAATATCTTGATTTACGTGGAAGACATTCCTTTTTTTAATTCGAACTTCGTATTTCTCAGGAATTAAATCTCGATTAGTCCCTGATGCTTCATCTTTAGTCTCTGATAACGTCATTATTAGTCTCTGGTGCATTTAGTCCCTGATGACATCATCTTGTGAAGTCTCCGATAGAATTATTTAGTCTCTAACACGTTAAGGCTTAGTCTCCGATGACATCAGCTTAGTCTCTGATGCTTTTAACTTTAGTCTCCGACTTCTTTAGACTTAGTCTCTGATGACTTAAGTCTTAGTCTCCAATAGGCAAAACTAGTCTCCGACAGATAAAATCTTTTTTTTAGTCTCTGACCAGTTCTCCTAGTTTTCGATAAGCCTTTTTGTAAACTTTAACTGATCAAATACACATCTTGACTTTCTGAAGCTTCAATTCTCCATTCCAACAGTTACTTACAAATATGAAATAATTTTATCTCTTTACAAATAATGAATAAATTACAATCAAAGAGATAACTGCTAGCTACAAAACTTCAGTGTTACTAATTAACACTTTCTATACATTTGTACTCTAAGTAATCTAAAGACAATCATCATCAAATGTTCTAAAACCTAACAGTGTGTGTGTGTGTGTGTGTGTGTGTGTTAAGAAACAACAACAAACACTACATAAAAGATGATAAGGATGTGTCCTCAATAAGATTTATCTATTGATGACTTACTGTCTGCAGAAAAAAAGCACCCCTAGGTAAGAAAATATCCAATTGAAGGCTTATACCCTTGTTATCCTCTAGAAAACAATATATGTTGACAAACCTACTGAGGAACACTTTCTCCTCTGATGATGTCTCAACAAAGTTATTTTCCGAGGAACAACTATCTGCTGATGAAGCCATTGAGGAATAGTTTATCCTTTAATGGTTCTCAGCAGAATTATCTACTGATGAACAAAGTTAACTGCTGATGTTCTCTATAGGATTATCCTCTGATGAACAAAACTTTTATATGTTGATGACTAAAATTTATCCCCCGATGACTTTATCTGTTGATGAACAAAATTAACTGTCGATGTCTAAAATTATCCCCTGACGACCATATCCACTGATAACCAAAATTATCCACTGATGGCCAAATTTATCCCCGATGATATTATCATCTAATGAACAAAAAATATCCGTTGATAGCCAAATTTATCCCATGATGATATTATCCTCTTATGAACCAAAAATATCCACTGATAGTCAAATTTATCATCCGATGACATTATCCTCTGTTGAACAAAAATACCTGTTACTGCACAAATTAGCTACTGATGCATAATTTATCCTCTGATGTGTAGTTTAGCTTCTGATACACAATAACTACTGATGCATATTTTATCCTCCAAATACACATTCCCTGCTGATGCATACTTTTTCCTCTACTGCACATATTAGTTGTTGATGCTCAGTACCTACTGATGCACAATCTATCGTTTGTTGTGCAATTTTATCCTCCTACATTAATATCATCAAAACAAAATTATTTTACCTTACCTACTCTTGTGTTATCTTCACCGTTTACACAAGTTGTGTTAATAAAAATTAATCAGTATGCTGAAACTAAATTTAAAGAAATGAAACCACAATGAAAAAACAAATCCTAAGTTTTCATGGATGATTAAAGAATCATTTAAGATGATAATAATTAATTAATAATTTTCAATTAATAGTAAATGATTTATAAATCATTTAAATTAAGATTAATTAATGAATAATTAATTGACGACCTCCAATAACTCAAATGAATTATGTGGAGCCTACAAATGACTTAATAACAATTCAAAAAATCTCTTGGACTTGATTGGGTTTAGAAATACAATCTCAATATAACGAATGTCGACTAAATTGGAACACCAAGGATATAAGAAATATTGGACATCACATATGTACATTCTCCCGTTTATATGTAAGGCATGATTTCTCATGTTATGCCAATGTACATGTTTTATAGAGTTTCATCCACTACACAAGTGATTTAATTTAAACTTAGCTAAGGACAAAGGTAAGTATATACTCATTCATATTTTATTCTTTAACGTGCATTATCTTTTGTTTTGTTATGCGTACAATGCTATGACTCACATGCTTCAATTGTTTTTATGAATGATGATACTATACTTTAAATTTTGCTAGCATGATATGAATGAATGTGCATGGATATAATCGAGTTTTGATTCATCAGTTTATTCTTTAATGTTATATATGTATAATGGATGAGAATAATATGTTCCTTAATAGGTTATGCCACATAGTTGGCTAGAGGAAAGCAAATATGTTGATTTGTTAAGTCATCTAACATAGAGGATTTATGGTGATTACGTACGTTCACACACTAAGGGATCATATTGTTACAGTTAGGTCAACTGTATACAATACTGTTAGCAGATTCAACAGGTTTCGTTCCCGATGAATTTTATTTTGAAAAAGTTATTACACAGGTAGAGACCTGTCTTTCTTCAAGGGGGATTACACGTTATTTTATCAATTGTGATATTTCAAATTTCTACAAGAATTTTGAGGTGTCGGTATTGCATCACCGAGCCTCACAAACAAAATTGTACATTTATTAGCATTTTAGAACTTCCTTTCTTTTTGTGTTTATATAGCTCTTGAGCGTAAATTCTTCATTCTTGTTAAGTTAATGATTTTCAGGGTATGAAGTAAAGGTTGAACTCTCTGACAAGGAAAAAGTAAAGATGATTGGGTACGAAGGTGAACATTAATCATGTGGGTAGCAATTAAGGAAGAAAAGCATTTAAAATTTCTATAATATTTTTAGACTACAAATTTTAAAGACATTTTAGTTTCTGCTAACAGTATACTATTCTAAAGTTGTAATTGAGATGGCATTGTAATTATACATAGGAAAGATGGGGGTGGGGAGGAAGGAAGGTGGTTGAGAGTAGGGGTCATCATGGTGCAATTTTATTCTAAATCGCTGTATGAAATTTTAAATATAATTTTTAATTTTTAAAACTGCATATAAAATTATTGTTTTTGGTTTGGTACGATTTAAATAAGTGCAATGTAGTTTTGGTTTAAAAAACAAATAGAGATATTTTAAATTTTTCTCAGAAGAAACAACCGTTTTATCAACAATAATTTGTTCACAATTTGAAACACCACAATATTTAAAAACCTTAAATGTAATAAATATTCAATGTAAAATAGAGTAAGAAATGCTTAGAGATAACTTTCTTATATTTAGAATAGGAAATGTTTAGAGATAATTTTATCATAAACAAAACACATAAATAAAATGAAACATATAAATTCTCATAATTACGACAAATTTATTTTGAAAAAAATCATCTTTTAATTAATTAATTATATATATATATATATATATATATATATATATATTTATATCACTTGTTCACTACAACTATTAATAGTTCAATTAATAAATAATAAAAGAGAGATTTACTTTGCAAATGTTAAATTATTTGAAACGATGAAATAAAAATAATAATAAATTATGTGTCACTCAATTTGGTATGTGAAATTTTTCTCTAGAATCACAACCAAATAGCATGTTTTAGTTTTTCGGTCCTTTAAAATCACCCCATATGTCAAAATCAATGTATGCTTTGATTAAGTGTAATTGATGGATTTTGGTTCAGTTTCGATTTCTAATTCTATTTTTTGTTTATCCCTAATTCATAGAGAATAATTCTTTTGGTGAAACAAGGAGATGATAGAGTCTTTTTATTATTATTATTATTTATTTATTGTTGTTATTGTTGCTCCATTAACCAATTGTTGTTGTTCTAGAGGGGTCATGGACTTTATCATGTACCACCAGTTATGCCAGTTGGAATTCATTCACAAATGCACAAATCACGCCACAGGAAGTGAAGTTATATTGAATGAGACTTACTTCTCAGTCTCTCCCGTCTTAAGTATATATGTGGGGTTCTCCCAATTTACAACATTTCTGTCCATAGAATGATTGCTCCCCAATCTTTTGATTCTTAATAATAATAATAATAATAATAATTAGATGTTACTATTTAAATAATCACACATCAATTCACGTACTCATTATCACTAAATTACTATATTTTTATGTATTACTTCATTATTTTATTCTAAAAGATGTGATTGTTTAAAAATTTACATGCATATCCACATTTATATACTCCTTATCGTTAAATTATGTGTATTGTGATATTACTTTTATGTAGTATGTAACATATTGTATATGCTCTGTATTATATTTTATTTTGGCTCTATTTGTTTGAGCTTGAACATTGTAGGGATTTTAAATTTCAATTTTAGCATAAATTAGACTACTAAAATTTAAAATTTTTAAAATTTAAATTAAAATATACGAGACTTTAATTTGAAGAGCATTATATCGTGAAAATTAAACATTAAAGAATAAGACTATGATGCATAGTCAATGTAGAGTGATGCTACTTTTGTTTAATTAAGTATCTAAATCTAAATAAATTCATTAAATTTGAATTTATTGAATTAATTAAATAATTATGTTTGAATCTGAATATAAAATTTAATTATTAATTTAATATTTTACCTTAAATATCTAAACTAATTTATTTTATTAATTTATCTGATCTTAATATATTCAGTTTCATTTTTCTAGTTTACTGAATGAAAATAAAACTGAATTTATTAAAAGATAAATAGTAAGTTAAGCAAACCGTGTTAAGGATACAACATCCGAACACAATTATATCCTTTATTTGTTAAAATGTATTAAGAACTAAACAAACACCCGTATTAAGAAAAAAAGTAAAAGACTACGGTAATTTATAGGTTTCAATAAGCTTTTACCCAATGCGCAAGAAATTTACGACTTGAGAGTTGAAGCTAGAAAACCTAGTTACAAAAAATTTTAAACGATTATAAATGCACCTTATAATGATTGAACCACTTTATTTATGTTTGTTCGAATAAATGTACCTTACAAACACAACTTATTTTAGCCTCAAATGCAACAAATCTAAAGTAGCATTGGCAAATATAAGCAAACCAGATTCACCATAAAAAAGCAACAAAAAAGGAAATATTTTATTATATTTATATTAAGTTATAAAATCCTACAAATTAAATATAAACACGATTTTTCATATGATGAATTCGTTGGAATTTTATACATTTTGTATTGTACTAATCATTTTATGATTTCAAATTATTCAAATTTATATTATAATCGCAAAAATATTAAATAACTTTTTAAAATGTAATCTATTTTTGGTTTTTTTGTTTTTTTTTTTTGGAACAGAAGAAGTTGATTGACAACTGGGAATTGAAAAAAGAAAAAGAAAAAAAAATCTCTCGGAACTGTTTGTGGTACAAGTAGAAAAGTGCTGTCCCAATTCTATTCACAAAATTGGAATGTTTGCAGTTAACAATTTAATTAGTTTTACATAAGAATATTGAATGATACTGCATATATAGTACGTAGAAGTGCTCAACCACTACTCTCTTAATAATTACTCTTCTAATACGTGCCTACCATTATCTATGTACCCAAGTGCCCAAAATTTACGTTCATTAACTTTTACAAAATACTTTTATAGTTCACAACAATAATAATTTGGAGATTGGAACCACAAGTATAAACTATTTGGAGATTGGAGAAATAATTGAGAGCTGTAAATAACTCCTTAATAGTTTTCATAGAGTTTCAATTGCTTTTATCTAGAAAAATGCTAACAGGGTAGCACACGAAATCGCTAAGATCCCTTGTTTAGTAAATTCCCATAATTTCTTCACGTCTCCTCCTACGTGCTTGTTGGAGGCTCTTTCTTATGATTGTTTAAATTAATGAAGTGATTCCGAGTTTTTTTTCAAAAAAAAAAAACAATAATAATCATAATCATTTTAAGAGAATTTAAGGATATTAAAAAGTACATTAACTAGTTAAATTGATAATTAAATATAAATATAAATTATAATATTATCTTTACAATAATTAGTTAAATTGTCATATTTTTCAATTAGTGTACATGTTTCCCATAAACAATAAATAATGTAAAATAATAAACTTAATTATTTATTTGTCTAAATTATCATAATATATCATTTAAAATGAAATTTTAACAAATCATAATATGAATGAAGAGTAATTCTACAAACTATTCTTCCGGCCTTTATATATATATACATATATATATGTATGTATGTATGTATGTACCTTTCTCACACATTTAACTCCTATTCCTCTGAAAAGAAAAGGCACAACCTTAGCTTCAATACTCAGCTTGTCCTCTCATTTCCTAGTACAATTATCGTTTAGGAGTCATGGCCTTTGTACGTGCCATGCTCATGCTAACCCTATCTCTCACATTCGCCGTCTTATCTTCCGGCCAAGCTCCATCCATGCCGCCCACCACCATGGCGGCGCCACCTCCAATGATGAAGACACCACCACCAATGATGGAGACACCACCACCAATGATGGCCCCTCCTCCTATGATGACACCACCACCAATGGAAGCACCATCTCCGATGATGACACCGCCTCCGATGATGACTCCACCTCCGATGATGACTCCACCTCCGATGATGACGCCGCCAATGAATTCACCACCAGTACCAATGGGACCAGGACCATCCATCGGCCAGCCGCCGGTGACCTCGACTCCTGGTTCAGGGTCTTTCAAGCATGGTAGTGGCCTGGCCATGCTAGCTTTGTTTGGAGCAGCAACAATTCTACTTTAAGACTTACATTCACGGTCTTTATCTTTTCCTATTTTTCTTATTGATGTAGATTATATAATTTATTCTGTATCTCCTATGAGATGCAATTTTATGTTTCCTTCTATTTTTGCCATCATGGTTTTTTCTTTTTTGTACTTCATTTTATTTTGTGGTTCATTCTTGGAGCTTCATTTGTGATCCGTGAGAGATTTTATGAGTTATTGGTTGTGATAGCTACCTCTTGTAATATTTGACTTAGATCAATAAAACTATTTGTGATTCATTTTCTTTTTAGCATACTATTTGTTTTAATATACAGTGATTGCATTTTGAGATGCTCCAACATATTTGACAGAGTACGTTATTGAATAGCTTCTTCAATCTTCCTCGATTATAAGTTAGATGTAATGCAGCAGTTATAAACAATTACTGCAGAAGGAAAACAAATAGAGAAATAAAAGAACACAATACAATCTTTTAGACAACTTTATCTCAAGAGATCAAATGAGATAAGAATTCAGTGGTATGGAATGAGTTTCCTGTTTATTTCTTGGATGGGTATAAATTTCATTAGGCTAAAGTTAATAAATCCAGTAAAAAAAAAAAAAAGAAGTTAAAATAAATCCAACTTTCCAAAGATCAACTTACTAACAATTGTACTAATATGAATAAGTTGTAACAGAGAAATATGTGTCTCTTTTTTCTTTTCTTTTTTTGTATTGCGAACTATATTTTATCACCCTATGGAACGCTTTACAATTTCTTAAAGTCAATTACAAGGAAATAGACTAAAACTAAACTAAACTAATTATATTGCTTTCTTTTAATACATCATCGTTAAATTGATAAGGTGTTTCTTTCTCTTTCTTGTGTCTGGATGTTTTCTACTCATTAGTCTTCATGTTTAGCTCTAATCTCTCTTGTTAATTTTAGCAATTCCCTTCGATTTACTACTCAATTGGTTTTCAGATTGTTGATGTGTTATTTCTTTTTTCTTTTTTTATGGCTAAATTATATAAAAATACTTTTAACAACAGTAAGAAAAAACTTTAGTTGATCGATTCAATAAACTGATTCAATAAGAGTCGGATATATCTTTGAAATGACACTGGATTCCTCTTACACGTGCAAAAAATTACAAAATGTCATCATCATATCCACTAGTCGCACAACCGAAAAGCTATTTAAAGGTTGGTAGTGCTTTGGGTAGGTTATCTTGTGTGCTGTGCTGTGCTGATGACAACCTGAGAGCATTTGTTGGGGGAAAATGAAATAGAAAATTCTATGCTGCTCCTATGCCTTTTGGGGTTTGTTGGGGGATGGGGGGTGGGATGGATGATGGATGATGGATGGTTTTTTTGTGTGTGGGGGGGTGGGGTTAAGAAATAGGTGGATAGAAATTGGAAACATAGGGGAGTCCACTCGTGACAAAGTTGCGTCTTTGTGTGAAAAGTCATGTTCAAGCATTGGATTCCACTTTAAAAGTGAGAAATAGTAATGAGAATCAGGAACACCAGTTTTTCACTTGCTTTTAACCACTTGTCAAGAGTAGTAATACATTTTGTTAATATATTTTTAAAATCAAATTAATAATCATAATTCTCCAAGTCTCACATGATATTTGTGTCAAATGTTAAATGGGACGGGTGAAACTTATGACGTGGCATAAAGCAGGAATTTACCTTCTTAAACGAAAAGGATGATCATGATTATTATAAAAAGTAAATAACTATATATTACAGCTCAATAAATTCCCTTTCCCTAAAACATAATAGCAGGGACCATCCCCTTTGTCATGGCGTGTGGCCAAAAAAAAAAAAACTTGAGGTGGGGGGTGGAACCCCTACTTGTTTCAAAGATATCAACAAAAAGACTGAAACCGTAGTCCAAACTAAGAACCGGTCTGAAAAAAATCAGTCTAATAAAAGTTTGATTTGGTCTAGAATCAGTCCATATAATTCTAATAATCCGTAATATTAAGGTGAAAAACTGATCTGAATCGGCCTATATAAAGATTGGTCCAAGAGCAAGACTGGACCAAGACCGAACTAGAACCGGAATCAGATAGAACCAATACAAATTTCATTAGAAACTTATTATTTATACATGTAATCTTAATCAAACATAAAATATTAATATGCATATGATTAATTCATACATGTAATATCGAGACACTTGAAGTACACTTATGTTATAAAGATCATCTTGTGACACAAAAAAAAAATGCAAGATATGATTAATTCAAAAGATAGTACGAATAATCTCGATGTTAAATATGAACAATTTGAAGCACGTCAAAATTATATTGCATGAATTTCTAAAACGTCAAAGATGTTAAAAGTCAAAGACAAATTTGAAATTGAATATAAGACTTGAAGTTAAAGAATTAAAATAATAATTATTTATTAACAAATTTAAATGTAAATCATTTGTACTAATGTAATTATTATGCACTTGCTAAAATTTTCATATAAAAGACTCATAATTTATTATTTGTTCCTCTTACTCAATAATTTAAATATATTTTAAGTTTTTCTCCAATTTTGAAAATTTTATATGAAAGAAATTATTCTATAGTTCTACATTTTTTGTAATTTAAAATTTTTATAAACAATTGGTTTGTCATAACTATAATTATAATAATTTGTTCAAAAAAAATTTAAAAATTTGATTTTAATATTTTATTTTTTTAAAGTTCAATTTATGTATAAAATAAACAGGAACTGAGACCGACCTAAGACTAACGACCAGCCTGAGTCCTCAACAGTCTACCTTTTATTTAACTAAGTCTGGATTGGACTAATTTGACCTAATTGACACCAGTCTTTTCAAGGACCGGTTCGGTCCGGACCAGAGTCCACATGTTCATCCCTATTCACAGACATGAATTGACCATTAATTTCTTCACTATGTTGATAAAAATCATCGAAGCAGGACCCAAAAATTGCTCACTGAAATAGAATTAGGACGCCATCTATTTCATGGCACATAGGGGTATTAATTTAGGGAAGTACTACAACCACGATGTCTTTTTGATAATTCCACATGTGAGACCTGTATTTTGTCCATGGACTATTTGTACCATAAAAATTACAAAAATGTGGGATATATCAAAAGCCTTGTGGAAATACCAATAGTAATAATAATATTTATCAACAAAGAATTCAACGAGGAAAGAAATGGGGTGCGGGGTGCAAGCTACATACCAGGGCTTGCATCTTATCGTAGGCAAATAAAATTTATCAACTCATATCAGAAGTTACAGATGAACAAACATACCAGACAAGCACTCCAAAATCCATCTGTGTAGGCCTACACTTCACTTGTCTTAGTCCAGCAGAAGAGCCTTCGAGCAACATTTGATGTCATAATTTGTACTTCTGAAGTAATCTTTGACTAGCTATGCACATGGACATTCTTAGCTTAAATTGCCCATGTCCAACGCTAGACACTATACAACTCGAAACCCCATTTACTGTAAAAAATTTGAGTCTATTGTGTCTAACTTCTCAAAATACCCAGTCGGATAATCCGGCTGAATTTAGCTGACTAGGTAAGTTTTAGGCATGCTCATGACATATTACTATGATCTGATACAGCTGTGCTCCTAATCAGTATCCAGTTCTTAGGCAAAAAAGGGCAAAATTGTGGTATGTAAGCAAATACTAGTAGTACTTTAAAGTTTCAACTATTATCTCTTCTTTTTTCTACGGCGCTCGGAGCAATCAGCACAAGGTGATGTATTTCTACCTGAGTAGCTATCTCCAAGCCTACTAGGTGGAATTTTCAGGTCTTCCACCAATATCTCCCGGAGCTTCTTGTTTTCCTCAATCAGCTCCTCAATGACTTGCTGGTGCTTCAGAACCTGGATGAATACATGATTAACAAGTTTATAACAAAGTTAAGGCTTCCCTTGAAGTAGTATGCAATAACATAATGAAATCAATAGGTTATGACAACATCAGTGAAACATTACCAAGTGAAGCATGTTGTTCTCTGATCGCAAGCGCTCAGCCTAAAATAGCAAATCCAATAATAAGGAATTCTATAACAGTGAGTAAAAAATATAAGCTCTAATTCCGAGCTTCATAGTAGATCCAATATTTGGACGAGTGGACAACATAACAGTTCTATTCCAAAAAAAGGTAGACACATTTTGAATAGCTGTGGACTGTCGAATCCATTTGGGCACAATCATTTCTGAATACATTGTGTTATGTTCAAGAAAATCAATGCAGTTTAATATCATAACAAAAACATTGAATAAGCACATCCATAAAGTTGAAAAAAACAAAACCATGTGACTAACTTGAAGTCTTGAACAAGTAAGAATTTATATAAATAAGGCTCCCAATAATAAATTTATATTAAATATTAGCAGTGTCGGTTATATCAACATCATATGGTGATAAGTGCGGGATATACATATAAGTTAGCTCTATTTTACTATTAGTTTATTTGTTTAATGCATGATTTTATTAGTTTTTAGTATTATTTACTTAATTTAGTTTTATCTCTCTTTATATTTTACGCTTGGTCTTTTTGTGTGTTTCTTAGCTATTTTGTAGTTGAAAAGCTTGGATAGTGTCTTCGACTGATATTGACTATGTTTGGAAGACTTTTGGAGCAAGTGGATTCAACAGAGGATTGGATTTACATCAAAAAGTACAAGATTGAATTGCTGGAATTTTTCACGGTCTGAACCGTGAACTCTCTTACTCATGAGCTGCTCGTGAAAGTTCTCAGTATTCATGTTTTCCTTCTTAAAGTCGATTTTTTGCTTCTTTAGGTTTTATATTTATTATTCCAACGTGTATTAGGTTATGATGACGCAGCCTAGCAGCAGCTTTCGCACTTTGACTATTGTTTAGCTTTTGGAAGAAGATTGAAGAATTACTTGTAATTGAGGATGCTTGGTTTGATTAATTTTATCAATTTGTCTTCTTCATCTTTAATTATGTTATGAATTTCTTTTGTTACAGCTACGATGTAGCCAAACCATGTTGAATTGTTCATTCTCTCCTTATTTTTGTAACTCAAGTATTTTATATCGATGAATTATATAATTACGTACTTAATACTTTCGGGTGCTTGGCCGCCACTTGAATGATTAAAATTGTGTATTTGAGTCCGACGGGAGATAGTATGCATATGTTCAATGATTATATAACTATAAATTCAATTGCATAGAGATATAGTAATTAATTTGTGTGATTTTGGTAATAGGTAAATTGAGGGTGGTTTATTGAATCCGGAAAATTCAGATATCTTACAGCACTTGTTTTATTGAATTCACATGGACACATACTGGGTTACTAAAATTAGGTAGAATTGCTGCACTTAGACATCAGAGAGTGATTAATTAAGGAGTTTTCTACCATCGCAATATAATTCACTTGTTTGTGTAAGTGAGTTGAGAAGATTAATTCAATGGGTTTGGTGAAATCAGATGCTCTAACACTCTTTATATATTGATTTACTCTCCTTATTTAGTTGTTGCTTATTTAATTGCTCATCTTGCTTTCTTATTTTATTTACCAATAGCTCACTTTATTCAATTATTCAAAAATTCATAAGCTAGATAAATTTATAATTGTTTGTTATCAATAGTAATTACAAATAAATATTCTTCGTGGGCCGATACTCTTTTCATCACTTTATTACTTGTTAGTGTGTACTTGCTCTAGAATTTTGCAAACATATGGCTTCGGAACTATAAAGCAAGGACTACACAATCAAAACAGATTAGTGGCAATGAAATCTTAATTTTCAAGTGCTTGGTAGGATCTTATTTCTTTTGATTAAGTGAAAAGTTGTGAATATATCATCTAATAATAAGAGTTGACATCTGATCACCGAATGAATAATCAAATAGCTGCAAGCTGTTAGCATTATGACAAACTACGAGAAAGCAAATAGCGACAAAAAATTATACTTTTTCACAAGGATTTACGAGGAAACCCAAATTGGAAAAAAAATCATGAAAAAGAGGAGAAGAAATCCCCAACATAATATGAAGATTAAGTAACATGTAGAGAACACAAAAGCCTTAGTCCCCAGAACCCTAACATTCTCAACAAGACTCTCAAAGAGAATAACAGATGGCGTAACAATCAATAGGGGAACTCCAAGAGAACTCACCAAAATCTTGCATGAAATGTATATTTATAGGATACAAAATGTCTAAATCGAAAATGAAATAGGTGAACACGATCATCTCAGACCAATCTAAAAATCACCTAAAAACAGAATCCATATAAGTGAAGGTTTCCGGGTGTTCTATAACAGCGAGAAGTTAGAAAAATCAAAAAGTAGAAAAGTAAAATGAACTTTGTAATATATGATTGATGAATTCTGACATGTTCATTTCCTTCTGGAACACATGCCTTATGAAGCTAAATTGACGTCAGGGATAACATGCTTTCCTCCCTCAAATCAAGGCTGGAGATTTCAAATATTCAAGAAATGATTTGCAAATTTGAAAGCTGTAGAGCCTGACTTAACTCAGAGTCTGATTTGCAAACACCACGACTGCAGAGACATTTCAAAATATTTCAGAAACCTTGGGTAACAAATGTCAATTTCCATCTCTTTTGAATTTCATTCTGAAACAGATTATACTCTCAAGATCTTAGTTGAAATGACGGAAAACAATGACACTTGGCGGCGGCAAACAATCAGCCTCCTCTTCTTCAAATCTTTCTTTTTCCCCCGGATCTGGTCATGATCCAGGCTGTGTTGGACCAATTGGGAGAGTTCTGGTGTTTGTCAGGATTCGAGTAGTGAATCCTGACCTAGATTAACAGCAATGGAGAAATATTGAAGAATTAGAGAAGAATAGAGAGAAACAGGAGAGAGAGAGAGAGAGAGCAGAAGAAGAGAGAAGTCTCGAGAGAGTGAGAGAGAGAGATCAGAGTTAGGGAGAGAGAGAATTCACCAAAGTGAACATTTCATTCATCCATTGCTTAAAGGAATCCAGTGCAATACCTGAGTAATTATACTCAGTACATTACTCACAAGTACAAAGCACACATTCAAAACACAAAACATAAAGAATAGACACATCACTTATACAACACATTACACACATTACTTACTACACGGTATTTACTAACTCTAATAGGCTATCCTGACATTCCTCCCCCCTTGAATACATCCATGTCCTCATGGATGGAGCAACTCTTAATGCAAATGTCAGGACCCTTAGTTTCAGCAGGTCTGCACACTTTCCAGGATCAAAAACAAAAGTTAAGAATTTGTTGATTACAACTCTTCCATTGCTAGCTTTAGCATCCAAGCATTTGACTTCAGCATTCACTTTGCATTTCAAAGCCTTCCTATTTGGCCAATTGCTTTTGTTGATTTTTCCCCCTAGAAATGTCTGCATCCTGCCACTTATAAAATAGCTTGGCGGTAGTCCAAGAAACTCATGAACCTCTTGCTTAGAGACAGATTCATGTCTAGGCCAAAATGGATCTTCATATTCAGTTTGAATTTTCCTGTTTTCTGAGAATTTTGCATGCTGTTCATGAAATTCTAGATTCCCAAGCACATCCTTTACTGCAGTAGATGCTTCTTCTTCACTAGAAAAAAAATTATTCTTTGAATCTTCCAGACTTAGAACCTCCTCATAATCAGCACAGTCATCATAGATTGGAGCCTCTTCATAGAATGATTTGGTTTCAACATAGGTCTCTTCCAAAATTTCACATCCCTTACTAAGGACTTAGGCTGCATTTTCATGTTCAAGATGCTCATAATATTTGGTGCATGGTCAAAACTAGGTCCTTTTCCAAATGATTTCTCTCTTCTAATCAGATATAGGAATTTAGGATAAAGTTCCATAGACCCATCCTTTCTCTGATCACCACTAGTAAAGTATTCTCTTGGCGACTGACTTGGCCGAGCCTTACTACCAATTCTGCTAGCAGCTTCCTCATTAAGGAAACTCCAATAATACATCTAAATCTTCTTTACTCACTGTAGAGGTGTCATAAACACCTTCATGTCTTTTACAATTACTAGTCCAATAGAAGGAAGAGTCAAGAACCTCATATTTGTTTGCCAAGCTACTCTCAGCAAGAACTAGATCTCTTAACAATCCTTTAGCATTCAAATTAGTCACCACAGGAATCTTGTCTAGATCTTTCTTGCCATAAGGAAATGTAAACTCAGAATTCTTTTCTGCAAGCGTACTCAATAATTCTTTCCTACATTCCTTGCTTTTAAGCTTCTTAGCCTCCTTAGGATTCCTAAACATGCCTCTAGAATGCAAGATCATTCCTTGGGGCTCTTCTCCTTTCTTCTAAATGCATTTAGGAACTCCGGATCAGAAACTCCAAGTTTGTCTTTCACCAGTCCAGTTAAACACTTCATAGCTAAGTCTAACTTCTCTTCTACCTCAAGAAATTTCTCATTAGTATACTCCTTGACGCTAGTAAGTTCATGTTGTAACTCTTGGACAGAATAGCTGTAGGAATAACTAGCCATAACTTTCTTCAAAATTCTCTATTTCACAGAGTAAATGAGCACAACACAAGAGCTAGGGTTCACAGAAATCAAAGCTATTTATAACTCAACGTTACTAAAATTGTAACAGTGTCAGGACTTTTGTCAAACAGGTGGTGTGTGTGTATTTCTCTTGGAGTATGGAAGGTAAAGAGATTTGACGAAAGAAGAACCTAGGCACAACGCACTGTATTGAATGAACAGAAATTATCTCAGCACAAGAAAACAACAATCAGATGGATTAAAATCAAGGAAACAGAGAGTTTCATCATGAACAGTCCTCGGGAATTGCAGGAAATGAAATTGAATGTATGAAGCAAGCAAATTCAGAAGTCAAGAATTTATAGTCAATAATGCCTATACTATTGACTTTAAAGAGTAATTGAGCTATTGAATGAAAGCTAGGGCACCAAAAACCAGAAGCAAATCTGATCTCATAATTTCCTGAGAAGAAATTGTGTCTCAGGAATTTTCACAAACAGTTAGAGCGCAAGACAATCTGGAAATTGAAGAAACTGAAATGAAACTTATGATCCTAAGCTCAATTTCACATAAATAGATGAGGAATGATGAGAAAGTGTCAACAGAATTGAAAAACAAGGTGAATCGAAACTAAATCAGCAAGCATCAACAGAAAACAACTCGATATCGATCAAAAAATGCTCAGTTACACTGATAAGAGAAAAAACAGAGCATATGAGCTTGTTCATGTTGATTTCTGTGATTAATCCTTGATTTCTTGATGTTTGACGGCAGGATTGATGGGGAACGCGGGTGAAGACCAAAGAAGATTGTTCACATATTTGCTACCAGAATTAATTATTGCTAAGCTTAATGTAGTTAGTTTTAATTATTAACTATTTATTATTTTATATTATTAGGTCCAATGGGCTTAGGGTTTTAATAATAGGGTTTGTTCCCTACAAATAAAGAAATACGTAGTACTTTGTAATTAGACTTTTGGATTATTAATTTGTGAGATTATTCTCTTTCATTAGTTGCTATCAATGAGTTTTCTCCCTCTGCGGTTGGGAAACCCTAGGGGGAGTGGTTATTCTGCGGTTGAATCACCCTAGTTCTATCTTTCATTGTGTTCTCCTTAATTATTGTTCAATCTTAATCTTGTCCTGCATCAAGGATCAAAGTCGGAATCACTAGAAATTTCGAGTAAGAAATTTCAACTTCCAACAGAGATTGAACTAAATTATGGAAGATCTGACCTCTGACAATCACGATTGTCAGACTTGTCAGAATCTGTCAAAGATTTTCTGTAATTCCGGAGTTGTCACAGATCCGAAGCTATGGCTGGATCTAGATATGTATGTCTGGGTGAGTATATATATTCATTGGAGATGGTTATGGATCTGGAGTCATTGGTCACTGATGTATGCTGGTGGTTAATTAAGTGGGTAATAGGATCACTAACCTTGTTACAAGCATAACTAAAAGAAAAACAAGCTAAACATGTTGCACATTTTTGATAGACTGTCATCCATGTGGACAACAATATGGATATCAGTATTCAAGTACCATGTACAACTATGAAATGAATTAACAAAAGATGGAGTCCGGTCTTTTACCATTTTTGAAGTACCATTACATTATATGAAGCAATGCATTAAGAAGAGCAGAAGACATACATTCTCATGTGAAAACTTATTTGATCCTCTGTCGTCACCATTCATAAACGGACTTTGCAAAAAATTGTCAATAACCTTCTCTGTTCGACTGCTATATGATGTGCTTAGTGGAGAGCCTTTTGATGCAAAAGCTTCATATGACGGAACTGTTTGTGAAGTTACCTCTTGAGAGAATACTTGAGATGTGTTAATAGGAACTCCTTTTGCCAATTGCATGATACTTCCAATTGGATTTTGAATGGTTAAGTCATTCAACATGGTCATACCACTTTGCGATGATTCTGGAAGGGTACCTTGACTAGTTGATAAATCAGGTGCAATCCCAAACTTTGTAATCATCTTTGACATGGCTTGCTAGTAAGTTTAAAAATATAACATAGAATAAGTGACATAAATATTAAAACCACTAAATCCTATAATAAGAGACTAAGGGAAATGAGCTATAACTCATATTTGTAATCCATATCCACTAGTTTTATATACTACAAATCCACAATTTTTTTAAGAAAATCCAACCGTACAGATTGAAAAATATCAACGGAAAAAGGAGTATATAAAATTTCTCACTTTTCTTTATCGAGTATAGCGAAGTATTAATAATCATATAAAATTAATATTTTTTGAAGGGTTAAGATATATGGATGCATGATTATAAAAACCATGTAAATGGGCTCAAAAAAATTCCAAAAGTTCACATATTGTATTGTTCACACGTGATCTTTCAATTCATACAGTCAGATTTTTCTCATATATTTTCTAGACTGAAGCAGCAAGAGTGCGTATGATTACAAAAATGAGTTATAGCTCATTCCCTTGTTAATAATTTTTATAAACATACTACAGCATAAGATTGGACTTGATGCACCACACCAGGCTTCACAGCAAAACCTGTAATGAAATTTTAAAACACCAGTGTCTAAGCTTTCAAGGACAAATTCACGAGGACAAAGTATGTGTGGGAACTATCACTCTATTCAATTCATATAAAAAGCTAGTAATCTATAGCCTTAATCTTGTGCATTTTGTGCTTATGTTGACCAGAGTTTTTCTAATAAAAAAGAAGGCAGAACCATAACATCCACAATAAGAGCAAACCTAATAACATATAGTATAAACCGTGAAAGCATAAGTAGTCCCCCCCACCCCCCAAAAAAAAAAGGGACCGCCTTTAATATGGACAGCTAGAAAATAATAGTTTCAGCAGATCCAGGCCATTTCACAAGGTGCATAAGGAACCAGGGAGTGTCTCCTCAACCATGATTGCCAATATTATACATATAAGAAGGAAGACTGTCATTTTTATGATTAGCAGTTGGCCATTATGAAACGTTGTGCATCTTCTATGCGTATTTATGTAAAAGAGAGGAGGATTGTCTTTATTTCCTTATTTTTCTTTCTTTGAAGGATGAGGTCCATGATGCAGGACAAATATACTGGGGTGATTTTTAATAGAACAATTGTTCCAATACTGGAGTCTTCTAAAGAAACATTTTGATTGTCAAAGAAGATATTGATTACAATAAAAAGAAACCAACATGAATTACATCCAGGCTGCTGCATAGCACAAGAAAAGAAAACATTAAAAGGAAAACAACCAAATAAAAAGAAAGGACAACTAAATCTTGACAATATATTCTTTCCGGTGAAACATGAATAATCTGTGGTATTAACCCCAAACATGCCATAAGTGACTAATATTAAAAATTAGTAAACAAATTGACAACTCATAGATTTCCCTAGAAAAGCCCAAATATGAGCACTAACCACCATCATGGGAGTCAACCAAATTACTTAAATGGATTCTCTTCATAATTTTATTTTTCTATTACACATATTCAAAATGATAAGTTGTATAAATTTAGTCTTAATGACATACCAATTCCATAACCATGGCCAAAACCTACGCCGCACCCAATGCCTGCTTCAGGAGTCCTTCCTTCAAGTCTAAACTTTCTCAACTAAAAGATTTCAGAAGACATATAGACTTATCATGGAAAATTCAGATGTCAAGGAATCGAATACTTTAGAAACTGTATGTAGCAAGAGATGTAACAGACATACAAAGCGATTAACAGGTGTAGCAGCACTAGAAAAAGCATCTGTTGCACCTCTGCTAGCAACCAAAATTGGCCTCAGAAATGTTATTGCATCTGGTACACAGAATTGAAGCTTCAAGTGAAGTAATCATGAATCAAGAAAGGTAACAGACTTGATGCAGAATTTTAGAATAATTCATGAATTCCTGTCTGTTTTCACAATAATAAAGGTATATATGGATTTACAGACAATAGTTGGAGGGTGAGAACTTCTTCATTCTTAGCATCCATATTACATGAAATAATTTAGACCTTATATGACTAGGATTTTACAGGACTTTAAAGTAGTGGTAATAATCAAAATCATACGATATGTAATACCTATCAAATGGATAGCCAAGGGCCTATGTTTCTATTGTGATGAAAAATTTTCTAAGGAACATCAATGCAAGAACACTAAAGTTTTCATGATAATAACAGAAGACATTGAAGGATCAGACTATGAGGGACCACCTATTTTTTATGAAGAAGTTGGTGTTGATAAGAAGAATGATGATGGACCTACTTTGGGTATGATGTCAGTGGAAGATGTGACAGGACATGATCATTTAATTGTTTTAAAAGGATATAGTAATGCTAGAGAGTTAACCTTGCTAGTGGATAGTGGAAGTAAATTGAACTTTCTGTCTTCATCAGTGGCTAAGCAGTTGGGAGTGCATACTGAACGTTGCATGACACAAATGGTAAGGTTGGCAAACGGGGAACAAATGCTATCTGAAGAGTGGTGTCCTCAGCTTTCTTGGATAGTGCAGGTGACTCAATTTACCACTTAAATGTAGTTGTTAAATACTAAAAGTTGGGATGCTATCCTGGGAACTATTTGGCTGAAAGAATTAGGCAATGTAGCATTTAATTTTGATCAGAATTTCTTAGAGTTTGATGCAGGAAGACAGAAAATAGTATTACAGGTCTTGAAAAGGCCAGAGGCTGAACCTAGATGTAATGTTTTGTCACTTGCACAACCAGCTTGGATGAGACAGTTGATTAATAGTTATGAGGATGATGAAGACATATCTTGAGTTATAGCTGAGGTGGCATTAAGTAAGATGATTCCTGCTTAGGTACAAAGGGAAGTGGGTGATTGGATCTAAGGGAGGCATCAGAAGATAAGTTTTGAGGAATTACATGAGAAGGGGATGGGAGGCCACTTAGGGGTTAATGTCACTACGAAGAGAGTGGAAATGTATTTCTATTGGAAGAATGTAAGAAATGACACTATGAAATGGGTGACAGAATGTCCCCACTGTCAGTTTGCTAAGCCAGAACATATATTGACCCATGAGAAGCTTCAGCCATTGCCTATTCCTAGTGAGCCATGGAGGGATATGGATTTCATAACTGGCTTGCCTAATTCAAAGGGATTTGAGGTAATATGGGTCATAATGGATAGGTTCAGCAGGTATGTACACTTCTTACCTCTGTCCCATCCATTTTCAGCTAAGAGCCTAGCACAATTGTTCTTTGATAACATTTTCAAATTAAATGGTGTTCCTAAAAGCATTGTGAGTGATAGGGATCCAACATTTCTTAGTGACTTTTAAAAAGCTCTGTTTAAGATTGTGGGTACCATCCTCAAACAGATGGTGGTACTGAGAGAGTCAATAAGTGCCTTGAACAATAATCTAAGGTGCATGTGTAGGCAAACTCCTAAGTATTGGAGCCAATGGTTACCTATGGCAGAGTGGTGGTTTAATACCTCCTACCACACATCTTTACATAATACTCCTTACAAGGTTTTGTATTATTGTGACCCTGTCTGTCTCCATGTGAAGTTGGATCTTCCAACTAATGTGGCTGCAGTTGAAGAATTATAAGAGGACAGAAAACAACAGCCGGAGATTCTATGAGATACCTTGGCCAAGTCTCAACAGAGAATTAAAAGCCAAGCTGATAAAGGAAGAAGTGAAAGGTCATTTGAAGTAGGAGACATGGTAATTCTGAAACTACAGCCCTGCAGGCAGATTTCTGTACAAATCAGAAGGAATAAGAAATTGCCATACAAGTTCTATGGGCCCTATAAGGTGCTAGAAAGGATTGGCAAGGTAGCATATAGGATGGAATTGCCAAGTACTTCAAGAATCCATCTTGTGTTCCATGTGTCTCAATTGAAGAAAGTTGTGGGTGAAATTAGAGTGCAATCATACAAGGGAAGCAAGGTTGTGTATCAATACCTAGTGCAATGGAAAAATAGCAGCATTGATGATGCTACCTGGGAGGATGAAGAACTTCTACAGCGTAATTTTCCTTCTCTGTCACCTTACCCATGAGAGCACGGATAGTTTAAGGGGAGGGGTTTGTAAGGTTTAGTATACTAATGTAATGGTTTTACATTACTAAGCAGAGTAGTATTGCTATGGTTGTCAGGGTCAGCGTTTGCTAGTGGTTAGTTACAGGGGTGAAGGTTAGGGAACTTGAGGTGTAGGATAAGAAGCTATATAAACCTGATGTACTGATTATGAAAGGCATGTTGAATGAAATAAAGATTCCCCCTCTCAAATATTTCTCTCTCTAGTTCTGAACTCTCTCTCTTTGTCTGTCTCGAATATCACTCTCTCTCTAACTTCTATTCTCTGGAACTAATAAGGAGATCACAGTCCTGACACATTCCCTCAATCCAAACACAGCCCTAGGTTTGCCACCTCCAAATTAGGGTCTTAGTTTTTACCTGTGAAATGGTAGTGTCATCATCTGGCATCATATTATCCATTGATACAGTAAAATCAGACCCGTAGCAGATATTTTTAACTTCAAGACACAAATATCATAAGTTCATAATTAACGAATTCATATATGCCCCAAATGTATTGCATTCAGAGCAAATAGCAACTAAATTACATACACACAATGTAAAAAGAGTTAACAAACAAGGAATAAATGGAATGTAGGTACTACCATATTGATGTTTTTCCATAAGTAATTTGTTTCATACTTAACCAAACAAAACAAAACAAAAACAAAAACAGATATATACAGAGATTACTCACTCAGGTCCAAAGCTGTGCCAAAGCCGATACCAACACCACAGCCGAAACCAAAGCCTGTAAAAACTGTAAGCGCTTTAAAAGTAAATGGATTCTCGATTCTCACACTCTGTTTGCTCAATACTATTCCACCATCACTAACCCTACTATTAGCACTGCCCTCCATTTCTCAATTGCAGCAAGCAATCCTCTATCTCTCTCTAGAAAAATTGAATTAGATCTCCATAATCGGGTCGGATTGCTCTCTGCAACAATTACAAACCCCCTTCTACTTCCCCCGTTGTTTCAAAGATACCGAGTGAAGTTTATTTTCATTTGGGCCACCGAGCTGAGATTCGTAGACGCATGTAGTTTGTGTCTTTGAGATACACAAGTAATTTTAATATAAGAAAAATTAATTCTTTAGTTTTTAAACTAATTTTAGTTATTATTTAATATGTTAATTATTTTTTGTTAATATTTAATCTTAAAATTTATTTATTTAATATTTTTCAGAACTTTCTCAACTTTGATCTATTATATTTTATTTGTTTGTTAATTTTTTTTAAAAAATGTAGATGTTTATCTATCTATTCATATGAGTTACAATACGAGTTACACGTAATATTGACTTGAAAATAAAATATTTGTGTGGCTCGCCTATGTAATTTCATTAATAATCATGATATGTAAATATTTATATGATAAATACTCATTTCGGAGGATAAATACTCATTTCTTCTCCGAAATATTGACCTAAGAACACCAAACACGTAAATTAAAAAGAGAAAAGAGAGTGACGCAAAAAATAGAAGAAAAAGAGTGTCAAAGATAAAAATGAATATAAAATATGTATTTTTAGACATATCTTTTATGATAACTTTTGTGATGTACTTAAGACAATATTTTTAGAGACAAGAGGAGTACATGTCATGCCCAAAGTTTTCTGAAACGTAAAAAAAGATTCTTTTTATTTGAATTGTCTCATTTTATTTTTCAAACTTCTTATTTAATTTTAGAAACTGAGTTTTTCTATGAAATGCAACGAGAGTCGCCACCTGACAATTTTTAAAATAAGTGTGTCAAGACACTCAGATGTAACAATTTAAAATGCAATTGATTTTATTGGTTTTCCATCGTGACTCTAAGTTCAATAATTAAAATTTTTGATATGTGAAACCATTAATTTTTTATTTTTAGTTCAGGAGCTACATTAAATGAAGGGAAGGTGCTTTATTATTTAACGATTGCTTTTAGTGCTACTAAAATTTATTTTCCTTTCAAAATAAAATAAATGTAGAGATGATTCAAGATGTTTTCGGGGCATGTTTTAGCATGGTCATCCCAAAACTTGACAACATTAATATGAATACAATGTTTTTTTTCCTTGATGCATTTAAGATCAAATATCATATTCATGTTGATTATGTTTGAAATATTAATAAGGAAAGCAGGAGGTCATCCCTGTCACTCATATCATCATTTTTGTAGAGAAACTCGTTGTAGTTTCTCTGTCATACTCTTTGACTGCCCCACTCGTCTGCTGTGATAAGTGTTCATTATTGAATGCCTATGAAACAAATAATATTCCTCAATATCCACACTTCTCTATTGATATCTTATGAATTTTAAATACATATATATATATATATGTATGAAATATGCAAAACTTAATGTTCCTTTATGTTACATGCATAAAATTTGTTATATTTCTTAAATAAATTAAAACTACCTCAGTCCTTAATGGCATTTGTTTTCTCTTCCAGATGGTTAACTTGAACCTACCATAGTTGAGATTTACTAAAAAGACAAATAATTTTCTAAGTGTGGTTATGACATGCATCCCTATTTTTCACATGCATACAAGATCACGACTTACAACACCCTTACATCATCTTCATCATCTTTTGGTGTGCTAGCAATTTTAAACAACTAACAATCACCCAATAACACATAACTCAATAACCAAAATATTTTTACGTACATTGGATCAATGATCGTACGTTACTTAATCATAAAAAAGATCATCATCATGCATAAGCTTTACATCATTCATTTACGCAAATCGAAATAATGATTCTACGTAATCAGCAAGAAAGGAAATGGAATGAGTATATACTTGTCTTGGTCCTTAGCTAAAATTCACTACACTGGTTGTAAAAGGATTTTGTAAAACATCATTGTGGGTATATTATGAGAAATCTATACTTTGAAAGGATAACTATGCAAAACAGAGGATGGCCATCAGGGCATATTTCACCCGTCAGGGGAAACATTACCCATTAGAGACTACGGATGACATCATCGGGGACTAAACTTAGCTTGTCAGAGACTAACGCTGACGTCACCAGAGAACATTCTTAGCCTGTTGGAGACTACTATCCTTAGCCTGTCAGAGACTAAGGGTGACGTCGCCAGAGACTATCCTTAGCCTGTCGGAGACTAAGGTTGACGTCACCAGAGACTATCCTTAGCCTGTCGGAGACTAAGAATTCTTCTCATCAGGGACTAACAACAATCATCAGAGACTAGCAGAATATCTCATCAGGGACTGATGACGTCATCTTAACCCCGTCGGAGACTAAGGGTGACGTCATTGGGGACTAACTTTAAATCTCCCTCATCAGAGACTAACATATTAGTCATCAGAGACTGACAAATATCTCATCAGAGACTGATGACGTCATCTTAACCCATCAGAGACTAAAGGTCATATCATCGGAGATTAACTCATCAGAGATTAATATTATCCCGTCAGAGACTAATATTATCTCATTAGAGACTGATGAAGTCATCTTAACCCATTAGAGACTAAAGGTGACGTCATCGGAGATTAACTCATCAGAGACTAATATTATCTCATCAGAGACTGATCATAGAACTTGTCTCTGATAAAAGGGAGTCTTTCATGATCAAGAACGTTATCTAACGAAAAACAACTCAATCTAAGATACATAATCATCTTTTCATGACTCAAGACACCATGCTCTCTAACCACTTTATTCGCTCTTTAGCACATATAGTGAATACCTTCAGATACTACGTAAAAACGAAAAGCAGAGGAGAACATAAGATTCTTACCTCTTGGGTTGATGAAAGAGATCAAAGCTTGTTTGAAAGTAATCGTCCAGAAGAAAGAACTTGAAATTATATGAAGATGGTAGGCTTAAAGAAGAACTTTAGGAGAGAAAATCTTTAGAAAAAAGATTAAAATTTTACCTCTGAATGAAGTATTTATAGCAAGCTGAGATTAAGCCTTGAAATAAAGTGATTGGTTAACCTGGACGGTAAAACGGCTGCTCATCATGATTCTTAACAGCTAATACAAGTAATAAGTAGCCGCTGTCATTCATGCACATAAGCTTTATCCACTAATGACACGCAAGCAGCTTACTAATCAACTTAACCTACGTACTCATGAGGTAATTGCTCTTACGTATGCCATTCTGTTTGGCATGAGATTTTCTGATCTGGACGCTTGACTCCTTCAAGCAATATAAACATAATTTGCTTGTCCTCATAATCAACCTCCAAACAAATTATAACCCTTTAATGGGTCCATAAATAATTAAACATCCAAAAACATCATATATTAACTATACATATTAATAAGAAAACAAATATGAGTAAATAAATTATTTATAGTTAAACAAATTTTCCAAGTCGTCACATTTGAACTCTTAACTTTTCAAAAATTATTGGAATTCTGATTAGTCATATCTCTTCAAAATGACTTTCAAATATTATGGGCATTTGTGCAAATGAGAAATTTTAAAAAAGTATTTGACATTTTTCAAACCACAACATTGTTTTTTAAGACACAATTCTGCCTAAGACCTTGTTTTAAATGCATCTTCTGTGTGTAATGCGATGACCTTTAACGAGAGAATGGTTTTTTCTTTTCATTTTTTCCTTTTTAATTTTTTTTATTACTATTATTGCCCCTAGTGCCTACTTCTAGGTTTTCATTAGGTCCAGTTTGCCATTGTTGCATGTCAAGGCCTTTCCAGGTTTTCCTTGCATTGAAAATTTTATATCTTGTCATGACCCTACATTTTTACTCGTAGCACCCTTTCAAGTTTTCACTACGCCCATTAGGCCAAGCAATTTATTTTAATATTTTGAATATATATATAATAATAAAATAGAAGCCACTCTCACTATGGTCCTTGATTGATTCGCCATCGTCATGATTTATTCAAAAGTTCTTAGATTAACATGACGTTTGCCCATTCAAAAGAAAATTGTGTTGAAATTCATATTTGATTTTGAAAGGATGGTTGAAGAAAATTTGAGACATGTATGATGGAGGTTAAGGGTTTAAATTGGGCTAATTATTAGGAATCGACCATGAAATATACAAATTCATATCGCAGTTAAGGCTATACCACAAACAAGTTACTTACATACTACCTCGAGGTAGATCAGACCCAACATAGTTCAATCTGGAAAGACGTCGCTAGTACATTTTTCATTTTTATTGATCTTCCTTTTTTTTTTCTCAATCTTTTTCAATTCTCTTTTTCTACTTTTCACCTTTTTTTTTTCCTTTAGTGAGCCAACTTGAGTAGTATAGAAATTTAATCAATATCAAATGAATAAAGAATGATTGTCTACACACTAAATAAATATATGCTTTTATAAGGAAAATGCTCAAGAGTTGAACTTACAACTAGGTGAGGCTATGGAGTTTACGATGAACATGGCTATGTTTTTTTTTTATTATTGGGCTAAGAGAAGAAAAATATTACAAGCTCTAATATATATATATATATATAGGTTAAAGGGTTGTGAAGAAAAGCTTATTTGAAATTAGGCAAATATGAGGTTACTGTGATGGCCCCAAAATACCATAGCGGATGTAGGCACCGTCAATAGAGGGAAAATATATAACATCACATCCATACATAATTGAAAATAAAATATTAGTTGTACATCATTACAAATTTCAAAATAATACACTGTCAGTGGAAGCTAAAATGCCTTTAGGTCTATAAGTGTTACAGAAAATTCTAACTGGCTTTCTTCCTTAGTTGTTACCCATAAAATCAATGGCCAGTCATTCTTTCTTTTCCCTTGTTGGAGGGTTCAACCTTTATTTCATACCTTGAAATCATTAACTTAACAAGAATGAGCGATTTACGCTCAACAAATATATAAATACAAAGAAAAATGGAAACTCTAAAATGCTTAATAAATGTACAATTCTGTTTGTAAGGCTCGGTGAAGCAATATCGACACCTCAGAATTCTTGTAAAAATTCTGAAGATCACAGATGATAAAACAACATATAATCCTCTAGGCATGTCTCTACCAGTGTAGTAATGTTAGAGATAAATATTGATGATGATTATGTAATAAATTGTGCAACTGTAAATACTTGAGGTATTTTATAAACCTTAAGATCAGCACAAGTTTTGCACCCACTGATGATAAACTTATTCATCAGTGGATGGTCAATAACTTCACAAGGCAAGTCAAAAAAAAGAAACATTTAAAGGACTTGATAAAGTGAAGAAGAATATCTGATGCTACTAGTAAAACTGTCAAAATATTCTGCACATCAGAAATTCTAAACGAAGTTGCATTGAGGGGAACCCGTCAGGGGGAACCCGTCAGGGGGAACCCGTCAGTGGGAACCCGTCAGGGGAACCCTGACATGACAAGGGCAGACCAACCCGTCAGGGAAACACTTCAGGACATGTCAGTGTCAGGCAAACCCATCAGGGTAACCCGTCAGGAAGAATGACCAACATGACATCAGTGGAAGCCATCAGTGTATGCCGTCAGTCATAACCATCAGGATTAAAGGAGCACTGAGTAAAACTCAAGTGAAGGTTGAAGCCCTGATCCAGTCAATAAGCATCAGGGGATCCAGAAGCACTGACCAAAGTCCATCAGGGCTGATAGTCAGTGGATCGTTATGACAGCATGCACCCGTCATCAGTACTTACACAGAAATCAACGTAACGTGTTTCAGAAGCAAGAAATATCAACTGGAAAGATATTTCTTGAAGTTTGTTTTTGATCCAATGAGAACTCTCACGCATTAAATGCACACAGATCAGGGGAAGAAAAGTAGCAACGAAGCATGCAGCGGTCTGACACATAAAGTTTCGATGTGACATACTTGCGGCTAAGTTGAGAAGAGCAGCACGTCTCAAGCACGTGATTTCAACTCACTGATTTATCATATAAGCAACGGAACTCTCATTACAAAAAAAGAAGATTTGATTGAATCTATCCAACAGATCAAACAAACAAAGAAGCACATAACACTAGGAAGCTCTGTAATATATTTCTTGAGAGATTTATTTTTCAGAGAAAAGTTTTTGTAGCTAGTGAGTGTGAGAAGCTGTGAATTTTATTTACAGAATTTGTAGCTGTAAATCATATTTGTGATTATACAGATTTCCAGAAAAACCCCAAGTTTTAATATAACTATTTTAACTTGAATCTGTGTGTTTATTTCTCATAGTTTTTCTATTTGTTTCAACTGTTTCCAGTAATCACTTTTAAGTTTAAAAGAGCGAAAAGATTCAGGTGTTTGTATTCATCCCCCCCCCCCCTCTTCTACAAACACTTGTGCTTATATTGCACTAACAATTGGTATTAGAGCCTCTTAGCAGATTTCACTTGCTAATAACGATCATCATCTATGGCCAACAAAGTTGGAAACAGTAAAGTCCCCATGTTGGAAAGGGGTAAATACTTCTTCTGGAGACAAAGAAAGATAGTTCATCTTAGAGCTATTGATGATGAATATTTGCAGATTTTAGAAGAAGGACCTCACGTTCCCAAGAAGCTCATTCCTATAGAAGTCGTTAATGGAGTCAGTATTCCTGAAAAGCTTGTCCCAAAGACAACTGACGAAATGACGATAGAGGAAAGAGAAAAGGTGAAAAAGGATCTTAAAGTTACTAGGATCCTGTATAATGGTTTAGACGATGATATGCTGAATAGTATCATGAATCTTACCACGTCTAAATCTATATGGGATACCATACAAATCCTTTGTGATGGTACTGAGGAAGTGAGGGAAAATAAATTGCAGCTGTTGACACAACAGTATGAGTGGTTCACAATGAAGAATGGTGAAACACTCACTGAAATGTTCGACAGATTTAACAGGTTGGTAAATGACCTGAGATTATATGGGAAGGCATATGCTAACAAGGATGTGAACAGAAAGTTCATGAGAGCCTTTCCCATATCATGGGATCCTAAGACAACAGCCATCAGGGAATCCAAGGACATGAATCTTCTAACTTGGATAGGCTTTATGGCACCCTAAAGACATATGAACTTGAGGTTCAACAAAGATCTAAAATGTCAGGGGATGCTAGAAAGCTTAAATCTGTAGCCCTGATGGCTGCCACGAAGGACAAACAAGAAGCAAGGCCAAGTGTCTTGATGAAGCAGCAACTAGAAGATGCTGACATAGAAGGGGACAAAGAAGCTGACTTCAAGGAGGAAGAATATACTCCGGAAGAGTTAGAGGAGCTAGATGAAACCATGGCCTTTCTTGCAAAAAGGTTTTCCAAGCTGAAATTCCAAAAGCCTTCTGGATCTAAAAGATTTTCAGTAAGGAAACCCAGTAGCACGAAAAACTTTATTGACAAATCAAGAATAAAGTGCTACAAATGCAATGAGTTGGGCCACTTTGCAAATGAGTGCCGCAAGACCACAAAAGATGGTGAATCCAGAAACAAAGAAGCTGTTGTGGACTACAAGAAAAAATACTTTGACCTTCTTAATGCAAACAAGAAGGGAAAAACATATATTGTAGAGGGAAAGGACTGGGCTGACTCTGATGAAGAAGAAAATGAAGAGTATGTCAACCTAACCCTGATGGCCTCATCCACTGACAGTAGCAGCTCACAGGTAAGCCTCGAAATTTCCTCTAACATATCTAAAACTGATTGTGTTAAAACTGTTAAGGAAATGGCTTGTGAGATAAAGGATCTCTATGACACCCTGAGGAGTGCTGTAGCTGAAACTGAGAGAGTGCAGAAAATTAATGAACAGTTATCTGCTAGGAACACTCTTTTAGAATCAGAAAACTCCAGACTTAAGAGTTTTGAAAAAGAACTCTCAAGGACTAAAAATCTCCTTGACTGTGCAATCAAAAGAGAGGAATGGACCTCGAATCTTCTCAGTCAAGAAAGGGAAGTCATTAAGAGATGGAGTGAGTCTAGTAGGAAACTGGAGGATCGTTTGAAAAGTCAGAAATCTGATCCAAAATCTAGTTTGGGCTATGAAGAGACTCAGGTGCAGCAACCTCCCATTGAGGTTGAGATGGCAGCTAGCTTTGCAAAAAGGCCAACACAACCTATCAAGTTTGTTAAGGCAGCAGCAAAGCTAGAATCAGGGAATGTTTTCCCAATTAGTGAAGCTTCCACTAGTGGTGGGAGAGGCAAGAAACTTACTCTTGCCAAAGCACTCAACCCTCCAGTTATGAAAGAACTAGACTGTGCATCAGTGGATACACAGTCGTCAAGGGGAAAGAGTGCATCAGGCCGTAGTAGCTTGTTGAGGGAAAAAGGCCTGTCAGGGGAAAGCAAGAAGAATATAAATGGTAAGCTAGGTGTTACTAAAACTAGCAATTATTCTTCTATTCATGAAGCCCCTAGAAAAGTGTGTTGGAATTGTGGTAATTGTAATCATTTATCTTTTCAATGCAAAGAAAAACCACAAATTTTGACTGGCACAATTTTGTATGCTGATGATTTACCAACTGTTAAAGCCTGCTCCTCCATGGATAAAGGCAAAATAACTATTGAGAAATCAAAAGCATATGTTGAAGCTCCTAAAAAGGAGAAAGTTTTAAATTTGCCAAAACCAAAAGTCATCAATAAAGATAAAGCTGTATTATCTATTATTGTGACTAAACCTAGAGGACCCAAAACAAATTGGGTACCAAAAACAATTTAAATGTTTTCTTGTGTGCAGGGAAAGATCAAAAGCAGTCAAATCTGGTTTCTAGATAGTGGCTGCTCAAGGCACATGACAGGAAACAAAGACCTGCTCACAGAATTCCAAGAAAAGGCTGGTCCAGTAATTTTATTTGGTGATAACAGCAAAGGACTAACTCTTGGTTATGACAAAGCAGCAAATGGGAATGTCTCATTTGAAAATGTAGCACTGGTTGATGGGCTCAAACACAATTTGCTAAGCATAAGTCAACTAAGTGACAAAGGGTTCATCACTTCCTTCAAAGGAGATCAATGCCTAATCTCAAATGAAAGTGATGGGAAGCTGGTTTTGTCAAGGATAAGAAAAGGAGATCTCTATGTTGCTGATTTTAATTCAGTGAGTGGAGAATCATGTTTCTACAGCAAGGCAACCCCTGATGAAAGCAGACTATGGCACAAGAAGCTCTCTCACCTGAACTTTAAGTCAATTAATGATCTAGTGAAGGGAGAGTTGGTAACTGGACTACCCCAAATGGAGTTTATCCAAGAAGGATTATGTTCAGCATGTCAACAAGGGAAGTAAAGGAAATCATCCTTTGTCAGCAAGGAAGCCACTATGATCAAAGATCCAATTCAATTGTTACATATGGATCTCTTTGGCTCTGTCAACATTATGTCAGTGTCAAAGAAAAGATTTGCAATGGTCATTGTGGATGACTACACCAGATACACTTGGGTAAAGTTTCAACATGCTAAATCAGAAGTATCTCAACAAATTATTGACCATATCAAGAAGGTGGAAACAGAATCAGGGTCAGTGGTTAAAATGTTGAGAACATATAATGGAACTGAATTCAAGAATGCAGCTGTTGAGGGATTTTGTGTGGAGAAAGGCATAAATCATACATTTTCTGCTCCAAGGACTCCTCAATAGAATGGTGTAGTGGAAAGGAAAAATAGAACCCTGATAGAAGCTGCTAGGTCAATGCTAGCAGAGGCAAAGATTCCTACCTATTTTTGGGCTAAAGCAATTTCCACTACTTGCTTTACTCAGAATAGATCACTAATCAACAAGGCTCACAACAAGACATCATATGAGCTAATGACAGGGAGAAAACCAAGCATCAAGTTCCTTCATGTCTTTGGAAGCAAATGTTTTGTTCTGAGGAATTTTGGTGAGAACTTAGGAAAATTTGATCCAAAAGCTGATGAAGCAATTTTCCTAAGTTATTCTCTGTCATCCAAGGCATTCAGGGTTTACAACAAGAGACTTCAAGTGGTGATGGAGTCTATAAATGTAGCTTTTGATGATCAAGAAATTTCTGGGCTTGAAGACCCTGGTTTTTATGAAGAACTCAAGTTTGAAAATGAAGATGATATTGATTATCAAGAAATGAAGTCGATGAGTGCAGACAAATGGAGAATTTATCCATTCCTGATGTCAATCCAAACAATGTAGAACCCCCTTCAGCAAATAAAGTTAATTTCCTGGACAATAGATCAGGGGATACTGCATCAGGGATCATTCATCAGGACATGCACCATCAGGGTATAACTTAAACCTTGAATTTTCCACTAATTCAGGGGGAGAGTTTTCAGAAGCTGGTAGCACAGGCTTAAGGGGAGGGGATGATAGTCTAGCAAGCTCATTAAGACACATCTCCAATCCCAAATGGGCTAGAAGTCACACAACAGATCTGATTATTGGTGACCCAAGCAAAAGAGTGCAGGCCAGGAAAGCAACATCTAATGAATGCCTATATGCTTGTTTTCTTTCTCAAATTGAACCAAAGAAGTTTGAAGAAGCTATTCAAGATCCAGACTAGATCTTGGCAATGCAGGAAGAGCTAAATCAATTTGAAAGGAATTAAGTATGGAAGCTTGTACCTAAGCCCAAAGATAGGATCATAATAGGTACTAAGTGGGTATTCAGAAATAAGATGGATGAAGCTGACATTGTTGTAAGAAACAAAGCAAGACTGGTTGCAAAAGGATATCTTCAAGAAGAAGGGATTGATTTTGATGAGACCTTTGCACCAGTAGCCAGACTTGAGGCTATAAGAATTTTCTTAGCCTATGCAGCACACTCAAATTTTAAAGTATATCAAATGGATGTGAAAAGTGGTTTTCTAAATAGGAAATTGGAACAGGAGGTGTATGTCCAACAACCTCCAGGATTTGAATGCGCAATATTTCCAAATCATGTCTACAAACTGGAAAAGGCACTTTATGGACTGAAGCAAGTACCTAGAGCTTGGTATGATACACTGTCAAAGTTTCTGGTGGAAAACAAATTTTCAAGAGGTATCATTGACAAAACCTTGTTCTTCAGACAACACCAAGGTCATCTGATTTTGGTTCAAATCTATGTTGATGATATTATTTTTGGATCCACTAACACAAGACTGTGTGAAAAGTTCTCCAAACTCATGCAAAACAAATATGAAATGGCTTGATGGGTGAATTATCTTACTTCTTGGGATTGCAAGTTAAACAAGACTCTGATGGAATCTACATTCATCAGACAAAATATGCCAAAGAACTTCTCAAGAAATTTGATATGGAGGACTCAAAAGTAGCAAAGACACCTATGGCCACTGCAACCAAGATTGACCCTGATAAGAATGGAAAGAAAGTTGATTTGAAGACTTATAGGGGAATGATTGGATCATTGCTATATCTGACAGCAAGCAGGACAGACATAATGTTTGCAACATGTCTTTGTGCAAGATATCAAGCTAACCCAAAGGAATCTCATCTCATTGTAGTGAAAAGGATCTTGAGATATATCAAGGGCACTACAGAGTTGGGACTTTGGTATCCAAAGGAGTCTGGATTTGAATTACTAGGATATTCTGATGCTAACTTTGGAGGATGCAGGATTGACAAAAAGAGTACAATATGAAGCTGTCAATTTCTGGGAGGAAGGCTTGTATCTTGGTTCAGCAAAAACCAGCATTCCATTTCTACAT
This sequence comes from Centella asiatica, assembly GCA_014636745.2. NCBI lineage: Eukaryota > Viridiplantae > Streptophyta > Magnoliopsida > Apiales > Apiaceae > Centella > Centella asiatica. The sequence continues at coordinate 31,221,268 of CM025788.1, forward strand.
CTACTGCTGAAGCTGAATACATTGCAGCTGGAAGTTGTTGTGCACAAATTCTATGGATGAAAAATTAGCTAATGGATTATGGTCTGAACTATTCCAAGATTCCAATAAGGTGTGTTAACACTAGTGCCATTGCCATTGCTGAAAATCCAGTATAACATTCCAGAACTAAGTATATAGAAATCAGATATCATTTTATCAGGGAACATGTTATGAATGGGAATATTGAATTACAGTTTGTACCTTCAAATCAGCAGCTTACAGACATATTCACCAAAGCTCTTGATGAAGCCACATTTTCAAATCTTGTGGGAGAGCTGGGAATGGTGAATTATGCGTCAAGGTCAGAGTCAAACTCCAAAATTTTGGTACTTCTAACTCATTTCATAAGTTCTTGATAAAATCAATTGATATGTGGTCATATATGTTCAAATTGTAAATATGTATATACTTGTATTTTCTGCATTTTGTTGTTTTGTTTTCGTTTTGTCTGATGCATCAGGATCAGGGCTTCCTTAAGGACGCATCAGGGTTAGGGTGTCCGGCTCGTTCGTCAGAGTCAGGGTATCCGACCTGTGCGTCAGGGTCAGGGTGTCCAAATCTCTCGTCAGGGTCAGGGTATTCAACTCGTTCGTCAGGATCAGGGTGTCCGTCTTGTGCATCAGGGTCAAGGTATGTACATACAGTAAATCATCAGGGTAAGTTTAAATTTTTTTACTGCATCGGGTTTCTAGGTCAGTTAAGTGATGACAACTCATCATTAAGTTCTTCTCTCACTGATGACGTGTCATCACAGAAACTGAACTGACTCCCTGATAGCGTGTTTTCAGGAGAAGTTTTCAAATGTCAATAGGCGGGTATTAATACTCTATCTCTCCTACTTTTTGAAACTCCCCAAAACGTTTAATCTAAACCTGATATTTGCAAGAGTTTTTTTTTTCTCTCTCGTCTTTACAGAAACCCTAGAACTTCAAATCTTCAAAGCATCCATGACACGTCAACAAATTCAGAAGAACTTGACAGTCCCACCCACAAACTACGTGGGCTTCTCTGACATTGATGAGGTAAGTGATTGCTTTAAACCGATAATGAACTATCTGCTCAACTCTGAGTATAGTAAAGCCATCTTTACCGATGAAGAAATGTCTGGGGAGGCACTGTCACAACTTTGGACAAGTGCCAAGTTCATGTACTCCACCACCAAGCCTGATGTGGTCACGGGTATCTCATTCAAAGTTTCGTCTGAGAAAGGGAAAATAACTCCTTCCAGACTTAACTCTGTTTTGGGGCTACTTACTCAAGATCTGGTGGATGTACCCAGTGATGCAGATCTGCTGGATTTCTTGAGGGAACTAGGCTATAACGCTGCTCCCAACACAGTGTTAAAGTTCAAGGATCTCAAGAGGGTGAACATGAAGAGGGAGATTTCTTATCTCTTCGACACCATCACCAAGGTGTTCTCAGGTAATTGTTCTAACTTTGAGGTCATTACCTCTTTAACTTTAAAAATAGCATACGCAATAATTAGAAATGTAAATATAAATATAGGTAAAATAATTTTTGATGATCTTGCAAATAAATTAGGTAATTTTAATAATAGGAAATCTGAAATATATTATGCTAGATTTTTGTACATGATTATTAAAGATCAGATTACTAATTTTTCTTTTGAGAATGATATACCTGTACAGACATACAAGCAAACAAAAAAACTATTTGTAGAAATAATAAAGAAATCTTTTTCAGCCGAACCGTTTGCACTTCCATCGCATATGGTACAGGTAGTAAATTCTACACCTTCTACTTCTCAAACTGTACATTCTTCACCTTCATCTACTATGGCAGAGAAATCAACCACCTCTCTGCCTAGAACAACCAATTTCTTCACAACCACTCTCAAAAACCCAACCTACAGTCTCCCAAAAGACTATTGGGATTAAAAGAAAACCCAGTGAAGTTACCACAACAACTGAGGGGGAGCAAGGAGAGAGAGTGATTGGCTATAGGCGTAAAAAGAAGAAGGGAGCCATGAGTGTTACCCAACAGCCTGACCAGGCAGTATCCTCTCAAAAGGATGCTGCTTTTGATAAGTAATTAAACATATTCCTAACTAGTTCCTCTCAAAAGGAATTAGTTATTGAAAATAGTCCCTAACCATGGACACAGTTGAGTGAGGCACATATACTGACCATAGACACTGATGAACCTACCATTAGGGTCTCTGAGAGCCACTTGCAGATATCTGACACAGTGAGTGCACACCACTCAAGATGTTGTAGCTCAGAAGCTTCTCAATAAGATCGACTTGAGTCATAAGCATTCTTCTACAACATCTTTTGATGAATCACCTCCTTGTTCAGTGATTCAGCCAACACTCCCCTCTACTCCACTTTCTTCTTTCTCTGTTCCTCAAATTTCTTCAGATATAATGACACAAACATTAAGTGTCATACAATCAGATTCTCCACATTCTCAATTCGTGGAGGAGCCAACACTCTCTGACACAGTGTTTGATAGTCACTACTCTCACATGGTTGACTCATTTTTACTTGATACAAACACTGGTGATCAAGCAGGGGACATAAACTTCACTGTACATACTACAGCTATAACTCTTTATGTACCCCCAATTGTATATACTTCCTCTATAGAAACATATACTTCTCCAATTATACATACTCACTTTACTTCTTCTCCTTCTCCTATCACAACTGTCGAACCAGAATATGTAAATACATCTCTTGAACTGGTTACAGTTGATGATTTCCAAGCCTATAAGAGCCCCTCTAGGACAATTTTGAGTGAGACTGAGAAAATACTTAGTGCAGAGAGGCAAAGTCAACCCATTGAGAGGACTTTGGTAAAAGGAGAGCAAGAGAGTACTGCCTTAGTAGGCAAAGAAAAAGGAGAGAATACGAGTGATGCCTTAGACGGCAAAGAAAAAGGAGAGGATGAGAGAGATAAGGATGAGATCCTTGTAAATAAAGAACAGAGAGAAAACACAGATACTGTAAATATTACTTCTACCTCTAAAAGTGATGAAGATGATGCTCCACAAGATGATTTTTCCCAGTTCATCAAAGTTGATTTATACTTTCGACAGAACCATATGTCTGATACTGTACAGTTATTGAAGCAAGAGTTAGCTAGGACTACTGATCCAATCTTGATCAAAGTGTTAAAGTCACAGATCATAATTGGTCAGTCAATAGATATAGAAAATCAAAAATTGTATACACATTTTTCTACAAAGTTACAAAATGTACAGCAAGTTGTCGACTCTTTGGTCACCAGCCAGACTCTACTCCGGATGAAGAAACAAGTTGACAATGTAGACCACAAGCTTGCTGATCTTTTTACTCAAATGAACAGCATGGAAACTCTGCAAAAATCCATGGCTGACACCATGACACAAGTTCTTCAAGTCACATCCAGTCTCTCAACTCCCACTGATGATGCTGTCAAAAAGGGGGAGAAATCAACCAAGCAGTCGTCAGGGGATGTTGCTGAGAATACAAATCAATAATCAGGGGATGTTGCTGAGAATACAAATCAACAATCAGGGGATGTTGCTGAGAATACAAATCAACAATCAGGGGATGTGACTGCTCCTGTTCCTGCTCCAAAATCCAAGGATAAAGGCATGGGTATCCTGATTGAGGAACCAAAGAAGCAATCCAACACTCAATCAGGGCCTAAGCTACTTGGAGATGCCATGAAGACAGCCCATTTTCCAACACCCGTTGAAGTTGTAATTGATGGGAAAATGGAGCTGGTCTACCCTCAAGATAAAAAGTTAGTAGAAGCTGATGCAATCCTTGCACAGCAACTTCAAGAAGAAGAAGAGAGGGAAATGGCAAAGGAACAGGAGGAAGAAGCAAAGAAGAAAAAGAGTGTCAAGCCCAGAACCTCCAAGAAACCTCAGACAAGAAGATTACAGAACCCTAAAAGTGCATCAGGGGATAAAAATCAAGATAAAACTGAAGACCCTGATGTCACTACAAAGAAGTCATCTGAAGCCAAGGACAAAGCACCTTCTCCTGTTACCAAAGAATATGGTCCACCCACTCTATCTGAATTTCTCAAAGAAGAAAGGCATAAAAATCTGACATTTATGTTCTCCATAAAAAGCATAGATGTCAGGTTCAACAATAGAAGGGATCAGCTAATAATAGTTCAACTAAAGAGTGGGTTAGAATTCAATGTAGCAATGGACTGGTTCAGGAGAATGGATGCTGAGCAATTAGGACTGGTCCTAAATCTGATTCCAAGGTCCTCGCAGGATAACAAAGACTTAAGGGGGATAATCGACAGTCTGAGGAGAGCCATCAACAATGAAAGGAGCCTGCCCACAGCATTGGAAAGTCCACTGAAATTATTCTATAGATCCACTGATGGGCAGGAGAAAAGTATAAGGATCAAAGAAGTTGGTGGCCTAAACCTGGAGGAAGCGATGCATGTTCTAAGCCAAATAGCCAATCACAAAAATGAACATGTCATCCAGTTCAGAGTCCTGCTGATTCAGAGAGTACTAAAAGAGATCGAAGAAACCAGAGCTGATGATGGGAACACTGCAGTAAGGGATGTGCCACCAGTAAAGGGATTCAAAGTCTATCCTAAAATGATCACAAGCCCCATGGGAGTTCAATTCAAAAACAAAAAGGGGGAGATCATTACCTTTTACTGGTCACAACTTGCTGCAGCCAACATTCAAGATATCAAGACAGTCCTTGAAGCTTTGGAAACAAGCAGCAATGTCAACATAGTCAATTTCAGAAAGCTTCTTCTGACGTAACTAGAGCTGCTGGAGACAGGAGGAGAAGACAACAGACTCAGAATTCCTGATCAAAACCCAGATCAAAGAAGACAAGGCCTTGGAAGTGACTCCTAACCGATTGAATCAAGTCATTCATTGCCCTTTGTCTCACCTAAAAGGAAAAGGGATTCTGATGTCTAAATACAACATTCTTTTTGTAATAGATGTAGGTTATACTTGTACAGAAATTCTTTTGTTAATTCATTCAAAATTCTTTCATGTATTTAGTATTGGTTTTGACATCATCATTAGTGCATCTAGGAATTTATGGTTATCAAATTGATAAATAAATAGGGGAGATTGTTAGAGATAAATGATGATGATGATTATGTAATAAATTGTGCAACTGTAAATACTTGAGGTATTTTATAAACCTTAAGATCAGCACAAGTTTTGCACCCACTGATGATAAACTTATTCATCAGTGGATGGTCAATAACTTCACAAGGCAAGTCAAAAAAAAGAAACATT
>CM025788.1:31226951-31242191 GCA_014636745.2 Centella asiatica
TGTGAGAAGCTGTGAATTTTATTTACAGAATTTGTAGCTGTAAATCACATTTGTGATTATACAGATTTCCAGAAAAACCCCAAGTTTTAATATAACTATTTTAACTTGAATCTGTGTGTTTATTTCTCATAGTTTTTCTGTTTGTTTCAACTGTTTCCAGTAATCACTTTTAAGTTTAAAAGAGCGAAAAGATTCAGGTGTTTGTATTCATCCCCCCCCCCCCCTCCTCCCCCCCCCCTTTCTCCTTTCTTTCCTCAACCCATAACTTATTTAAAAACAAGATCCAGCGAGCCCTCGATGGATCTACTAATCATACTGTATAAAGTTGGCTTAACTGTAATAGCATGATCCCTCAGTGTGTGAACATACGTAGTCACTATAATTTCTCTAGGTCAGGTGACAGAATAAAACAACACATTTTCTTTCCTCTAGCCAACCATGTGACATAACCCATTTAAGGGACATATCATTCTCATCCATTTGCACAGATATAACATTTAAAGAATAAACTGATGAATCAAAGCTCAGTTATATCTATGCACATTCATTCATATCATGCTACCGAAAATCAAAGCATAGCATCATCATTTATAAAAGCAATTGAAACACGCGAGTCATACCCTTGTATGCATATCGAATCAACTGATCATGCGTTTAATTGAAATAAGCATAAGATTGAATATATACTTGCATTTGTCCTTAGTTGAGCTAAACTAATTCACTTACGGGGTGAAAACCTCTGTAAAACATGTACATTTACATAATATGAAAAATTATGCCTTAAGTACAGATGCGAGAATGCATATACGTGATGTCCATATTTTTCTTATATCTTTGATATTCCAATTTGTCATTTGTTATATTGGGACTGCATTTTTAAACCCAACCAAGTCTGAGAGATTTTTCATACCATTGTTAAGACATTTGTATAACTGGACAATATTTTAACACTTAAGGATGATAGGTAACTCAGATTTATTACGTCTGGTATGTACAACAGCTGTTGTTGCAGTGTACATGCATCAGTGGATAATTCTTTGTTCATCAATGAATAAATTTTGTTCGTCAGGGATAGGTTTCGGTCGTCAGTGGATAATATTCTTGTTTATCAGTGGATAAATTTGTCATCAGGGGATAAATTTTATTTATCAGGGGATATATTTTATTCATCACCTAACTCAAGAATCCAACGCCAAAGTCGGTGTTAGGTTTTTTAGCATTTAATGATGATTATACTTAGAATACTTGGGAATTCAAATGTATAGTTAGTGGTAGTATATAACAATTAAGTTTTGTAACTGGTAGTTTACTCTCTGATTGTTGTAATATATTATTGTAAGAGAGTAAGTTAAATTGTATTGTAAAAGACTGCCATAACTGCATTAGAGAGTTCAACAAAGTCAGAGATTATGTTTAGTTTATCAGGGACTAACTGCCAAAGATTGAAGATTTATTGAAGTTAGTCAAGCCTGTTGAAAACTAAGGCCAAGCTTATCAGAGACTAAAGTTAAGTCTATCGGAGACTAAGTTAGGCATGTCAGAGACTAAACATCATTCTATCAGAGACTGTTGTTGAAGTCATAGGAGACTAAAGTGAAGATTATTCCCTGATGCAGTGAAGAGTTCTATGTCGAATTGAAGTATGATTAGCACATGGGTTCTATCTCTAATTTATATGGAATGATTGTTACACGTTACCACCAACAGAGTTGAGAGAGAAAAACAAGATTTAGTTTTACTTAGAGATAACTTTGTAAATCTTCATACATTAGAGAGAAGCTTTGTAATAGTTCTTGAGAGAAATATTTCAGAGAGAAATATTAGTTTGTGTGTGAAACAAGAAGCTGTATTCACTTAGAAATTTGTAGTTGTTTAATCACTTTGTGATTATACAAATTTCTAGAAAAACCTTAGTTGTAATATAACTATTTTAACTTGAATCTTTGGGTATACATTTTAATTTACTGTATTTCTTTTCTGAGTTCATCCTCATTAGTGGCTAAACTTGCAGCTATTCTAGTTTTTGTTCTCCATGCATTTCTAGTTTGAAGGTTGTTATTGGACCACTAGATTTCAAGGAATATCTTCCCAATTATACCCCTTGCTTCTTTGCCAAATATCAGTGCATATATCTTAATCCCTAATGACGTGTGGATTATATCTTAACTATCCCCTGATGTTGACTTGATCAGTGCTTCTGGATCCCCTGATGTCAAGCCCTGACATAGATTTGATCAGTACTTCACTATCCACTGATGTTAGTCCTTGATGTAGAATTAGATCAGTGCTTCTTGATCCCCTGATGTTAAAACCCAATGCTATCCACTGATGTTAATCCCTGATGTAGAATTAGATCAGTGCTTCTTGATCCCCTGATGTTAAGACCCAATGTTATCCACTGATGTTATCCATTGATGTAGTGTTTGGGCTATCCCCTGATGGTATCCCCTGACAGTCAAACTATCCATTGATGGTATCCCCTGATGGTCAAGCTGTTCCCTGATACCTTTTCGTATATTAACATCTTTGATCATTGATACTTTGTTGGCCCTTTTCAAGGATGTCTAATGTGCGAAAAACTTGAACTTTAAGAACAATTAGACATACCCTAACACTAACAAGTCCTTTGGAATATTCATTGACGACTTGTCTTGTGCAGTTAACGCTATCCCCTAGCGGACTAAGTTGTCCATCAGTGAATGTTTATTTGTGCAAATATACTAAGATTTATAACATACCTTGAGTATTTATAAGTGCACTATTATTAAATAATACTTGTATCATCATTAACAACATTATACCTAACAAATATGATTCAACATAAACAAAGAAGTTGTGTTGAAGACAAACCTGGTTAAGAAATATACCAAAAGTGTTTTTATTGTATTAATGTAACTATTCTGATTGAAAATAGAAATATATTATCGAATAGGATTAGAATCTGAATTAGAACTCATAATCAGAAGTTGTAATTGAATTTACAGAGATACAAGGAGTTGTACGATTTCATTGATTTGTATATATATATAATACATAATTTAAAGCTAATAATCGACTTGTGATTGTTAGAATTTGTATTCAATTGTTAATCAATAAAAAATAATTGTTTTATAGATTTGTCTTATTCTTTATATTTTGCAAGCTAAATTAATTTAAAGAATAAGAACTCGAGAAATTTTCAAGAACTTGTATTCAACCCCCCCTTCTACAAATTCTAGGTTGTCTAACTGGGACAACAAGTGGTATCAAAGCTTGATTAACTAAATTCAAGTTAATAGATCCAAAGGTGGCCAATGAGGAAGGAAGCAGCTCCAACATGATGAGTTATGCTGGGAACCGTGATGGTGGTACAAGAATTCCTGTATTGAAAAGGAAAGTGTTATTCCCGGATGAGTAATTGTAGAGAGGTGGGGGGGGGGGGGGGGGGGGGTGGATAAAATTTCAGCTTTTTCTCCCTATGTAAAGATCAAGATATAATTTGTAAATTAATTGTGAAATTAATAAACAAGACAAATTATATCAATCAATAAATAATGTATTTTATTTTTCTTATGCGTCAGATTATAGAGAGTATGAATTCTTTTTTTTTTCTTTTTTTTTTTCTGTATACTTTTGTAATCTGTGTTATGTATATATTGTGACTTGTATATTTTCCACATAGCTTCCTTTTATGATCTTTTCTGCTTTTTAACAACTACTTTGATCAATTAGATTAACTTCTCTTTATTAGCAGTTGTAACAACTCTATTACCTAACATCTCTGGTAAGTCACATCACTGTTACAAAATATCTTAGCTTTCACAGATTAGATTCTCAACCTTATTAATCCAAATAACTTTGTTATAGATCTTTTGTGAAGCCCCAAATTTTTGTAACCATTATTATAATATTTAAAGCATTCATTAAATAAACCTTAGTCAAAAGCTTATTTATAGTTATTGTTAGGTTTTAGAACATTTGATGATGATTGTCTTTAGATTACTTAGAGTACAAATGTATAGAAAGTGTTAATTATTAACACTAAAGTTTTGTAGCCAGTAGTTATCTCTTTGTTTGTAATTCATTCATTCTTTGTAAAGAGATACAATTATTCTTTATTTGTAAGTAACTGTTGGAATGGAGTATCAAAGCTTCATCAAGTCAAAATGTGTATTTGATCCGTTGGAGTTTACAAAAAGGCTTGTTGGAGACTAGGAAAACTTGTCAGAGACTAAGGATTTTATCTATCAGAGACTAGTTTTGCCTATCGGAGACTAAGGCTTACGTCATCAGAGACTAAGTCTAAAAGAGTCAGAGACTAAAGCTTACGTCATTGGAGACTAAGGTTAAAAGCATCAGAGACTAAGCCGACGTCATCAGAGACTGAGCCTTAAAGCATCGGAGACTAAATAACTCTATCGGAGACTACACAATCTGACGTCATCAGGGACTAAAAGATCAGAGACTAGTGATGATGTCACCAGAGACTAAAGATGAAGCGTCAGGGACTAATCGTGATTTATTTCCTGATAAGATACAGAGTTCGAATTGAATAAGGATTGTCTTCCACGTAAATCAAGATATTATTGAAGACGTAGCTGGTAAGGAAACAAGCCAGAAATTTGTTCCTAATTAAAAAGGAAAGATTGTGTTTGATTCGAATAAGGAAGCTGAATCAATATTGATTTAGAATAGGAAAACTGTGAATTCAGTTTTTTTTTAGAGAAGCTGTAATTAGGTTTACAAAAAAATTGTAATTTGAAGCTGTATAGGTTTTTCATAGTTTGTATCTTTTCCTATATAGAATAGAAAAGAAGTTGATGATCACATTGTTGTGATTGTTAGAATTTGTTTTCAATTGTTAAAATCAATACAAACAATTGTTTATAAATTGATACGTGTTCTTGTTCTTTATTTCCGTAAGTAATTATTAATTTCTTGAAGAACAAGTAATCGAAAAGAATTCAAAGAACTTGTATTCAACCCCCCCTTCTACAAGTTTTCAGCTATCTTACTGGGAAAACAATTATAATTAAATACTCCTTTATAAATACTGAAGAAAACAAATTTCAGTAATAGTTTATGCAATAGTATGGATTATTACTGCAGTTTCAGTGAAAATGAGTTAATTAATAATTCTTTTTGATGAGTAAGCATTATGGATGTTGTAATTTCTTCTTGATGAGTAAGTATTACGTATACTCATAATTCTTCTCGATGAGTAAGCATTACAGTCATTAGTAGTACGGAGTACTACCTTTTGACACCTATGAGAAATTCACACTTACGTGTGGACGTAATGATCAAGTAATTGCTTATCTTATCTTAGTAGTTCAAATTAATTTCACGTCCAATACTAATCTAAAATGAGAGATATCCCACAATAGATATTCTTATTTCTTCTGGCTCACCTATATAAAGAGGACCCTTGTCTTACTACTTCATCTCTCTAAATACTCTCAAACTCAAATAATATCCTGCAACATCTACTGCAGAATTTAAAAGCTTGTAAGGTAATCTTGAAAACTTTAATTAAGTTATTTATTTTAACTATTTGGTCATTTAACTTAAAGAAGAAGTTGCATGAAATCTGGGATAACCTAAACGTAATCATTTCCCAATAATTTTCTCATAGAAATCAACCACATAGATAATCTCTATTCGAGAAAGAATTCTATACATATAACTTTGCCATCCTTTATACCTTGAAAGATTGTATTTTTGTCCTTCTGATGTTCACAAAAGCTAAAACTAATATATTTTCATTATGAGAGAACTTAACTGCAAGTCATCGGAGGATAAATAACCACCAAAGAGTTGTTTTTAGCTATCGGAGGATAATTTATCCATCGATGAATAAATTTTGTTAGTCTCCGATGAACAAATTTTGATTAGTCTCCGATAGGTAATATTGTAGTCTCCGAGAAACAAAAATGCTAGTCTCCAACAAGTTTGACGTTGACTTGTTGAGATTCGCGCTGACTTGTTGAGTTTGGCGACAACCAAGTGAGTTTGGCGGTGGTCAAAAAGATTACCGACGAGTTTGGCGATGAACAAAACCCACCCACTGATGAGTAAATCATCCCCCTGATTGGCAATTTATCCCCTGACGGGTAGTTATCCACCGATGAGTAAATTACCCCCCGATGGCTATCCCTTGATGGCCTAAAGTTATTCCCTGATGGTTGTAAGCTATCCCTTGATGGCCATAAGTTAACCCTTGACGACCAAAACCTTATCCTTTTACAAGTATAAAACATCCCCTGATGCACAGCAACTAGAATAACAATTTCAAGTTTATGCAACACCATCAGATGTAATCAGGAAGTAATAGATATGAATTAAACATAGTCTAAACATTTCATAAAGAATCTTGTTACTCAAATTCTAACTATTAATCATCTATGGATTATAAAACAGATCTCGTAGGAACACTTAAACCCATCATTTGTTGTCACCCTGATCAAGGCAAGTAATGTGTTTATTATTCTTCCAACTTGTATATCAGACGTTCTATTATACATGATTTTTGTCAACATATAGCAGAACTGTTGATACAAGCATACATGTAGTGTGAAGCTTATTGCAATTAAATGCTAGATCCATTTACTCGATCAACGTTAAGACATGTCATGCAAACACTTAATTTTTTTTTCTTACGTATACATAATTGATTCGTGTACGTACTGATAGAGAATAAAAGTTATATGTTCAAATTGAGCTTAAGCTTATTGTTAAATGTTTGACTACTTGTATCTAGTCACAAGCATCTTATCTATTCCATGTCAACACATGACATATTGACCTATTCAATTCAGTTTAACTTATCTAATGCTTTCTACAAGGTTAGCTGTGTGAATACCTTGTGTTAGAGTTAAATAAGCTCAAGTGTTTGTAGAGGGGTAGGGGGTTGGGGGGGGGGGGGGGTGGTTGAATTCAAACACTACAAACTTTTTAATCTTTTTTGAATTAACCCACTAAGACTAGAATAACTGTGAGTTTAGAAGAACTATGTTTCAAAAGGAAATGAACACATAATAATTCAAGTTAAAATAGTTGTATTAAAACTTGAGGTTTTTCTGAAAATCTGGTTAATCACAAATATGATTAATCAGCTACAATCTATAATGACTTACAACTTCTTTTCTCACACTCACTAGCTACTTATTTTCTTTGAATATTTCTCTCAAGATATATTACAAAGCTTCTCTCTAGTGTTTCTGTGTGCTTCACTTTTTTTGGTGTAATGAAAACTTTCTGTATATATGTAAAAGATCAGTTGTTGAACCCACGTGCTTAGACGTGCTGCTTTTTCAACGTAGCCGTAGTATATCCTATCATTCGTCCTTTCACAGTTATGTGTCAGACTGCTTTTGGCTTTTGTTAATTCTTTTTCATTCCCCTGATGTTCGAGCATTTAATGATCTAGAGTTTTCATTGGACCACCAAACTTCAAGAAATATCTTTCCAGTTATATCTCTTGTTTCTTGAACAAACTTCAATGATTCGTGTGTAAGACCTGATGACGAGTGTATGCAGTCATAACTATCCCCTGATAACAAGCCCTGATGTCGACTTGATCAGTGCTACCGGATCCCCTGATGACAAGTCCTGATGAAGACTTGATCAGTACTTCATGCTTCACTTGAGTTAATCTATCCATGTAGAGTTAGTCAAGTGCTTCTTGATCCCTTGACATTAAGACCTATGTGCATCCACTGATGGCTTTCACTGATGTAGTGTTTAGTGTTTCACCTAATGGTTTCCCCTGATGGATTGATCCTTCATTGTCATCCGCTAACGGGTTCCCCTGATGAGTTCCCCTGATACAGTATTTCAGGCTTCCCCTGATACAGTATTTCAGGCTTCCCCTGATACAGTATTTCAGGCTTCCCCTGATGAACTCCTTTTCAAATATTGACAGATTTAATCATTGATGCTTTGTTAACTTTGTTTGGATCGTCTGATGTGCGGAATACTCGAATGTTCTTAAGTAACATCAGACATCCCTTCTACACTATCAAGTCCTTTAGAAGCTTTCATTGACGACTTGTTTAGTGTAGAGCAGTTCACCCCCTGATGACAAGTTGATCATCAGTGGATGCAAAAACTCGTGCAAATATACTTAGGCTTATAGAACACCTTGATTATTTACAGATGCACAAACAAACTCTAATCATCATCATCATCATTTATATCCAACACCTTGTGACCCTCACTGAGGTGTCAAGATCTATCCACTATATTAGCAGAGAGAGGAATCAACCTGGATTTGAGAATGGGATACACTATTTTGTGGGGCCCTAGAGATTGTAGATGTAATTAAATCTACTAAGTGTCTTACGTATGTACACAACAGACCACATTAAGATAGCCCTGGCGTGCTATTGTCAAGTGGTAAGAGATACTCTCCGTAAGCCCTAATGCTAAACGAAGTTAAGGCTATCGAGTAAGTCAAGTACTGAAAGACGTCAAGAGCTTATGTGGATTCTTTTTCTTCATTCAAAAGCTTTGTATTGCAAATTTTTCCATTATCTGAGAATATGGATTCTCCTTTTATGCAATGGGAATCCAACAGTTTGAATTCCTAATATTATTTGTACACACATTGTCTTGGTAACTATATTTCAAAACTAGCTGCAAATCCTTATTTCTTTCAACTGTTCTATAACATATTACTTGCTGGGCTTTTATAGCTCATACTTGCTTGATTCTCTTTTAGTTAACCATAAGAAAGAAGAAAATCCAAAGGGTAAAGAAAGGACTAGCTATAAGGGGCTCGTGAATATGACTTTCGGTTTTTGGGTAGAAAGATGTTTTTCTGTTGGTAGAAATCAGGGCTGTCATAGCTTGGTATCAAAGCATAAACACTGAAAAGATTATTTATGAGCCAAATTAGAAAAGATGGTACGTATTAGAGTTTTAGACAAGCCAGTCCTGAAAGTTTGGGAATAGAAGCGTTAAAATCTAAGTAATGAGGATATCATAAGAATACATAATGTTAGAAATTTGATTAGCAAGTATTTTGCACCATGTGCATAAGTTATTATATACAGTGGAAGATAAAAAATTTTAGTACTTAAATACTGCCTAGTAAAGTACTATTTTATTGGTTGTGACCTTACATTAAGAGTTGTTAATTCATTTTCTTTGTCTTAAAAAGACTGATCAACAAATTCTTATGGTTTTGTAGATGTCTAACATACACCAGCCCAATAATACCATAAATTCTTTATCAACTGTCGAGCCAAATAAGTGGACCCTAGAGGATATTCTGTCACACCAACCTACGTCTGTCAAAACTGAAGTCCCTGAGCCTATTGCTAATAAACCTATGTCAGAGAACGAAGATGATCCCACTGAGGATGCTAGTAATAATGATATACATGGGAAAATGATAGAAGATCAAGAGAGTTCAGGGGAGGTGATGTGACGGCCCTAATTTCCCAACCGTAGGCCAGAGTCTTCGGTTCATTAACAACTGTTATGACTCAGGCTTCCAGCGGGATAGCGGGTTGTCAAAAGGGACAAAAGAACTAACAACAAGAAATCTTTCTTTCATAATATAGATTAGAATGGAGTCTACTCAGTAATTATTACAATTATTTTCTTGAAGATTCTAGCAACGGAAAACATCTTTCTACCCAAAAACCAAAACTGAAAGTCATATTCACGAGCCCGTAATAGCTAGTCTTACTGATACTGAAACATCCTCTCCTTACCCTTGGAATTTTCTTCTTTCTTGTGTTTAGCTGAAAGAGAATCAAGCAAGTATGAGCGATAAAAGCCCAACAAGTAATATGTCATAGAACAGTTGAAAGAAATGAGGATTTGCAGCTAGTTTTGAAATACAATTTCCAAGACAATGTTAAAATATTAAGAATTCAAACTGTTGGATTTCTGTTGCATATGGGGAGAATCCATATTCTTAGATAGAAGAAAGATTGGCAATACAATGCTTCTGAAATGAAGAAAATGAATCCACATAAGCTCTCTTGATGTCTTTTAGTACTTGACTTACTTGATCTCCTTAACTCCGTTCAACACTAGGGCTTACTGAGAGTATCTCTTACCACTTGACAATAGCAACTCAGGACTATCTCAATGTGGTCTGCTGTCTACATACGTAAGACACTTAGTAGATTTAATTACATCTACAATCTCTAGGCCCCCACTAAATAGAGTAACTCATTCTCACATCCGGGTTGATTCCCTTTTCTTGCTTATAAAGTGGATGAATCTTGACACCTCAGTGAGGATCACAAGGTATTCACACAGCTAACCTTCTACTCTTTAATGAGGGTCACAAGGTATTCACACAGCTAACCTTGTAATCTTTAATGAGGGTCGCAAGGTATTCACATAGCTAACCTTGTAGAAAACATTAGATAAGTTAAACCGAATTGAATAGTTCACTATGTCAGGTATTGACATGGAACAAAAAAGATGCTTGTAAACTAGATACAAGTAGTCAAGAATTTAACAATAAGTTTTAGCTCAAGTTGAAATAAGTAACAATTATTCTTGATCAGTACATATACGAAGCAATTATGTATACGTAAGGAAAATTTGAGTATTTGCATAACATGTCTTAACACTAATCGAATTAATGGATCAGACGTTTAATTGCAATAAGCATCATACTATATGTATGCTTGTATAAACAGCTCTGTTATATGCTGAAGAATAGTAAATACATCATTTACAGAATCACGTATAACAGAACAACAGAGTTATACGTTGGAAGAATAACAAATATATTACTTGCCTTGATTGGGGTGACAACGTATGATAGATTTAAGTGTTCCTGCGAGATCTCTTTTATGATCTATAAATGATTAAAAGTTAGAACTATAGTTATATTTAAGTAACAAGGTCCTTTAGGTAATGATTAGATTGTATATTTATTACTTCTTGAATACACCTGATGAAGTTGCATAAACTTGAAATGGTTATACTGGTTACTGTGCATCAGGTGATAGTTTATACTTGTCAGGGATGAGGTCTTAGTTGTCAGGGGATAACTTTAAGCCATTAGGGGATAAATTACCCATCAGGGGATAATTTACTCATTATTGGATATTTACCTATTAGGGGATAAATTACTCGTCAGGGTATAACTCTCAGCCATCAGGGAATGACTCTCAGCCATCAGGGAATGACTCTCAGCCATCAGGGAATGACTCTTGGCCATCCGGAGATGACCTATCGGCCATCAGGGGATGACCCATCGTGTGAGGACCCAAAATTTTAAATAGGAAATAAAGTGTAAATAAGATTAATTCTTATAAGGTATGAATTTTAAATGAATGAGTTTTATGTCAATGTGATGTCCAAAATTCAATGATTTCTGTTCCTTTGTAAAACCATCAAAGGAATTTAGTAATCTCAAATCTCAAATGATTAAGTGAATTATGTGTATAGAAACTTACATGTATTGAGGAGGGAATCACCAGAGGAGTACAGGTGTTGTTAGTATTAATTAGTAGGCTGTGTGTATAAGCTTCTTGTATGTCAATAGCTGATTAAAGGTAAAGTGCATGTAGGACAGCAACTGCTTAGTATTTTACCAGCTGTTAAGATGTTATGATGAGCAGCCGTTTTACCGCCCAAACTGACCAATCATTTTATCTCAAAGCATAATCTTAGCCTATTGCTCTAATCGATTCATGAACACTATAAATATCTCATTCTAAGATAAAATTCTAATCTCTTTTCTAAAACTTCTCCTCTTTAACCCACCATCTTCATAAATTTCAAGTTCTTTCTCTCGAGCAACTGTCTTTTTAGAGCAGACAAGCTTTCAATTTCTTCCTTAAAGACGAAGAGGTAAAAACTTTATGCTCTGCTCTATTTTCTTTCTTGCATAGCATTTAGTGGTACTAGTCGTGCATACTAGGTACCCAAGAAAAGAATAAGCTTTAAAAGCTATAGTAATGGTCTTTTGCATTTTTGTATAATACATACGGCAGCTAGGACGATGATGCACCCTAAGTTGGGTTTGATCATTAATAGGCATCATCCATGATCTTATGAAAGTTCTTCCATAGTAGTAGAGACAAGTCTTAACTTAGTCTCTGATTAGAAAACATATTAGTCTCCGATGGGTAAATGTTAGTCTCTGATGAGTAACAAAGTTAGTCTCCGATGACTAATAATGTTAGTCTCTGATGAGTATTATTGTTTAGTCTTTGATGAGTTTGGCGCTGAACAAATTATCCACTGATGAGTTTGGCTACAACCAAAAGAGTTTGGCAATAACTTATAAAAGTATACCGACGAGTTTGGCGATGGACAAATTCATCCCCTGATGGTCGAGAGTTTTTCCCTGATGGTCGAGAGTTATTTCCTGATGGTCGAAGAGCCATCCCCTGACGGGTGAGACATCCCTTAACGGAAAATTTATCCCCTCATGACCAGTCACCCCCCCCCCCCCCTGACGTGTAAATTATCCACTGATGAGAAATTATTCCCAAATGACCATCACCTGACAAGCAGTCGTCCCCTGATGGTCAGAAATCATCCTCTGATGGTCAGAAATCATCCCCTGATGAGTATGTAACAATCTGGAAATTGCTCAGGCTTGTTTAAATTAAAAGTTTCAATTTCCAACACACCAAATGATTAAATTAAAACTCCAAAGAGATAAGAAATGCACGGACATCATAAACATCACATTGTACATACTCACATTTATATCCGAGTAAAGATTCTCATGCTAAGCAAACATATATATGTTTTACAGAAGTATTTCACCCAACAAGTGAATTAAGTTAGCTCAGCTAATGATAAAGACAAGTATATTCTCACTCTTATGATTATTTCAGTTAAACGCATGATCAATTAATTCGACATGCGTACAAGGTTAATACTTTTCTGTTTTAAAGTTCCTTGTGAATCAGAATGCTATGCTTTAATTTCCACTAGCATGATATGAATGAAAGTGCATGGATATAACTGAGCTTTGATTTATCAGTTATTTTTCAATATTATATCCATGCAAATGAATGAGAATGTAATGTCTTTTAAATGGGGCATGAGACTTTTATGTTCCTTAAAATGTGGAACATGCCACGTTATTGGCAAGATGAAAGGGAAGGTGCTGATGTGTTCTTCACCTGACCTAGAGGTAGCTACAGGTCTTTTGACCTAAAGGTAATTACAGGTCGTTTGACTTAAACACAGAACCAAGCTGTGCAGTCTGGCCAACTATTACGGTATGGTTAACATATCCAACGGGTTTAGCCCCTGATGGATAAGAGGATGTTTTTATTTAAGAAGGATCATATAATTGTGTTATCATCTGAGGTCCTTAGAAGGTTTAAAAGAACTCTGAGGTAGTGGTATTGCTTCACCCAAACCTCACAAACAAAATTACACGATTGATTAAAGTTCTTCAAAAGTGTTATATTCTTTTCCTCTATGATTATATACTTGCTGAGCGTAAAATCGCTCATACGTGTTTAGTTCATGATTTTCAGGACGGGGCATGAATTAGAGGTTGTACCACGACAGTAGAGGAGAGAAACAAATTGATTAGCTTATAAGGAGCACCTAAAGGAAGATAAAATACAACGTTTGTAATAGATTAGTTTCCGCTGAATAAAAATACCCTGAATTTTGTAAGAATGTACTATTATTATTTAGTATATTGTTGTTGTATGGATGTGTTGTTGACTGTTTCCTTCTTCTGACGGTGCCCGAGTCCCATGTGGATTTTGCATCGGCCATTGGGGGATGACCCATTGGCCTTCGGTCGGCTCTTCATCGCCAAACTTGTCGGTAATCCATTTGACTACAGCTAAACTCACTTGGTTGTCGCCAAACTAATCAGGGGATAAGTTGTTCAACGCCAAACTCATTGGTGGATAAGCTGTTCATCGGAGACTAATTTATTTTTTGTTGTTGGAGACTAATATTTTTGTCTCCCAGAGACTAACAACTTTGCCCATCAACGAATATCTTATCTTTCGATAGCTAAAACAACCCATCGGTGGATTTTTATCCTACGATAACTTGCAGACAAGTCTTTACGTATCTGTTCCATAATGGAAAAATATTCATTTATCCTTTCTAAACAGTTGTTTATCAAAGGATAAATTATCAAGAAGAGTCCTAGCTTAAGGTACATAGGAGCTTTTTTGACAACAAAATTTTCAGAAATAAAGAATGGTAGAGTTTAAATATATGTAAAGAGTTCTTTCTTGAATACTTCAAGAGAATAGAGATTGCCCGTGTGGTTTATCTCTATGAGAAATCATAGGAAAAGAAATATGTTTTGATTAACCAAGGTTTCATATAGATTCTTCTTCAGGTTAAATAACTAAATAGTTAAAATAAGCTTTTAAAATTACCTTGCAAGCTTTTACTTCTGCAGTATACGCTGTAGAAATATTTTTTTGAGTTTGAGAGTGTTTAAAGAGGAGGAGTAGTAAGATAAGGGTATCTTTATATAAGAGAGCCAGGAGAAATCAAAATATATGATGTGAGATATTTCTCACTTTAGATTAACATCGGACATGAAATTAACTAAACCATTAAGATAAGATAAACAATTACTTGAACATTACGTTCACACGTAATTGTGAATTTCTCATAGGTGTCAAAAGGTAGTACTTCATACTACTAATGACTCAACATCTGCAACACTTACTCATAGTAAGGAAAAATTATTATTTAACTCACTCTCACCGTAACAGTAATCCTTATTAATGCTTAAATTGTTACTGTTCAAGATAATATCTTGAACCGAAATTTGTTTCCTCCATTATTTATAGAGGAATATTTTATTATAACCACAAATAAACTTTTGACCAAAGTTTATTTAATAAAAACTTTAATATTATAATAATGGTTATAGAAAGTTTGGGGCTTCACAGGTGACCCTAACACAGGTCACACCTTTTGTCTTTCCACCCACTATTATACCAGATATTCCATCTAGCTCACGTTTGAAGATTAGACATAATGCTAAGAAGTCCATCCCCACAAACTTCCATACCTTCAGTTTCACCATGCTCGTTCCTGAGCCAACATATGTACCTCCACATGCACCAGTTCCATCTTCTATACCAGCCCCTGTGGTACTAGTTTTGACTACAGATGCTTTAGGTACGGAGTAGAGGCTCAGAAACCATCTTAGATATTATGAAGCTGATTTATGGGATAAGGAAGAGGCGAATTTTTGCCATGTTAGGGAGGCCTTTGATTGTAGATACAAGTTCATGACTTGCAACACCCAAACATCATCATTTGGTGTGC
>CM025788.1:31242291-31253871 GCA_014636745.2 Centella asiatica
CCCCTCTACAAACATTTGTACTTATATTGCACTAACAATTGGTATCAGAGCCTCTTAGCAGATTTCACTTGCTAATAACGATCATTATCTATGGCCAACAAAGCTGGAAACAGTAAAGTCCCCATGTTGGAAAGGGGCAAATACTTCTTCTGGAGACAAATAATGATAGTTCATCTTAGAGCTATTGATGATGAATATATGCAAATTCTAGAAGAAGGACCTCATGTTCCCAAGAAGCTCATTCCTATTGAAGTCGTTAATGGAGTCAGTATTCCTGAAAAGCTTGTCCCAAAGACAACTGACGAAATGAGGATAGAGGAAAGAGAAAAGGTGAAAAAGGATATCAAAGTAACTGGGATCCTGTATAATGGTTTAGACGATGATATGCTGAATAGTATCATGAATTTTACCACGTCTAAATCTATATGGGATACCATACAAATACTTTGTGATGGTACTGAGGAAGTGAGGGAGAACAAGTTGCAGCTGTTGACACAACAGTATGAGTGGTTCACAATGAAAAATGGTGAAACGCTTACTGAAATGTTTGACAGATTTAACAGGTTGGTAAATGACCTGAGATTATATGGGAAGGCATATGCTAACAAGGATGTGAACAGAAAGTTCATGAGAGCCCTTCCCATAGCATGGGATCCTAAGACAACAGCCATCAGGGAATCCAAGGACATGAATCTTCTAGACTTGGATAGGCTTTATGGCACCCTAAAGACATATGAACTTGAGGTTCAACAAAGATCTGAAATGTCAGGGGATGCCAGAAAGCTTAAATCTGTAGCCCTGATGGCTGCTACGAAGGACAAACAAGAAGCAAGGCCAAGTGTCTTGATGAAACAGCAACTAGAAGATGCTGACGTTGAAGGGGACAAAGAAGCTGACTTCAAGGAGGAAAAATATACTCCGGAAGAGTTAGAGGAGCTGGATGAAACCATGGCTTTTCTTGCAAAAAGGTTTTCCAAGCTGAAATTCCAAAAGCCTTCGGGATCTAAAAGATTTTCAGCAAGGAAACCCAGTAGCACGAAAAACTTTATTGACAAATCAAGAATAAAGTGCTACAAATGCAATGAGCTGGGCCATTTTGCAAATGAGTGCCGCAAGGCCACAAAAGATGGTGAATCCAGAAACAAAGAAGCTGTGGTGGACTACAAGAAGAAATACTTTGACCTTCTTAATGCAAACAAGAAGGGAAAAACATATATAGCAGAGGGAAAGGACTGGGCTGACTCTGATGAGGAAGAAAATGAAGAGTGTGTCAACCTAGCCCTGATGGCCTCATCCACTGACAGTAGTAGCTCACAGGTAAGCCTCGAAATTTCCTCTAACATGTCTATAACTGATTGTGTTAAAACTGTTAAGGAAATGGCTTGTGAGATAAAGGATCTCTATGACACCCTAAGGAGTGTTGTAGCTGAAACTGAGAGAGTGCAGAAAATTAATGAACAGTTATCTGCTAGGAACACTCTTTTAGAATCAGAAAACTCCAGACTTGAGAGTCTTGAAATAGAACTCTCAAGAACTAAAAAACTTCTTGACTGTGCTATCAAAAGAGAGGAATGGACCTCAAATCTTCTTAGTCAAGAAAGGGAAGTCATTAAGAGATGGAATGAGTCTAGCAGGAAACTGGAGGATCGTTTGAAAAGTCAGAAATCTGATCCAAAATCTGGTTTGGGCTATGAAGAGACTCAAATGCAGCAACCTCCCATTGAGGTTGAGATGGCAGCTAGCTTTGGAAAAAGGCCAACACAAACTATCAAGTTTGTTAAGGTAGCAGCAAAGCTAGAATCAGGGAATGTTTTCCCAGTCAGTGAAGCTTCCACTAGTGGTGGGAGAGGCAAGAAACTTACTCTTGCCAAAGCACTCAACCCTCCAGTTATAAAAGAACTAGACTGTGCATCAGTGGATACACAGTCGTTAGGGGGGAAAGAGTGCATCAGGCCGTAGTAGCCTGTCAAGGGAAAAAGGCCTGTCAGGGGAAAGCAAGAAGAATATAAATGGTAAGCTAGGTGTTAATAAAACTAGCAATTATTCTTCTATTCATGAAGCCCCTAGAAAAGTGTGCTGGAATTGTGGTAACTGTAATCATTTATCTTTTCAATGCAAAGTTAAACCACAAATTTTGACTAGCACAATTTTGTATGCTGATGATTTACCAACTGTTAAAGTCTGCTCCTCCAAGGAAAAAGGCAAAATAACTGTTGAGAAATCAAAAGCATATGTTGAAGCTCCTAAAAAGGAGAAAGTTTTAAATTTGCCAAAATCAAAAGTCACCAATAAGGATAAATCTGTATTACCTATTATTGTGACTAAACCTAGAGGACCCAAATCAAATTGGGTACCAAAAACAATTTAAATGTTTTCTTGTGTGCAGGGAAAGGTCAAAAGCAGTCAAATCTGGTTTCTAGATAGTGGCTGCTCAAGGCACATGACAGGAAACAAAACCCTGCTCACAGAATTCCAAGAAAAGGTTGGTCCAGTAATTTCATTTGGTGATAACAGCAAAGGACTAACTCTTGGTTATGGCAAAGCAACAAGTGGGAATGTCTCATTTGAAAATGTAGCACTGGTTGATGGGCTCAAGCACAATTTGCTAAGCATAAGTCAACTAAGTGACAAAGGATTCATCACTTCCTTCAAAGGAGATCAGTGCCTAATCTCAAATGAAAGTGATGGGAAGCTGGTTTTGTCAGGAATAAGAAAAGGAGATCTTTATGTTGCTGATTTTAATTCAGTAAATGGAGAATCATGTTTCTACAGCAAGGCAACTCCTGATGAAAGCAGACTATGGCACAAGAAGCTCTCTCACCTGAACTTCAAGACAATTAATGATCTAGTGAAGAGAGAGTTGGTAACTGGACTACCCCAAATGGAGTTTATCCAAGAAGGATTATGTTCAGCTTGTCAACACGGGAAGCAAAGGAAATCATCCTTTGTCAGCAAGGAAGCCACCATGATCAAAGATCCAATTCAATTGTTACATATGAATCTCTTTGGCCCTGTCAACATTATGTCAGTGTCAAAGAAAAGATTTGCAATACTTGGGTAAAGTTTCAGCATACTAAATTAGAAGTATCTCAACAAATTATTGACCATGTTAAGAAGGTGGAAACAGAATCTGGGTCAGTGGTTAGAATGTTGAGAACAGATAATGAAACTGAATTCAAGAATGCAGCTGTTGAGGGATTTTGTGTGGAGAAAGGCATAAATCATACATTTTCTGCTCCAAGGACTCCTCAACAGAATGGTGTAGTGGAAAGGAAAAATAGAACCCTGATAGAAGCTGCTAGGTCAATGCTAGCAGAGGCAAAGATTCCCACCTATTTTTGGGCTGAAGCAATTTCCATTGCTTGCTTTACTCAGAATAGATCACTAATTAACAAGGCTCACAATAAGACACCATATGAGCTAATGACAGGGAGAAAGCCAAGCATCAAGTTCCTCCATGTCTTTGGATGCAGATGTTTTGTTCTGAGGAATTTTGGTGAGAACTTAGGAAAATTAGATCCAAAAGCTGATGAAGCAATTTTCCTAGGTTATTCTCTGTTATCCAAGGCCTTCAGGGTTTACAACAAAAGACTTCAAGTGGTGATGGAGTCTATAAATGTAGCTTTTGATGATCAAGAAATTTCTGGGCTTGAAGACCCTGGTTTTCATGAAGAACTCAAGTTTGAAAATGAAGATGATATTGATTATCAAGAGAATGAAGCCGATGAGTGCAAACAAATGGAGAATTTATCCATTCCTGATGTCAATCCAAACAATGTAGAATCCCCTTCAGCAGATAAAGTTAATTTCCTGGACAACAGTTCAGGGGATACTCCATCAGGGGATTATTCATCAGGACATGCACCATTAGGGAGTAACTTGAACCTTGAATTATCCACTAATTCAGGGGGAGAGTTTTCAGAAGCTGGGAGCACAGGCTTAGGGGGAGGAGATGATAGTCAAGCAAGCTCATCAAGACACATCTCTAATCCCAAATGGGCTAGAAGTCACACATCAGATCTAATTATTGGTGACCCAAACAAAAGAGTGCAGACCAGGAAAGCAACATCTAATGAATGCCTATATGCTTGTTTTCTTTCACAAATTGAGCCAAAGAAGTTTGAAGAAGCTATTCAAGATGCAGACTGGATCTTGGCTATGCAGGAAGAGCTAAATCAATTTGAAAGAAATCAAGTATGAAAGCTTGTACCTAAACCCAAAGAAAGGATCATAATAGGTACTAAGTGGGTATTCAGAAATAAGATGGATGAAGCTAGCATTGTTGTAAGAAACAAAGCAAGACTGGTTGCAAAAGGATATCTTCAAGAAGAAGGGATTGACTTTGATGAGACCTTTGCACCAGTAGACAGACTTGAGGCTATAAAAATTTTCTTAGCCTATGCAGCACATTCAAATTTCAAAGTATATCAAATGGATGTGAAAAGTGCTTTTCTGAATGGGAAATTTGATCAGGAGGTGTATGTCCAACAACCTCCAGGATTTGAATGCTCAAAATTTCCAAATCATGTCTACAAACTTGAAAAGGCACTTTATGGACTGAAGCAAGCACCTAGAGCTTGGTATGATACACTGTCAAAGTTTCTGGTGGAAAACAAATTTTCAAGAGGTATCATTGACAAAACATTGTTCTTCAGACAACACCAAGGTCATCTGATTTTGGTTCAAATTTATGTTGATGATATTATTTTTGGATCCACTGACACAAGACTGTGTGAAAAGTTCTCCAAATTCATGCAAAGCAAATATGAAATGAGCTTGATGGGTGAGTTATCTTACTTCTTGGGACTACAAGTTAAACAAGTCTCTGATGGAATCTACATTCATCAGACAAAATATGCCAAAGAACTTCTCAAGAAATTTGATATGGAGGACTCAAAAGTAGCAAAGACACCTATGGCCACTACAACCAAGATTGACCCTGATAAGAATGGAAAGAAAGTTGATTTGAAAACTTACAGGGGAATGATTGGATCATTGCTATAGCTGACAGCAAGCAGGCCAGACATAATGTTTGCAACATGTCTTTGTGCAAGATATCAAGCTGACCCAAAGGAATCTCATCTCATCTCAAGGGCACTACAAAGTTGGGACTTTGGTATCCAAAAGAGTCTGGATTTGAATTGCTAGGATATTCTGATGCTGACTTTGGAGGATGCAGAATTGACAAAAAGAGTATAACAGGAAGCTATCAATTTCTAGGAGGAAGGCTTGTATCTTGGTTCACCAAAAAGCAGCACTCAATCTCTACATCTACTGCTGAAGCTGGATATATTGCAGCTGGAAGTTGTTGTGCACAAATTTTATGGATGAAAAATCAGCTAATGGATTATGGTCTGAACCATTCCAAGATTCCAATAAGGTGTGATAACACTAGTGCCATTGTCATTGCTGAAAATCCAGTGCAACATTCCAGAACTAAGCATATAGAAATCAGATATCACTTTATCAGGGAACATGTTATGAATGGGAATATTAAACTACAGTTTGTACCTTCAAATCAGCAGCTGGCAGACATATTCACCAAAGCTCTTGATGAAGCCACTTTTTCAAATGTTGTGGGAGAGCTGGGAATGGTGAATTATGTGTCAGGGTCAGAGTCAAACTCATAAGATTTGGTATTTCTAACTCATTTCATAAGTTCTTGATAAAATCGATTGATATGTAGTTATATATGTTCAAATTGTAAATATGTATATACTTGTATACTCTGCATTTTGGTGCTTTATTGTTGTTTTAACTGATGCATCAGGGTCAGGGCTTCCTTAAGGACGCATCAGGGTCAAGGTGTTGATCTTGTTCGTCAGGGTCAGGATATCCGACCTGTGCGTCAGGGTCAGGGTGTCCGACCTGTGCGTCAGGGTCAGGGTGTCCGACCTGTGCATCAGGGTCAGGGTATGTACATACAATAAATCATCAGGGTAAGTTTAAATTTTTTTTACTGTATCGGGTTTCAAGGTCAGTTAAGTGATGACAACTCATCATTAAGTTCTTCTCTCACTGATGATGTGTCATCACAGAAACTGAACTGACTCCCTGATAGCGTGTTTTCAGGAGAAGTTTTCAAACGTCAATAGGCGGGTATTAATACTTTATCTCTCCTACTTTTTGAAACTCCCCAAAACGTTTAATCTCTACCTGATATTTGCTCGAGTTTTTCTTTTCCTCTTTCTCTCTCGTCTTTACAGAAACCCTAGATCTTCAAAGCATCCATGGCACGTCAACAAATTCAGAGGAACTTGACAGTCCCACCCACAAACTACGTGGGCTTCTCTGACATTGATGACGTAAATGATTGCTTTAAACCGATAATGAACTATCTACTCAACTCTGAGTATAGTAAAGCCATCTTTACCGATGAAGAAATGTCGGGGGAGGCACTGTCACAACTATGGTCAAGTGCCAAGTTCATGTACTCCACCACCAAGCCTGATGTGGTCAAGGGTATTTCATTCAAAGTTTCGTCTGAGAAAGGAAAAATAACTCCTTCCAGACTTAACTCTGTTTTGGGGCTACCCACTCAAAATCTGGTGGATGTACCCAGTGATGCAGATCTGTTAGATTTCTTGAGAGAATTGGGCTATAACGCTGCTCCTAACGCAGTGTTAAAGTTCAAGGATCTCAAGAGGGTGAACGTGAAGAGGGAGATTTCTTATCTTTTCGACACTATCACCAAGGTGTTCTCAGGTAAGTGTTCTAACTTTGAGGTCATAACCTCTTTAACTTTAAAAATAGCATACGCAATAATTAAAAATGTAAATATAAATATAGATAAAATAATTTTTGATGATCTAGTAAATAAATTAGGTAATTTTAATAATAGGAAAACTGAAGTATATTATGCTAGATTTTTGTACATGATTATTAAAGATCAGATTACTAATTTTTCTTTTGAGAATGATATACCTGTACAGACAAACAAGCAAACAAAGAAATTGTTTGTAGAAATAATAAAGAAATCACATACCACAGAACCATTTGCACTTCCACAGCATATGGTACAGGTAATAAATTCTACACCCTCTACTTCTCAAACTATACATTCTTCACCTTCATCTACTATGGCAGAGAAATCAACCACCTCTCTGCCTACCCAAGTAGAACAACCAATTTTTTCCCAACCACTCTCAACAACCCAATCCACAGTCTTCCAAAAGACTGTTGGGATTAAAAGAAAACCTAGTGAAGTTACCACAACAACTGAGGGGGAGGAAGAAGGGAGATTGATTGTCTATAAAAGGAGATTGAAGAAGAAGAAGGGAGCCACGAGTGTTACCCAAAAGCCTGACCAAGCAGTATCCTCTCAAAAGGATGCTGCTTTTGATAAGGAATTAAACATATTTCTAACTAGTTCCTCTCAAAAGGAATTAGTTATTGAAAATAGTCCTCAACCAAGGACACAGATGAGTGAGGCACATACACTGACCATAGACACTGATGAACCTACCATCAGGGTCTCTGAGAGCCACTTGCAGATATCTGACACAGTGAGTGCACACACCAGTCAAGATGTTGTAGCTCAGAAGCTTCTCAATAAGATCAACATGAGTCATAAGCATTCTTCTACAGCATCTTTTGATGAATCACCTCCTCATTCAGTGATTCAGCCAACACTCCCATCTACACCACTTCCTTCTTTCTCTGTTCCTCAAATTTCTTCAGATATAATGACACAAACATTAAGTGTCATACAATCAGATTCTCCACATTCTCAATTCGTGGAGGAGCCAACACTCTCTGACACAGTGTTTGATAGTCACCACTCTCACATGGTGGACTCATTTTTACTTGATACAAACACTAATGATCAATCCGGGGACATAAACTCCACTGTACATACTACAGCTATAACTCTTTATGTACCCCCAATTGTATATACTTCCTCTATAGAAACATATACTTCTCCAATTATACATACACACTTTATTTCTTCTCCTACTCCTATCACAATTGTGGAACCAGAATCTGTTCATACATCACTGGAACTGGTCACAATTGATGATTTCCAAGCCAATAGGAGCCCCTCTAGGACAATTTTGAGTGAGACTGAAAAAATACTTAGTGCAGAGAGGCAAAGTCAACCCCTTGAGAGGACTTTGGCAAAAGGAGAGCAAGAGAGTACTGCCTTAGTAGGCAAAGAAAAAGGAGAGACTAAGGGTGATGCCTTAGACGACAAAGAAAAAGGAGAGGATGAGAGAGATAAGGATGAGATCCTTGTAAATAAAGAACATAAAGAAAACACAGATACTGTAAATTCTATTTCTACCTCGGAAAGTGATGAAGATGATGCTCCACAAGATGATTTTTCCCAGTTCATCGGAGTTGATTTATACTTTCGACATAACCAAATGTCTGATACTGTACAATTATTAAAACAAGAATTAGCTAGAACTACTGATCCAATCTTGATCAAAGTGTTATAGTCACAGATCATGATTGGTCAGTCAATAGATATAGAAAACCAAAAATTGTATAGACATTTTTCTACAAAGTTACAAAATGTACAGCAAGTTGTCGACTCTTTGGTCACCAGCCAGACTCTACTCAGGATGAAGAAACAAGTTGACAATATGGACCACAAGCTTGCTGATCTTTCTGCTCTAATGAACAGCATGGAAACTCTGCAAAGATCCATGGTTGACACCATGACACAAGTTCTTCAAGTCACATCCCGACTCTTAACTCCCACTGTTGATGTTGTCAAAAAAGGGGAGAAATCAACGAAGCAGTAGTTAGGGGATGTTGCTGAGAATTTAAGTCAACCATCAGGGGATGTGACTGCTCCTGTTCCTGCTCCAAAATCCAAGGATAAAGGCATGGGTATCCTGATTGAGGAACCAAAGAAGAAATCCAACACTCAATCAGGGCCTAAGCTACTTGGATATGCCATGAAGACAGCCCACTTTCCAACACCCATTGAAGTTGTAATTGATGGGAAAGTGGAGCTGGTCTACCCTCAAGACGAAAAGCTCGTGGAAGCTGATGCACTCTATGCACAGCAACTTCAAGAAGAAGAAGAGAGGGAAATGGTAAAGGAACAGGAGGAAGAGAAGAAGAAGAAAAGTGTCAGGCCCAGGACCTCCAGGAAACCTCAGCCAAGAAGATTGCAGAACCCTAAAAGTGCATCAGGGGATAAAAATCAAGATAAAACTGAAGACCCTGATGTCACTACAAAGAAGTCATCTGAAGCCAAGGACAAAGCACCTTCTCCTAATACCAAAGAATATGGTCCACCCACTCTAGCTGAATCTCTCAAAGAAGAAAGGAAAAAAAACTTGACATTTATGTTCTCCATAAAAAGCATAGATGTCAGGTTCAATAATAGAAGGGATCAGCTAATAACAGTTCAACTGAAGAGTGGGTCGGAATTCAATGTAGCAATGGACTGATTTAGGAGAATGGATGCTGAGCAACTGGGACTGATCCTAAATCTGATTCCAAGATCCTCACAGGCTAACAAAGACTTAAGGGGGATAATCGACAGGCTGAGGAGAGCCATCAACAATGAAAGGAGTCTGCCCACAGCATTGGAAAGTCCACTGAAACTATTCTATAGATCCACTGATGGGTAGGAGAAAAGTATAAGAATCAAAGAAGTTGATGGCCTAGACCTGGAGGAAGCGATGCATGTTCTGAATCAAATTGCAAATCATAAAAACGAACATGTCATCAAATTCAGAGTCTTGCTGATTCAGAGAGTACTGAAAGAGATCGAAGAAACCAGAGCTGATGATGGGAACACTGTAGTAAGGGATGTGCCACCAGTAAAGGGATTCAAAGTCTATCCTAAAATGATCATAAGCCCCATGGGAGTTCAATTCAAAAACAAAAAGGGGGAGATCATTACCTTTTACTGGTCACAACTTGCTACAGCCAAGATTCAAGAAATCAAGACAGTCCTTGAAGCTTTGGAATCCAGCAGCAATGTCAACATAGTCAATTTTAGAAAACTTCTTCAAAAGGAGCTGGAGCAACTGGAGAAAGGTGGAGAAGACAACAGACTAAGGATTCCTAATCAAAATCCAGATCAAAGAAGACAAGGCCTTGGAAGTGACTCTCAACCGATTGAATCAAGTCATCCATTGCCCTTTGTCTCAACAAAAAGAAAAAAGGGGATCCTGATGTCTAATACAACATTCTTTTTGTAATAGTTATAGGAAAATACTTGTACAGAAATTCTTTTATTAAATTATTCAAAATTCTTTCATGTATTAAGTATTGGTTTTGACATCATCATCAGTGCATCTAGGGATTTATGGTTATCAAATTGATAAACATAAATAGGGGGAGATTGTTAGAGATAAATGATGATGATGATGATTATGTAATAAATTATGCTACTGTAAATTCTTGAGGTATTTTATAAACCTTAAGATCAGCACAAGTTTTGCATCCACTGATAATAACCTTCTTAATCAGTGGATGGTCAATGTCTTCACAAGACAAAGTCAAAAAACAGAAACATTCAAAGGACTTGACAAAGTGAAGAAGAATGTCTGATGCTACTCGAAAACAGTCAAAGTATTTCGCACATCAGAAATTCTAAACAAAGTTGCGTTGATTAAGTCCCATCAAGGGAACCCATCAGGGGGAACCCATCAGGGGAACCCATCATGGGGAACCCATCATGGGGAACCCATCAAGGGAACCCATCAGGGGAACCCATCAGGGGGAACGCATCAGGGGGAACCCATCAGGGGAACCCATTAGGGGAAACCTGTCAGGGTATGACGAAGGCAGAACAACCCGTCAGGAAAACACTTCAGGATATGTCAGTGTCAAGCCAACCCATCAGGCTAACCCGTCAAGGGGAATGACCAACATGGCATCAGTGGAAGCCATCAGTGTATGTCGTCAGTCATAACCATCAGGATCAAGAAGCACTGAGTGAAACTCAAGTGAAAGTTGAAGCCTTGATCCAGTCAATAAGCATCAGGGGATCGAGAAGCACTGATCAAAGTCCATCAGGGCTGGCAGTCAGTGGATCGTTATGACAACATGCACCCGTCATCAGTACTTACACGGAAATCAACGTAACGTGTTACAGAAGCAAGAAATATCAACTGGAAAGATATTTCTTGAAGTTTGTTTTTGATCCAATGAGAACTCTCTCACATTAAATGCGCACAGATCAGGGGAAGAAAAAGAAGCAACAAAGCATACAGCAGTCTGACACATAGGGCTACGATGTGACATACTTGCGGCTAAGTTGAGAAAAGCAGCACGTCTCAAGCACGTGATTTCAACCCACTGTTTTAACATATAAGCAACTGAGTTCTCATTACAAAGGAGAGTGATTTGAATCTATCCAACAGATCAAACAAACAAAGAAGCACACAACACTAGGAAGCTCTATAATATATTTCTTGAGAGATTTATTTTTCAGAGAAAAGCTTCAGTAGCTAGTGAGTGTGAGAAGCTGTGAATTTTATTCACGGAATTTGTAGTTGTAAATCACATTAGTGATTATACAGATTTCCAGAAAAACTCCAAGTTTTAATATAACTATTTTAACTTGAATCTGTGTGTTTAATTCTCATAGTTTTTCTGTTTGTTACAACT
>CM025788.1:31257243-31287059 GCA_014636745.2 Centella asiatica
TATTCTATCTCTATATTATAATACAAAACATCACTCTTCAGATCATCTTCCTTCCTTCCTTCCTTATCGGCACTACAAAGGGTTAGCCAAACTCAGTAACCGATCATCTTTGCTTTCCCCTTGTCAGAGGGCTCAGCCTTTATATTCTGCCTTGCAAGACATTAAAATTCAACAAGAATGAGCTATTTACGCCCAGGAAGTATGTAAACAATTTGGGAAAGCAAATCTGGAATGTTTTAAGGGATTCAATTATGTTGAGAGACTTGGTGGAACAATACTAATGCCTCAAAAATCTTTAAAGGATCTTTAGGATTACTGATGATAAATAATTGTGTAATCCTTCTTAAAACAAAGCATAACTTCCTTGATGTAAAAGTATCCATCGGGGGCTAAACCCGTTGGATCTGCTTACCATACAGTATACAGCTGGCCTAACTGTGTCCGCATGATCCCTCCTTGTGTGAACATACATAGTCACATAAAATTCCTCTAGGTCAGGTGAAGAACAAATCAGCACCTTTCCTTTCCTCTAGCCATCCATGAAGCGCTAACGCTTCGCCAAGTGCCATGTTGAAGCTCAGTATAAAGAAAGGGGACGCAGGCTGTTAATCAACAAATGTCTGAAACAAGATGATGTGTACCAGTCTCCGAGGCATCGATGGAGGCCTTTATGGCCTTTTCAGATTATCAATTAAGGCTAGCCCGCGCCTTTGAGGATGTTATTGTAAGTTAGGTCTATTCAGGACTCAGTGAGGGGTACTTGATCTGAGGATCAAAAAGTAGACCTAGGATAACTTTAAAGGAAGTTTTAAATATGTAAATATGTGCAATCAGTAATCACTACAATGACTTTTGGAATAGGGGGTTATGTTTTGTTAGATACAAACTAATAGATGATAGAGTACTTTTTGTTACATCATCTTACCCTATAGTTGGATTAGGTTTGTAAGCCAGTCGGGGAAAGGAGATTTAACATATCTCCAATTTTGCATTATGTATAAAATGATGATGAATATAAATCTATATAGTTTTAACTTACTATTTTGCGTATTATGTTATATTCTTACATAATAATCAACTAATAAAAATAAAGGGAACTTCAAATAAAGGATTTAACAATAACA
Source organism: Centella asiatica (assembly GCA_014636745.2). Classification (NCBI taxonomy): domain Eukaryota; kingdom Viridiplantae; phylum Streptophyta; class Magnoliopsida; order Apiales; family Apiaceae; genus Centella; species Centella asiatica. The sequence goes on from CM025788.1 coordinate 31,258,368, forward strand.
TGTTCTAATTAAATAGAAAATGAATAGGGGAAAACGTAGTGGTCGTGGAAGGCCCCTCCAACAAGAAGGCCAAACTGAAGCTGGCATTACCAACCCTATACAAGACCTTGTAAATTTACTGAAAAAAGCACTTGGGAACACCTAATCAAATCCTCGACCTAATAACCCAACACACAGGGTTACTTTCAAGGATTTTAAGGATCTAAAACCACTTATATTTACTTGAAAGGAAGGTCCAATAGTAGCCCGTGAGTGGATCAAAGAAATTGAGAAAGCCTTTAGGATTTGTGAGGTTACAAGCCTTCAGAAAACCACATTTGCCTCTTACCTGTTAATAGGAGAAACAATCTTTTGGTGAGAGAATGCAGAGCAGTTAGAATTGACTTAACAAGTTGCTCACGACAACAATAGAGAGATTCCTTTAGTGAGGTTCACTAAAATATTCCTTGCAAAGTATTTTCCTTTAAGTATATATGATAAAATGGAGATTAACTTCCTTAATTTAAAACAAGGAAGTATGACGGTAGCCGAGTACGAAGCAAAATTTATTGAACTATCCCGCTTTGCTCCATATCAGGTGGATACCGAGCAGAGGAGAGCAAGACGTTTTGAGCAAGGACTGAATTCTTGGCTCTGTAATAAAGTGGCAATTTTGGCATTAGATGATTTCTATGCAGTAGTTGAGAAAGCCAAAATAGCAGAACCATTATTATAATATTTAAAGCATTTATTAAATAAACCTTAGTCAAAAGTTTATTTATAGTTATAATTAAATATTCCTTTATAAATACTAAAGAAAACAAATTTTAGTAATAGTTTATGCAATAGTATGGATTATTATTGCAGTTTCAGTGAAAATGAGTTAATTAATAATTCTTTTCGAAAAGTAAGCATTACGGATGCTATAATTTCTTCTTGATGAGTAAGTATTACAAATACTCTTATTTCTTCATGATGAGTAAGTATTACAGATACTCTTATTTCTTCTTGATGAGTAAGTATTACAGATACTCTTATTTCTTCTTGATGAGTAAGCATTGCAGATGCTGAGTCATTAGTAGTACGGAGTACTACCTTTTGACACCTATGAGAAGTTCACACTTACGTGTGGACGTAATGATCAAGTAATTGCCTATCTTATCTTAGTAGTTTAATTAATTTCAGGTCCGATACTAATCTAAAATGAGAGATACCCCACAACAGATATTTTTATTTCTCCTAGCTCACCTATATAAAGAGGACCCTCGTCTTACTACTTCATCTTTCTACACACTCTCAAACTCAAATAATATCCTGCAACATATACTGTAGAATTTAAAAGCTCGTAAGGTAATCTTGAAAACTTTAATTAAGTTATTTATTTTAACTATTTGGTCATTTAACTTAAAGAAGAAGTTGCATGAAACCTGGGATAACCTAAACGTAATCCTTTCCCAATAATTTTCTCATAGAAATCAACCACATAGATAATCTCTATTCGAGAAAGAATTCTATACATATAACTTTGCCATCCTTTATACCTTGAAAGATTGTACTTTTGTCCTTCTGATGTTCATAAAAGCTAAAACAAATATATTTTCATTATGGGAGAACTCAATTGCAAGCCATTGGAGGATAAATATCCACCGGTGAGTTGTTTTTAGCTATCGGAGGATAATTTATCCATCGATGAACAAATTTTGTTAATCTCCAATGAACAAATTTTGTTATCCACCGATGAACAAATTTTGTTAATCTCCGATAAGCAAATTTTGTTAGTCTTCGAGAAGCAAAATGCTAGTATTCGACAAGTTTGGCGTTAGCTTATGAGTTTGGGGACAAGATTGACACTAGCTTATAAGTTTAGTGATGACTTGTTGAGTTTGGCGCTGAAAAACTTATTCACCGATGAGTTTGGCGACAACCAAAGTGAGTTTGGCAGTAGTACCGACGAGTTTGACGATGAACAAACTCACCCACTGATGAGTAAATCACACCCTGATGGGTAATTTTAACCCTTAACGGGTAGATATCCACTGATGAGTAAATTATCCCCTGATGACTGAGAGCTATCCACTGATGGCTGAGAGCTATTCCCTGATGGTTGTAAGCTATCCCCTAATAGCTGTGAGTTAACCCCTGACGACTGAAACCTTATCGCCCGACAAGTTTAAACTATCCCCCGATGCACAACAACTAGAATAACCATTTCAAGTTTATGCAACACCATCAGATGTAATTAGGAAGTAATAGATATGAATTAAATATAGTCTAAACGTTTCATAAAGAATCTTATTGCTCAAATTCTAATTATTAATCATTTATGGATCACAAAACAGATCTCGCAGGAACACTTAAACCCATCATACGTTCGCACCCTAATCAAGTCAAGTAATATAATTATTATTCTTCCAACGTATAACTCTGTTGTTCCGTTATACGTTATTCTGCAAATGATGTATTTACTATTCTTCAGCATATAACAGAGCTGTTTATACAAGCATACATATGGTATGAAGCTTATTGCAAGTAAACGTCTAATCCATTAATTCGATTAGTGTTAAGATATGTTATGCAAATACTCGAACTTTTCCTTACGTATACATAATTTCTTTGTATACGTACTGATCAAGAATAATTATTACTTGTTTCAACTTGAGCTAAAACTTATTATTAAATTCTTGACTACTTGTATCTAGTTTACAAGCATCTTTTTTGTTCCATGTCAATACCTGACATAGTGAACTATTCAATTCGGTTTAACTTATCTAATGTTTTCTACAAGGTTAGCTGTGTGAATACCTTGCCACCCTCATTAAAGATTACAAGGTTAGCTGTGTGAATACCTTGTGATCCTCACTGAGGTGTCAAGATTCATCCACTTTATAAGCAAGAGAAGGGAATCAACCTTGATGTGAGAATGAGTTACTCTATTTAGTGGGGGCCTAGAGATTGTAGATGTAATTAAATCTACTAAGTGTCTTATGTATGTAGACAGCAGACCACATTGAGATAGTCCTGAGCTGCTATTGTCAAGTGGTAAGAAATACTCTTAGTAAGCCCTAGGGCTGAACGGAGTTAAGGCGATCGAGTAAGTCAAGTACTGAAAGACGTCAAGAGCTTATGTGGATTCTTTTTCTTCATTCAGAAACTTGGTATTGCAAATTTTTCCTTTATCTGAGAATATGGATTCTCATTTATGCAAAGAGAATCCAACAGCTTGTATTCTTAATATTATTCATACACTCATTGTCTTGGTAACTGTGTTTCAAAACTAGTTGTAAATCCCTATTTCTTTCAATTGTTCTATAACAAATTACTTGCTCAGCTTTTATAGCTCATACTTGGTTGATTCTTTTTCAGTTAAGCACAAGAAAGAAGAAAATCCCAAGGGTAAAGAAAGGATGTTTCAATAGGACTGGCTATAAGGTGCTCGTGAATATGACTTTTGGTTTTTGAATAGAAAGATGTTTATTTTTCTGCCGCTAGAATTTTTTTTTAAGACAATATTTGTAATATTTACTAAGCATACTCTGTCCAATTAATATTATGAGCGAAAGATTACTTGTTCATTAGTTCTTTTTCCCCACTTAACAACCCGACTTTTCCACCACAATAGTTAATACTAAACAAACGACTCTAGACCATGAATAGGGGAAAATCGGGGTCGTCACAGAAATCCTTGCAAAATATCTTCGATATAAAGGAAAGAAGAATGACACCACTTGGATGAGGAATAGGCCTCAAGGAAATCCACAAGTTAAACAAAGAACATAGAGTGGGAAATTTTCCTAGCCTCAACTTTAATAATAACAAACGTCATTGGAATGGAGACTCACCGGAGAGTAGTGGGCCAAGAAAAGGGAGTGTTTGCCCGAAGTGTAATAGGAACCATGAGAATTAACCTTGTTTGAATGGACTAAAAGTTTGTTATCCGTGTAAACAACCAGGACATATTTCCTAAGACTGCCCCAATTCCCCTGTAATAAGCCAGAATAGACCACAAAATCAGAATCTGGGAAGACCTACCTATACCACGTGCTACACTTGTGGCATGACAGATCATATTTTCCCGAACTGCCCCCAGAAAACAAGGAAGCTCATTGAGGGAGAGAGAAGGCCATCAATTGGACCAAATGCAAGTGTTGTATGTCCTAGAGCATGCACCTATAACATGTCTGTTAATGATGCACTGTAATCTGCCGATGTGGTAACAGGTATTCTTCCAGTTAATTCCATACTAGCATACATATTATTTGATTCGGGAATAACTAGATCTTTTATCTCTATGCACCTAGTTGAGAAATTAAAACTAGAACCGCAAGAGATGCTCCATCCAGTAAAGGTTGTGATTGCCAATCAGGAGATGCATTACATTACAAAGGTTTTAAATCAATGTATCATTCAGATAGGAAAACATGAGTTTCCCACAGACTTGATATCTTTTACATTGGGAGAGTTTGATGTCATTTCGGGTATGGATTGGTTAGGAAAATATAAAGCTAAGGTTGATTGTTTTAGGAAGCGTGTATTAATCAATACACCTCAAAACAATAAGATAACTTTCTATGGAACCAAACCAACAAATTCTAGCCATATCCTTTCTAACATTTAAGCTAGGAAACTGATCAAGAAAGGATGTGAAACTTTCCTAGCCTATGTCCAAGACATTACTAAAGAGAAACATACAATAGATGAAATTCTAGTGTTTCAAGAATATAAGGATGTGTTTCCTGAAGAATTACCAGGTTTACCTCCTGACCGAATAATAGAATTTGACATTGAATTAACTCCTGGTACTGCACCAATATCAAAAGCACCATACCACATGGCTCTAGTAGAGTTAAAACAATTGATGATACAATTGTAAGAGTTATTGGATAAAGGTTTTATTCGTCCTAGTGTTTCACCATGGGGAGCCCCTTTTTTGTTTATGAAGAAGAACGATGGATCAATGCATTTATGCATTGACTATCGTGAATTAAACAAGGTAACCATTAAGAATAAATACCCTTTACCAAGAGTAGATGATCTTTTTGATCAATTAAAGGATGCAACCTACTTTTCTAAGATTGACTTAAGGTTTGGTTACCACCAATTAAGGGTAAAGGATGATGATGTTTTGAAAACAACATTTAGTACCCGATATGAACATTAAGAGTTCCTTGTGATGCCATTTGGTTTGACAAATGCCCCTACAACATTTATGGACCTAATGAACCGAGTGTTTAAACCCTCTCTTGACAAGTTCATTATTGTGTTCATTGATGATATTTTGGTTTACTCCAAAACAAAGAAAGAGCATGAAGAACATCTTCGACTTACTATAGAGATTCTGAGAAAAGAAAGGTTGTATGCTAAGTTTTCTAAGTGTGAGTTTTGGTTGCAAAGGGTACAATTCCTTGGTCATGTCATTGATAAAATAGAATATCAATAGATCCAATGAAGATTGAGGCAGTAACTAAATGGCCTCAACCAACTACTCCGATTGAGGTGAGAAGTTTTCTTGGACTAGCTGGTTACTACCAATGATTTGTCAAGGATTTCTTAAAACTGGTCGTACCACTAACCAACCTTACCAAGAACGTAGTAAAGTTCTCATAGACTTCGGAATGTGAGAAAAGTTTCAAGGAATTAACAATGTCACCAGTCCTAACTTTACCAGATGACACTGGAAATTTTACTATTTATAGTGATGCATCTCTACAAGGACTTGGTTGTGTGTTAATGCAACAAGGAAAGGTTATTGCCTATGCTTCAAGGTAATTAAAGGAAAACGAAAAATGATATCCAACTCATGACTTGGAGCTAGCAGCAATTGTTTTTGCACTTATGATTTGGAGACACTATTTATATGGGGGAAAATGTGAGATATACATGGATCATAAGAGTTTAAAGTATATCTTCACACAGAATGAGCTAAATATGAGACAACATAGATGGTTGGAATTAATTAAGGATTATGATTGTACAATAAATTACCACCCTGGAAAAGCTAACGTAGTAGCAGATGCCCTGAGTAGGCGTGAATGTTTGAACATCATGACTACACAACTGAGCTGTGTAAGGATTTAGAATGATTACAACTCAACGTTTTGTCAATAGAGGATGATGTACAAATAGGAGAAATGACTCAGGTGGAACCCCAATTGTATAATCAAATCAAGAAAGTATAAGAGAACCATCAAGAAGATAAAGATAGACTTTTAGAAAAAGAAAAAGGAAAGTGTCAAATAGATTCTAAAGGTCTACTACGATTTAGAAATAGAATCTGGATACCTCCAAAGAAAGAATTGCGACATGAGATCCTACAAGTGGCACACCAGTCCAAATTCTCGATACATCCTGGAAGTACCAAAATGTATTAGGATTTACATCTAAATTATTGGTGGCCCAACATGAAAAAGGAAGTCGCTGATTGGGTAAGTCGTTGTTTAACCTATCAAAGAGTGACGACAGAACATCAGAAACCAAGTGGATTACTACAACCTTTGGAGATTCCAAAATGTAAATGAGAACTTATTGCAATGGATTTTGTAGTTGGATTACCCATTATAATCAGAGGAAGTAATGCTATTTGGGTTATTGTCGATAGACTGACCAAGTCAGCACATTTCCTGTCTAAAAAAGATACCTCCAAGATGGATCAGTTAGTAAAACTCTATGTAAAAGAAATTGTAAGTAGACATGGAGTTCCTGTATCCATTGTGTCAGACAGAGACCCTTGTTTTATTTCACGATTTTGGAATAAGTTTCAAGAATATCTTGGTACTCGTTTGGATATGAGTACTACGTATCATCCCTAAACAAATGGCCAATCAGAAAGGACAATACAAACTTTGGAAGATTCATTAAGAGCCTCTATATTGGATTTTAAGGGAAGTTGGTATGAACATTTACCATTAATAGAATTTGCTTACAATAACAGTTATCATGCCAGTATTGGTATAGCCCCTTTTGAAGCACTCTATGGTAGAAAGTGTAGGACTCCATTACATTGGAATGAGGTTGGAGAGAGGAAGTTGGAAGGACCAAAAATGATTCAGCAAACAGAAAAAGTTGTTAAAATCATTCGACAAAAGATGAAAGTTGCCCAGGATCGGCAAAAGAGTTATGCAAACCAACATCGTAAGTATCAACAAATGAACATTGGAGACTTTGTTTTTATCAAAGTATCCCCTTGGAAGGGAGTTAGTAGATTTGGAAAAAGGGGAAAACTTGAGCCTTGTTATGTTGGACCCTTTGAGATACTAAGACAAATAGGACCTGTAGCATACAAGCTAGCATTACCTCCAACTTTAGGTCACCTTCACAATGTGTTTCATGTGTTAGTTCTACGGCCTTATAAATCTGATTTCAAAAGAATAATAGATTATCAACCTATTGAAATCAATGAAGATCTAACATATGAAGATGAGCCAGTCTAAATAGTAGATCGACAAGTTAAGAAATTGAGAAATAAAGAAGTTCCCTCCGTAAAATTTATTTGGAGGAACCACGATATAGAAGAAGCTATGTGGGAAATAGAAAAAGACATGATTGAAAAATATCCTTACTTATTTTATGAGTAAATTTCGGGGACAAAATTTTTATAAGGGAGGGAGGATGTGAAGCCCTAAATTTTTGTAACCATTATTATAATATATCTCTGTCTTTTTTTTTATCTGTGTTGTGAATATATATTTACTTGTATACTTTCCACACAGCTTCCTTTTTTGATCTTTTCTGCTTTTTAACAACTCCTCTAATCAATTAGAGTAGCTTCTCTTTATCAGTAGTTGTAACAACTCTATTACCTAACATCTCTGTTAAGTCACATCACCGTTACAAAATTTCTTAGCTTTCACAGATCAGCTTCCCAACCTTGTTAATCCAAATGTAACTTGGTTATGGATCTTTGGTTGGCTTCTAGTCCATTTAAGAACTCTGGTAGAGGTGTGATGTGTCAAGTCATTTATCCTTTGATGTGACGTTGTTCATCAGTGGATATTTATCCCCTGATGACTTTGTTCATCAGTGGATATTTATCCCCTGACTACTTGTCCCCTGATGACTTGTTCACTTATAACTTATCCTCTGACCAGCTTCGTTGGTAGCCAATCTTTCCTTATTGGTCAACCATCATTTTCTTAATTTCATCGCCTTAACTTTATTAGCCATATGTCATCTTTAGTTTCTGATCATTTATCCCCTAATGGATAGTCTCTGGTGCCGAGACATCCATCCCCTGATGATGAGAAACCTATCCCCTGATGCCAAGAACTTGTGCCCTAATACCCGAGCACTTTGACATTCCACAATTTATCCACTGATGCCCAAGCATTTTGGCACTTAGTAATTTTGGGCTTCACTTGACTTCAGTGATAGAAAATTTTCCAATGACTTTGGCAATAGTCATTTTGAGTTTGGCCTTGTTGTTGATTTGCCTGATAACTTTGGTGATAGTCATTTTGAGTTTGGCGACGATCAAATCTTTTCAAGGCTACCTTAATGCATTGGAGTGTCTTTGCCTTAGTCTCTGGTAGCTTTAGCATTAGTCTCCGATGAACAAACACTTAGTCTTTAAAAGACTTAGTCTCCGATGAACAAAAACTTAGTCTCCGACGAACAAAAACTTAGTCTCCGACGAACAAAAACTTAGTCTCCGACAAACAAAAAACTTAGTCTCCGACGAACAAAAAACTTAGTCTCCGACGAATGAAAACTTAGTCTCCTATGGGCCAATTTTGCTTGACCAACTTTGACTTTTATTGAACTCTCCAAATGCATTCCTTGTAGTCTCTGATGGTCTCCTGCAGTCTCTAATGGTAGTCTTTGATAGAACACTACTGCAGGTACTTGTACAATTACAAAATCTAACAATTCTAAGTTTATACATCATCATCAAATGCTATAATTCTTAACATTCTTTTTCTCATCTTTGGGCTTCTTGCATTCACTGGCAAAGTGACCAATCTCATTGCAGTTATAACACCTTTTTTGATTTGTCAATCATGGTTGATTGACTTGGCTTGACAACAGTAGATGTTGACGATGATGAGCCTTTCTTGAACTTTCTCACTTTTTCAAACCTCATGTTCTTAAATTTCCTAGCAATGTAGGCCAGACTTTCATCAATCTCATCCATCTCCTCAGGTGTATAAACCCCAACTTCATCTTCTTCAGCATCACTTCCTTCTTCCTTCTCATCATTGGAATCTTCTTTCTCAATGGATACCTTTATGTGTCCACCAAGTTTCTTTTTTTCTTTTTTTGGTTCTGCAATCAATGCAACAGATTTTTCTTTGGAGTGTTGCTTATTCCACTGTTGGATTTCCAACTCATAAGTCTTCAAATTTTCATATATCTCATCCAGTGTTAGAAGACCTAGATCCTTGTTGGCTTATCTGATTACAGTAGTATTTGGATCTCAATGTCTTGGAAGAGCTCTCAAGAATCTGTGATTTACCTAAAGCACTGAATACTCCTGGCCATAGGTAGATAGATCATTTATCAATTGGATGAATCTCTCATACAGATCATCAAGAGATTCACCATCCTTGGCAGTAAACAACTCATATTGTTGAATTAGCAGGAGTTGCTTGTTTAACTTGATTTGGTCATTTCCTTCACATATGAGAGTAAGCTTGTCCCACACCTCCTTGGACATTTTATACTTCATAACCTTGTATAGCATGTTGTTATCAAGTGCTGTGATAGGGATATCGTTGACCTTCTTATCCTTGGCAGCCTCTTGCTTTTCAGATTGAGTGTATTCTTTTGGAGTTTTTGCTTCATATCTGTATGGTGTAATAACTCCTTCAGAGGTGATGCCAGGAACGAACTTCTTTATTTCTAGAGGACCTTTTTCAATAATCTCCAAGTATTAGTCATTTTTTTCATCAAGATAACTTAAGATCCTTCGTTTTCAGAATGAGTATTCACCATTCTTGAGTTGTGGAACTCCAGTGTTGTCCTTCGAATTACTCATGATCACTAGATTGAATTAATCTAGAACTGCTTTCATACCAATTGGTTGTCCCGTGGAGTAATTGGTTTTCTAGCTTTTCTTTGAATTAAGTTGTTAAAACACAAGAATAATTATTTCACCTTACTAAAATGATAAATCAATTGAAATAGTAAAACAAATAGCAAGATGTAAATGTCAATCAACAATAAGTAATTTTATTGTCAATTAATTTGAATCTTTGTAACTCTTTCTAGTGGTAATCACCAGCTACTGCCTAAAAAGTAATTTCTAGCTTTTCAAGTTTTAAGAACATGCTCATTTTTTGTAAATTAATTATAGATGCTACCTCTCTATGTGTATATGGATGTACTCTGATTGTTGTATATCTAAGAGATATGTATCTAAGAGAGATCTGTTTTTCTTAGCTGCTCTGTGTCTCTATTTATAGACACAACTTCCATGTTCTCCAAGCTTCTACTTTTAGCTGTTTCCATAAATTTCTTTGATGTTTATTGGTATTTGCAACTTTGTCACATAAAATTTTCCTTTGTACAACCTTTCTTGCATGCTGGCCTAGTGTCTATTCACTACACCAGCTCCCTTATTTTCCTCTTGGAGTTCCCAAGTTAAGTTATCTGCAGTATATAACTTATCTCTATAAGTTTCTCTAGATTTTATTGGTCTAGTTTCTAGTTTTTACACTTGCGGCTTGTAGTTTTTACAATTGCGGCTTGCAGTTTTCACACTTATAGCTTTATACGTATGTGTGTGTATATATAACTTATCTTCCTTGAAACTTCTCTGGTAGTCAATCTCTCCTTATTGGACCACCATCTTTATTTTAACTACACCGCCTTAACTTGAGTTAATGGATTTGTGAACTCAGCCATATATCATCCTTAATATCAACTGATGAAAAATTTAACTGCTGATGACGGAATTATCTACTGATGGATTTATCCACTGATGAAGGATTTATCCCCTGATGGATTTATCCACTGATGAACAAACTTTGACGCTAGTGTTAATTACCCGATGACTTTGGCGATGAGTAATTTTGGGATTCACTTGACTTTGGCGCTATTCATTTAAAGTTTGACGCTATTGTTGATTTGTCTGGTGACTTTGGCGATAATCATTTGAGTTTGAGGATAGATAAATGACTTTGGCGTTGAAGTACTTTGCGTTGACTTTGGCTATATCCTTGGTGACAGTCAACTTCCAGTCGAGTTCATTAATCTTCAATCTTTATTTATCAACTATTGCAGAATATCTTCTTATGGCTATTGTGATGAATTATCTTTTGAGCTATCTCTTTGATGTGCATTTTACATTGTCAGAGGATACCTTCCACTGGTTTGTCTATTATTCACTGATGAACAATTTATACTGTCAAGGGATAATATTTAGACAAAACCAACTGTTCTTTCAGTTTCAGTATAATTTCAAAATTTAACAATTCTAAGTATTAAACATTATCATCAAATACTATAATTTCTAATAATTATCTCTGCAAATAACAAGATTATAGTGATAAATTTTAAAAATATAACATATTTTTAAAAAATTATGTAAATACTGTAAACTTTTTTTGTGAAATATATTTTATTTCTAAATGTTATTATTTTTTTTTTTGAAATGGATGGAGTTGTAATTATTCAATTGTTAACATCAAATTTTATGATTTAAATTATCAAATTTTACAACGATTAATACAATTACATAATGATGCTCAATTGTCTTCTCGTTTTCTATAGCGATTGCGTTCCATCGTCTGAAACTTGCACAAATATCCTTTGGTGGTGGCAGAAGTAAGGCACCTTCAACGTGATGATTAATGGAAGGGCTTTGTGAGAGAGAATGTATGAGCAATCAGAGATTTTATAATGTAAAATGTGCGTACATTGTTTCCCTAATCCTCTTTCATTTTATAGGCAAGTTAGTTAGCTATGTCAAATATCTATGCACCTCCCCCTATTTGAAAGGTGGTTTATTGGCACTAATTATCATGTTTCCTGTTCTTGGTTTGTTATGCCATGTGGTGGCTTCGCGTGCTTAAAGAGCACCTGATGGCGATGTGGAAAAGCTAGATGTTTCTACATGCTCTCCATGGATGCGGTTGAGTTTAGCTTTCGGCGTATATAGGTCTGCAACCACAAGTAGCGGCTAAGAACAACCAAAGTGGTAGCCTCAGTTGTTGGTACTATCATTTACCCCCCAACTCATTTATTTCTTTTTAGGGGAGTGAAGGAGGAGTATGCAATTTGGTGTTGACGAGTTTGTTAGGAATTATAACATTTGATGATGATACATAACACTTAAAATTGTTAGATTATTTTAATTGTACTGAAACTGAAAGAGCAGCTCATTTGGCTATCGCCAAAGTCAGCCCAAAGTACTTCAACGCCAAAGTCGTCGGGAAATCAACAATAGCGCCAAAGTCTCATAATCGCTAAAGTCAAAATTACTCACTGCTAAAGTCATCAGGTAATCTTCATATGCACCAAAGTCCAAAGCAAAGTTGTGAAGCGCCAAAGTGCTCGCTATCAGTGGATAAAAAGCCTAACTCCAAAATGATCTCTATCAGTGGTTAAAAGACTTAGGGTCAAAGTGAGTATCATCAGGGAATAGTGAACTCAGCGTTAAGGTCTGCTTTAACCAAAGCCAAAGCCCACGGTTTGCATGCACCAAAAGGATGCTTTGTACAATGAGTTCAGTAGTAGATAATGTCATTTTCAAGTATGACATATAATCAGAGGATGTTATCTACTCAAAATACAATGTCTCTACAAGGAATGATGGTTTATACTAGTAAATGAAAGCTCAAAACAATTCTACATCTCAACTACAGAATTGTACTATCGGAGACTAATAATTTAGCTTATCGGAGACTAAGAAATTAGTTTGTCGGAGACTAAGGTATAGCCTATTAAAGACTATTGTTGAAACTACACAAAAATTTCTAATATGCATAAGAGACTAACTCATCAGAGACTAAATGGTCATTAGGGGATAAATCATTAGTGGTCAAAGATGACATATGAGATGATATATGACTAATTGCACTGTCCACTAAACTCAGTTGGGGTTATAAAATTAAAATAAAGATTGTGATCTAATAATGAGAGATTGACTACCAGAAAAATTTCAAGGAGATAAGTTTTACATACACACATGCGTATAAAGCTGTAATTGTGAAAATTGGAGAGACTCAAAATTCTTCCAATTAAGTTAATTTGAATCTTATTAATTGTCCTTGCTGACAATAATTTGTGCGAAACACATATCCCGAAATCTGCCCTCAACCTAAACGTTTTATTACCAACCAAAAAGAAAAAAACATCAAATTTTATGTACTGAGATACGAATATGTATATTTTACAAATTTAGTACACCCTCATTTATTTTTTTGGAGGGAGCCAATTCTGTTAACCTCCGCCGCTCATTTGAGTTGTCCCCATGGCGACACCTCTCTATCTCCCAATCCACAACATATCCAGAAAAACACATTCTTAATTTCATTCAGTTTCAATTACAATCATGCTACAAAACCCACAGAATTAACAGTATACCCGTAGTAGAACAAGTCAAAAATGGTGACAATAATATTGTCATCTAACTTATTTCTTCAAAGTAACACTCGATCTCTATCAAAAACACCATTTCAATCTACCGCTCGAACCAGAATGAAGCCCATTCGTTTTGCTACTGTTTGTAGCGCTCAAGGCGATGGTTATCAGAAGCAAGATATAGTCATAGTCGGCGCCGGAATCGCCGGAATCGCCACTGCAGTTTCACTTCACAGGTTCCTCATTCCCAATTACTCCCTCCACCACAAAATATCCATTTCAGTTCGCACCAAATAAATTTATTAGTTAAATTCCATCATTTAAAATTTAAGCGATTTTGGGTTTCTTTGGATTATAATCCAATTTTAAGCTAAATGGTTACTTTTTGAAGTAAGTAAATTTATTTTTGTCTTTTTAGATAATAAGTAAGCTTAAAATCTTACTATTTATCTAAAGAATAATTTTAGATTAAGAGTTATTTAAAAGTAAGTCTGAACATGCTCTTAATAACTCTCAAGTGAAATATCATGAATACGAAAAACATTAATTTTATATACAATATATTTTTTTTAAATTCATGTTGTAAAACAAAATTATAGAATTTGTAAATAATATTGCGTTAAAAAAAATGTATTTTTTATTTTGAAACGAAGGGAAGTATTATAGTCTACTCTCTTTCGAGTTTATTTCTGGTAAATTTGTGAGACTCGAACAGTTTGATTTGGATCAGTGTTGTTAAATAAGGTCTAGGCGTACACATATCGAAGGTCACTTCTCCTACTTTGAAGGCGTTTGGGATTACTTAGACCTGTTTGGCAGATCTTATTTAATAAGTATTTATTTAAAATAAGTATTTATTTTAAGTTCAGCTTATTTAAATAAGTGGGAAGGTGTATTTGGAGAGCTTATTTTAAACTAGTTTATTTATATAATAAGTGGTATAAGTGCTTATTATAGGTATAACTTTAAATAAATTTAAATTGTTAGATAAAATAAGTGATTAAAAGGTTTGTACACCACTTATTATTTTTCTTTTTAATAAGTCCTTCCAAACACTCAATTCAAGTATTGCTTCTACTAAAGAAGTTATAGGCCACAAAAATAAATTCTTCCAAACAGGCCATTAGAAAGATTGCTGATTATTGATTTTGGGTATAAGTGGACTAAAAATGTGAATATGTGTTTGGTAATTTAGAGGTACTTAAACTTTAAAAAAAAAAGAAAAGTGAAAAATTGTTTGTTTGGTTTTTCGAAACCACACAATGTTGATAATATGGAAACTTGGTCAAATGTGCTTATCAAAATTTTGCTATAATCATAAACATCAAATTTGAGTTATGTTTATTTCCATATGAATGAGTATAAGTGGGTAAAAATAAGCAAGTAAACAATCACTAACTACTTAAAAAATGTGATTACAGTAGGTTTAACAGCTTATAAGCAATACCAAAGATCCTCGTAGAAATCACTTGAGCACCTAAGAATTACTATTTACTTGACACTTATTTTATGATATCCCAAAATCCTGACAAACTACCAATTGACAAAGCTTATGATATTGTCAAAACTAGAGTAACTTTAATTGAGTAACATTTATGTTTTTATTGATGAATTAAGGCTTGGAATTCAGTCCGTGGTGCTTGAACAAGCGGAATCTCTGCGAACTGGGGGGACATCGCTCACATTATTCAAGAACGGATGGAGGGTTTTAGATGCTTTGGGAGTTGGCAATGATCTCCGAACCCAGTTTGTGGAAATCCAAGGGTATGTTTTCTCTGTTACTTGTGCTAATGATTTGAGTATGTTGTATTATCAATTTATCTATAGCTTATTTGTTGGCTGCGACTGGTTTGTAGTTGATCGTGAATCAGAACATAGAATCTGCAGGATTTTCAAAGTTTAGAGTTATCAGTTGTGATTAGATATACAAAGATAATGATAATGGATATTATTCCTCAACTCCTACTCCCGTCTGAGATGTCTAAGAGTTTTTAACGAAGAGAAAAGAAAAAATAGATTTAAGAAAAGATGAGAAAATAAGAGAAATATTTTTTTCTCTCTGCGTCTGGGAATTTATCTTTATCTGGAGAAAAGAAAATTAGTTTAAAATTTTTCAATTCTCTTGTTTAGGAGTTCAAAAAAAACAAAAGAAAATTATCAGTTTTACGATTGTACTTTTTATTATTAAGAAAGTGAATGACAAATTTGGTATTAAAAAAAACCTTAGATATTAGAGAAAAATTCTCTCCAAATTTTATCATTTTTTTTGAAGAAAAAATTGATAGGAAAATTTTCACTTTTTCTTTCTATTTTCTCCCCAAAAAAAAACTCAAAGACACCTAAAAGAAAATTTTTCCGCCAATTTTTTTTTCTTCCTCTTAACTACACTCAAAGACAGGCCAGAGTAATATCAATTCAAAGTTAGAAAGTCAAGTTCACTAATTTAGAACAAATGTTAGTACGAGAATGGAGTATATTTTTGGTTTCTGATTGCAGCCAGGAAGATCCTCGCATACCATACATTAAATCAATTTGGAGATAGAATGAATGTTTAAGCTCTTCGGCGCATCATGCATGGAGTTAGCTATTACAATTAGGCAATTATATCATTTTACTTTCATGAATAAATGAATTCTTTGCACTTTCCTGTTTTAAAACTATAATGTATTGAATATTAGTGAAATACAAACGCAAACATGATTGTCAAATCGGGTGGAACTCGAACCAGTGTTTGCTTCAGATTAGGATTTACATACGTTGCCATCCGAGTATGTTGCGTTGGCGTACTTTTTTGGAACTGAAAAAGAGAGAGCAAGGAGGGAACAACATTGTGAAGTTCTCAGTTGAAAACTAACCTAAGAACATAGTAATATATCATCATATATGCAGAGACCGTTATGTCTATCACAGTACATATTTCTATTTTTGTAACTGCTTCCGTATATACATGCGATTATTTGATGTACTGACTAGAAAGACGTTTTCTGTTTTACTGAAATGGTGGTTTTGAAGTTGGAGAATGATTTTTAAGCTATTTGACATCGAAGTTTTAAAATAACTAAATTTGATACTTTTCTTTCATTGAAACTCCTCTTTGTAACAAGATTATAAATGTATGATATTTACGTGTTTTCACTCCCTTTTTCCTGAACTTTTTCATGTTATCAGTTGTACAGGATGGCGATAAAAGCAGAAGATGGAAGGGAATTGCGGTCCTTCAAGTTCAAAGAGGAAGATGAAAGGTATTATTAGTTTTAGCCCTAATTTGTCACATCTGACCACGCCAATTTTCTCTGTACATAATTAGGCTATATCATAATAATTGACAGCCAAGAGGTTCGGGCCGTGGAAAGAGGGGTTCTTCTTGAAACTCTAGCTAATCAGCTTCCCTCAGATGCAATTCGTTTTTCATCAAAGTTGGCGAAGATTGAAAGAAGTGAAAGAGGTGAAACTTTGTTACAACTCATGGATGGTACTCAATTATCTGCCAAGGTAGCTAAACCTATGTCTCAATTAAGCTTGTCAATCTTTATCTTATAGAGTTATTTTGTACATAAAAATAGCGGCAGAAAATCTTGAAGATGACAATGGAACATTTCTTTCTAAGCTAATCTCACATGTTCTCCTTCTCCCCTTTATTGAGTTAATTGCTAACCAATAACAAAACATAAGCCCAACTTTTGGGGGCTTATTATTGTTTTTGCAGAGTATTTTAGAGTGCTCATAAGTCATAACTACGTAATTTTGAACAGATTGTTATTGGCTGTGATGGTATCCGCTCTCCGATAGCCAAGTGGATGGGATTTCCAGAACCCAAATATGTCGGACATTGTGCATTTAGAGGCCTTGCATTTTATCCAGAAGGTCAGCCATTTGAGCCGAAGGTGAACTACATTTACGGAAGAGGAGTACGTGCTGGATATGTTCCTGTTTCACAAACTAAAGTTTATTGGTTTGTATGCTTCAACAGCTCAACTCCAGGTAATGAACTAAGTTCAATTTCTTTTGAAAGTTGTTTGTCCGATAACTTACCCAAGGTCTTCCTTTTTAATGCAAACTACCCAAGCTTTGTGGGTAAAACCGATAATATTGTTTAGAGTTGTTCTAACATCTCCACATGTCTACTCCAGGTCCAAAGATCACCGATCCCTCTGTGTTAAAGAAGGAAACTGATGAACTAGTACGAAATTGGCCCTCAGAGCTACTAAATATCATAGATGTGACACCTGGAGAAACAATAATTAGAACCCCTCTGGTAGACCGTTGGTTGTGGCCAACCATAAGCCCTTCGGCTTCAGTAGGCAGTGTAGTGCTTGTTGGTGATGCATGGCACCCCATGACTCCGAATCTTGGTCAGGGTGCTTGTTGTGCCCTGGAGGATGCAGTAGTTTTGGCAAGGAAACTTGCTTCAGCAATCAAGTCTGGGCCGACGACGGTGGAAGATGCTCTGAAGTCGTATGAAAGTGAAAGATGGCCACGAATATTTCCATTAACCATACGTGCAAATCTCGTTGGAACGCTTTTGCAGTGGGAAAATCCATTGGTCTGCACTGTTAGGAACAATGTCATCATTCCTAAGGTAGTTAGGCTTGGACCGATATTGGAACATACAAACTTTGATTGTGAGCCAATATAGTGAAACTATGAATTTGCACTCATTAACAACATAATGGTCACTGAGTAGAGGGGAAAGTTGATGCCGGATTCGTTTTCAATTCCGATTCTGAAAATGTGTTGGCCAGTTGAACTCTATATTCTATAAAATACAGTAGTCGTTTGTTCAAGGTTAGATTTTTGTTAATAAAAGTTATTATGAACACAGGCTACTATCTTTTCTTTGTTGTTTTCTTTTGTTTCCCATGGTATTATAACATAATGTAGAATGTGTGTTAACATGAAACTGCAGATCGAACTTGCATCTGCAAAAATCAAAAAAATTAATTTATTTATTGGATTGATTATAAAGGAAAGAAAGGATTGTATTATTGTATCATACTACAGGTCACTGAGCTTTCAATAAGTGCCATCATCTATAATCCTATATGAAGTTGTACACTACAGAATTGAGGGATTCACATCAGTAAAGGATACAGGTGAAGGAAGCTACTGTGTATTATTGAGGCTTATACTTGTAACCAAAAGCAATACCCGTACAAAAATTAGAAAAAACAACAAAATCTCAAGACTTCTTCAGAACATGTTTGTTCTCATGTACCATATCTACGAATAGATTAGGTGAATTAAAGTCCTTCCAGGTTTGAAGCTGCTCAATCTCCTACAACTGTTGGCTTGCAAACTCAAACCTCGACTCTGGGAACAAATAAAGTAACCAATATGAGAGATTAATAGTTTCTATACTTAAAATATCAGAAAAGGAAAATTGTGCATCTAAATGACAATCAGCAAATCCTAAAAGAACGCCCAACGGCAATTGTAGTCTCGTTTATTTTATAATAGCAAGGCTGAACTAAAATTAGTGTTGTAGTATGTAGTTTGCTTGAAAACCCCTAAATATTTAGGAAAAATAAAATGAGACATTAGCCCTTATTATTCAGAGAGCTATGAGAAAGTAAAAACAAGAACAAGCATTAAGAGACAATGTTGAATTAAAAAAGCCACTATTAGTAACTTAAAAAAAAACCACTATTACGGTGGCAATAGTAACTTAATGGTTACATTTTATAGTCGACGTCTAAAAATGTGGTTCACCTAGTGTTTTCTTTCTTTCTCAGCAAATTATTAGAAAGCCACTATTACGATGGCAGATATCTAAAAGCAACCATTATGATGGTGGAAATTTTGGCTGTGAGCTATACATATTTCGGTTCTAAAACTAAGATATTGGATGATTACTTGTAAATAAATACTGACCCACATGTTTTGGTTGGTATTAAATTGTGAACTAAAGCCCAACAGTCTGAGAAACTCGTTAGGCAGTCTAAAGATTTGCTTCCAGAAAGTGCCAGGTTGCAGCATGTATAATTAGAAGGTAGTAGGAAGGAAGAATCATTAGTAGCTCAAGAATATTCTCATGATAGTATGTGTATACACGTTCCAGCACTTTGCTCCCATATCAATATAGGAGACCAGGAGTATTCTAGGAGATGATCGTTTAGTACAGACCTAGCTGGCTTGTCTAAAGTTTTATTTTCACCATTTGGTTGCTTTTATGGAAACTATTTGTGGAACTTCTACATAGGTAAAAGCTCTTCTGTTCCCCATCGCATTTCTTTTTAAGGCCAATTAAAGCAAACCCAGTTCCCCGTGCCACAAGATATATATAAATACTAAACGAAATTCTCTGTTCTTCTTGAAAAGCAAATGGCTGCTTTTCTTTTAGGTTTTGTAAAATGGTTGAAAAATGGTCACATGCAAGTTTTGTACATAGACTCTTTAGTTGAAGATGAAGATCCAGTGACCATACAAATGGACACCAGAGCAGGCTCAAATTCAGCATATGCTTTACCTTGAACGTTTATGGTGCAACCTTAGAGTCAATAACAGTTAATCATAACCGCATGAACATTTTGATTTTTGATTTTTTGCACTAGTTAATAATATATAACCCACTAGCTAGTTAGATTTTTTTTTTTTTTTTTTAAGACACCAAATGTTTAGCATTTTTATTCTTAATATGGCAAATTTACTTTTAACAACATTAGACATCCAAATATCTACATCCAATGTTGCGTTTGGGTTGAAGAAATAGAATGAGTGGGGGAATAGATAAAAATTAGAAGAAATTTAGTGAAAAGTAGTGGTGAAAGGAGTTATGAGAAGGAATGAGAAGGAGAATCACAATAAAGAAAAATGAATGGGTTATTTTTCTTCTTTACTAATGGAATGAAATTACATATGGGAGGAATGGTTCATTCTACCACCATCTCACATAGGGAACATAAAGTTTTGATCTCTTTTAGTAATTATACATGGATCAAATTTGTTCTCCATTTCATTTCATTCTCTCAATTCAAACGCAGTTTTCGACATTTACACCATGTTCCTATATATATCCTACCATTTCACAAATTGACTATGCCAACACTTCAACACAAGCAGCATGAATATCTCGTACTCACATCCATGTCAGTGTTCAAGCATCTAACTATAATGAAGGTTTGATTTTTGTTATTAATGTATTTAAAATCTAAAGCTTATAGCTCTCCACTCAGCCAGCTTAAGCACAAGAGTTGTACTCATGTCCATCTTTATCATAAACCGGATATTACACCTTGTACTCAAATTTTCGTAGCACCAATTATGTATCACAACACAATTATCAAAAATCTCTTCTAGTGCAGCAAAAAATTGTGTAAACCGTAAAATTCTTCACAATCTAACCTACTAATTAACATATAGAAGATCAAGCTAAAACAATTGTTTCTCTAGTGACGAAAATCAACATAATTATAAACAATTTAATTAACTCACTATGGTCAAACCATAGCAATTAATATATGCCAGAAGTTCACTATCTTCTTATTTCCATATTATCCAATAAATTAAATACCCGATAAATTGATATATAGTTCCGATTCAACAATACAGAATTATTCTTCAAACCTCAAACATTAAGAAATACCTGGTTTAGAGAAGATCCAGAGAAGAAGAGCACAGAAGATCAATAGAAAGGGGATGAGATGAACGGCGGACTCGGCGAATCGGAGACGAGTTCGCTGACGCTGAGCTGAGAGTGATCGGGGATGAAAAGTGGGCAATCCATCCAAGTCGCTGGTGGATTTGGAAGGTCTGAGAATGAGAGATGGAGAAGATGCAGATGTTGATAGTGAGGAAGAAGACGACGACAATGAATGATTGCGATTGTGATGATGATAAGAAGATGAAGAAGAAGAAAACAGATTTTCGGAGACTTTGTTGGAGCTCGAAGAACGGTACATCTTCTTCTTCTTGTTATTGAGATTCAAATCGAGAGAAATGAAATTACTTACTGGTTAGACGTTGTTTTTTCCGCGGGACGTTGTGACGTCTGCGTTCGCCCATCTTTCCTTTCATTCTCCTTTTTTCTTTCTTTATTGGTGGCTGAGCAAAAATCCGAAATCAAAATCGAAAATCGAAATCGATTCGGCTCTTTAGCGTTCGTAACAAACTCTACTTGTTATATTTTTTTAATATTCAATGGGGATAATCTAATAATTAATTCAAAATTTTCTTGAAAAGATTAACATTAAACATTAAATAGCAAAACTCAACCTAAAACCGTTATAAAATATTTATTGGTTACTATCTAATGTAATTATTTACTAATCACAACATAAATAATTATAGATTTGTTCATAAATAAATATACACTTTTACTAAATAAAATAAGAATTTTGACTATTTAATATATTTTTAAAATAATACTACATAACACTTAATAACAATATTAGTATTTTATAAATATATATTATTTACATTACAAATTATTTTGTACTTAGAATGCGTTATTAATTATACAAAAACATATCTTTTTTTATTTTTAAAAGATATAGGAAGATTTTAAATTATAACATATTATCTCAACAAATAACTTATGTATATGCATGTATACAATCACTCAGATAGCTTATTCCTTCTGCTTAGTATATTTACATTGTATATAGATATATATAATAAAAGGCAAATATTATATAATGACTTTAGGTTGAGTTTTGTTGTATGTTGTTTAATGTTAAGCTTTTTAGGAAATTTGAAATTAATTATATATGGATAAATGATTGAGATTTAAAAAAATCTACCGGGTGGAGATTCCTAGGAACCGTAGAGAAGCCAAATTCAATTGAAACTGTGAGAAATCAAAAATTCAAATAAAATGTACGAATATTAAATTCGTTATTTATTAAGTTTTCGTTCATTTTTAATAACCGATAAATTTTACGATTAAGTATACGCACAAATCAAGCTAATCGATGCGCGCACGTCCACTAACGACAAATCGTAACGAACGTGATATTTATATTTTTACGAGACGTTAATCATGACAAAAACATCTTAAACGCATTTATATCTCACTTATGCGGTTAAACTTTTCGATTTATGTATTAAATCAATGCATAACCATTTAAAATGGTAATTAGTGAATAAACAATTCAATTTAAACCCTAATTAATTCCAATTTCAGCATTTTCTCAAAGTGGCAAAACAACGAAGTATTTTTCAATCTAAGGGAAAAAATTTTCAATCCAAGTAACATATTCAAAAATTAATCCAATGGCCAAGAATGATTTACAAGTTATATAAATACATCATTATGACTAAACCCTAGCCCCCATTTCAATCAAATCTCTTCAGCAAATCCACTAAACAAAAATTTAAATTCGGACTTGAGCATTTATTGAAGTTTTGGGCATTTATTTTATTAAAGTTTTAAAGAGGTATACACACTGTTTTTTTATTTTTACATTTATTGCTATTTCTGTTTGTGCCATTGAGTAGATAATAATTTTCAGTATCATTTTCATATATAACACATGTCTATAACATTTATGGTTTGTGAGTTATTAATTTTTAAAGTCAAACAAAAAAATAAATAAAAATTCATGAAATAAATCAAGAACACATGAACCCTAGTTCCCTTCGGACTAAAATTCTGGCCAGATTGGTTGGTAGTTGTTCAAATTGATTTGATGAACTTGTTTTTGTTGTCGAGAGCTTATTTTTACCTCAAATAATTTTCAAAATGGTCAAGTTTTGGTGGTGTTCTTGGTGTCAGCTGAAGTTCCAAAAACCCGAATGGGATTATTCTTGTTCCTTACGATTTTGTTGTTGAAAACTGGAATTGGTTGCATGAAATGATTTCTGGATTTCTTTTACGTTGATTCCGTCCTTGTCCCGTCGAGAATAGCAACATTTAGGTAGGTTTCAAGTTTAACCGAAGTTCCACGCTGATTTTAATGGAGGAACCGCTGGCGAGGAGCTCGGGTAGCCAACCCTTCCTTGTTTCCTCGATTTTTAGCAACGACAAGCTACCTAGGGGGGTATTTGCCTATAGGAAACGTCATGGCGACGTCCTTACCATCATTCCGGATATGTGCGTGCATGTGTGACCATTGCAGCAAGGCCACGACGACTGTTCCGACGAGAACGGCACCGTCGGCCGCTTGTTTTCCTGAAACCCTAATCTGTTAACGATGATACTGTTGGGTCGGGTTGAACCGACCCAAACCTTACCTGAACCGACCTGGACCCAGACTATTGAACCGATCTGACCCATTTCTGACCTGGATCTGACCCAGACCAATTTATTTTATTTTTGGCCCAATCCAAATTTAAAAATAAAATAAAATAAAAATAAAATACATATACATTTTAAATTGTTAAATAAATGATTTTTGAATAATTATTTTGACATGTAAATAAACTTTTACATGATTAAAATTCTATGATTTAAAAATAAAATTTATTTATGATGTTATAGTCTCTTAATTACCACAATTAAGTGACGAGTCATTAATTCATAAATGATTATTATTTAATTAAAACAATTAAATAATAATTAAGAAATAAACTCTAAAATTTTATTAAATAAATCATTTAAGTTAAGATTAATTGAGGAATAATTCTTGATTTAATTAAATTGAGGAATGAAGACCAATTATTATTTAATTAAAATAATTAATGAATAATTAATGAATAAATTCTACATGATTATTAAATGATCAATAAATCATTTAATTCAAAAATAATTAACAAATAAATTACTTAACTGATCAATAATTATTATTTAATTAAAGTAATTAAATAATAATTTAAGAACAAATTTTTATTAATTGATAAAAGACCTATAAATCTTTTATGATTAAGATTTTAATTAAGAAATGATTATTGTTTAATTAAAAAAATTAAATAATAATTAAGAAATAAATTTTTTAATAAATGTTAAATGATTAATAAAAACATTTAAGCTAAAAATTGATTAAATTAATGTTAATTAATTAATCTAAGGCCTCTTACAATTAAAATTAAATTGTTGAGAGCCTACAAACGACGTATTATCAAGTTCACCAATCTCACGGACTCCGATTCGGTTCCAACCGAATCTCAATTCAACGAATGACGACTCGATTAGGACTTTCACAGACACTTCACATATGCATCCACATGTGTAATTAAATTGAGATTTCTCACCTTATTGCATATGCATGTTTTACAGAATCGTCTCATAAGCGAGTTGTTAAGTATAAGAATTTCTAAGGACTTGAGGTAAGTATATATTCACTTTGTTTTCTTTCAAATAATACGTATGATCATTCTTTTGGTATACGTAATGCATTCAAGATATTATTATGTCAATATTCATGATTTAAATTCTTCAAAGTTAAGTAACGTATGATCCCTTGATTCGATGTTTGTGAAAAATGTTGTACTTGAATCAAATGCTCTTTGGGCGGTTGTTAGTTATTTAAATTCCGCTAACACGCCAAAGAAAAACCTATACAGATGTAGAAAACTTATTCTTCACCCAATACTTGTAAAGTATATCCGTGTGATTAACTAAAGGCTAGTGGGATGCATCTGTCTGGCATCCCAGGCTTAGGAATGATAGGGAATAGAAACCAAGGTATCGGTAACCGAACCCTCGTAGATAAAAGGTTTCTACGTCGACTACATATGTCATTATGATGAAGTCAGACGGTGGTTAGGCTGACCAGCTGATAAACTATTTGATACGAGTTCCTAAGGGCACTGCGCCAAACAGACATGGTTATAAGACACATGTAAAATTATTCTTTATTCTTTTATGTAAAGGGTTAAATCCCTCGTTATCACTGGGAACCCTACAATCTATTTTTCCTCCAAGATATTAAGAGGTGTTGACATTGTTTCCGTCAAACCTCATAAACATTTATGCCCAATAAATTATCCATCTTTCAATGCTTATTCAATACTTGTTTATATACTTGTGAGCGTAAATCGCTCATGTGGCTATTATCAAATGTTTTTACAGGATGTGACTCTTATGGATGACATTTAGGGGATGGTGAAGCGTGAGGATATTATAGAAATGTTTAGATTTAAAGGTCTGTGTAGCCCCCTCATAGACTTTCGCTATTAGACATTTATTTATTTTGGATAATTTAATAGAGATTTATAGTTATTTCTCTCAATTTAATGATATGTATGCTTGGATATATTATTTTCTTATTATTAACAGTGCCCGAAGTTCAATATGATATTTTTGGGCCGTCACAGAAACTGTATCAAAATCGATTAAATCACACCTACTCAAACTACATTATTTTTTGTTTTTTTGCATATGTGGCGATTTTTACACTTTTTTTTCTATAGTTTAAGTTGAAAAATAATTTTTTTCGATCTTATAGTCCAGAATCAGGGTATGTATTTGAAGACCTTTGTCCATAAAAATGGACCATTAATATGATTCGAATTCACGGTTTAATAAGAACAGTGTTTGTTAAACTTTTGATTATGTGTACTTTTTATTTCTTCTATAAATAGCTTTTAAACATGTGCATAGTACGGTGAAATATTTTAGATGTTCATAATTTAATAATCATAATATAATTAGTATACTTTAAAAAATTAAAATTTGTTGAAATTTAAAATAGTATTTAATACAAAGAGAAGCTTTTTTTTTATTTAATATATTTATGATTCACGATAGAGAAAGAATTAAGGTTCCGTTTGTTTCAAGGAAATCATTTTTCGGAAAACGTTTCTTGGAAAATATTTTCCGAGAAAAACATTTTCTGAAGAAAACATTTTCTGGGAAAATATTTTCTAGGAAAATGTTTTCCGAAAAAATTATTTTCCGGTGTTTGATTGATAATTTTTTTTAGGAAAATGTTATTATTTTTATTACTTTATTATGTATATAAAAGGTTATTATCACTTATTATGAATAATTATTTTATTTTATTTTTATATTAATATTTATTTTTTATTATATTATTATATAAATATTTTTTTATTTAATAATAATTTATATTATTGTGTTATTATGTTATTTTATATCATAATTACTATTATGTTATTATTATTAAATATATATATTGATAAACAATTTTACCAATTTATCCGAAAAACGTTTTTTCTTTTTAAACTCCGTAAGTTATTTTTCGGAAAATCTTAAGAAAATACAAAGGAACCGGAAAAAGTTTTCCTTTCTTTTCATTTTTCGTAGACCTTATAAACCATGAAAAATGTTTTCGCCTAACAAACAATTAAAAATACGGAAAACATTTTGCAGGAAATTCTTTTATGTGAAACAAAGGTAGCCTTAACTCCACGTGGCTTCCACTTCTGACAGTTATGTATGGTTTCAGTTTCATCTGCGAAATAGATATCCATGTCAACAAATTGGAACTATGATATGCAGTTAACCATGATATTTGTCATTTCGAAAACTGGAAAGGGGAAAAACAATGATGGTATAAGTGCAGATTATACAGTAGGACAACAAGTATATATGGCATTATTAGGAGACTGATTCTTTTTGTTATCACCTTCATGACTTCTGATTGTACAGTACCTCTTATTTTCTTATTCCCTCCTGCCCATTTGCAACACATCTTTTAGTGCTTGCAGCCCGAATTTTAAGTTGATATAAAATATAACTAGATTAAATACTTTTTAATAATTTTAAAATTTTTTAATTAAGCTTGGTTACTTTTCGGATTGAAAGGTGGGATTCCATCTTCATTCCTTCGTTTACTTCAAAAAAAATTTTTATGATATATACAAATATTAATATAATTATATGTTTCAGAGTGTAATTTTGTTCATATAATATATAAAAGATTTCATTTCACTCATCATTTTATATTTAAATAAACAAAAGAATGTAATATTAAATTCTTATTCTCATTCTGCCAGCTTTCATTCCTACCTCCATTTTCTTACCTTTCCATCCCTATACCACAAAGCAAACGAGCCGGTGTATTATAGATATTCTACAAATATTTTAGTTGTATTTTATGTTTATATGTATTACAATTCGTGTCACCCGTATTCAAAAATATGTTACAAATGGAACGGGAGGGAGCTAGTATTTTGTATTTGTTAGTTAATATTTTTAGCAATTACTATTTCCAAACTTATCCTCTCACATACAGTGGGATACTGCTGGACAAGAACATTTTAGGACCATTACTAGCAGCTACTATTGTGGAGCACATGGCATCATTGTAAGTAATTCGTGCCCTCCATTGCCTTGCATTTTCTCCCACTTAAAAGTCACTGGAATTGCATAAAAAGTAGTTGTTTGTTTCAGTTTAAAATTATGAGATTTTATATTTTGATAATGTAATTTATACTGTCAGAAATTCAAAATTTCATAATTTTAAGATAAAACAAGTGAAATTATAGTCTAATTTGACTTTTCTATGACAGGTCGTTTACGATGTTTGAATATAACACCTATGTTTGAATTATGATTATTGCCCTTACCTATTGTCTTTTGACATCTCAGGCCGGATGGCTAGCCAACCAGCCATGAACAATGTCTAGTCTCCAATTGTCACACCCTGACCCGTGTCTAATTGTCTGCGTCTAATTGTGGATTAAATCGAATTTGAAAATGGCTTTTTATAAAAATACTTACAAAGTAGAAGTAAAACTTGAAAATATAACATGTGTAGCGAAAGCAATTTTTTGTTGTACATATAAAAGGTACTTGAGTTTGTTATAAAAGTAATAGACAAGGATATTTTGCAAAAACAAGTGTCATAATTATAAAAGTATTTAATAACTTTGAACAAGCTAGACTACATAATTTACAACTCCAAAGGTCTATCATCTAAGTTATGACATCGCCCATTACAAAACCCCAAAATACACACAATATGTACAAAGCTAAAAATAACTTTGAACCTCTCCACCAAGCACTTCTTCAACCTACATGATCCATGAAATGAATAGTTAGCCGAGGCTAAGTAGGAACCACATATAATATTATGAATGAATGATATACCATGAAATGGAATGACGACAAAATGAAACGTGTATGCAATCTTAAAACACGTAATTACATGAAACATAAGTATCTACCCCAAATCACATAAAAGGCCTATACACCTTTGTTAATTGAGATACATCTCTAGTTTGTTGAAATAGCATTTTTCCCTTATACCACTTGTGTATAGTCATATTGACAAAGTATCGTAGGCCAGCCCTGAACAAGGGGTACCTCATCAATATGGGAAGGATTAATAACTCCATCGCCTATCAATCCCC